>JARBWK010000022.1:1171405-1285147 GCA_030556195.1 Anolis apletophallus
GTCAGAGTGTCATTTTGTGTCATTTTGGTTGGTGGTGTTGCGTTCATGGAAACAGGCCCAGTTTTCACACTGAGTGTACAAATACATTTAAAAACATATTAACTACATGTATTACTGTGTCAGAGTGTCATTTTGTGTCATTTTGGTTGGTGGTGTTGCGTTCATGGAAACAGGCCCAGTTTTCACACTGAGTGTACAAATACATTTAAAAACATATTAACTACATGTATTACTGTGTTAGAGTGTCATTTTGTGTCATTTTGGTTGGTGGTGTTGCGTTCATGGAAACAGGCCCAGTTTTCACACTGAGTGTACAAATACATTTAAAAACATATTAACTACATGTATTACTGTGTTAGAGTGTCATTTTGTGTCATTTTGGTTGGTGGTGTTGTGTTCATGGAAACAGGCCCAGGTTTCACACTGAGTGTACAAATACATTTAAAAACATATTAACTACATGTATTACTGTGTTAGAGTGTCATTTTGTGTCATTTTGGTTGGTGGTGTTGCGTTCATGGAAACAGGCCCAGTTTTCACACTGAGTGTACAAATACATTTAAAAACATATTAACTACATGTATTACTGTGTCAGAGTGTCATTTTGTGTCATTTTGGTTGGTGGTGTTGCGTTCATGGAAACAGGCCCAGTTTTCACACTGAGTGTACAAATACATTTAAAAACATATTAACTACATGTATTACTGTGTTAGAGTGTCATTTTGTGTCATTTTGGTTGGTGGTGTTGCGTTCATGGAAACAGGCCCAGTTTTCACACTGAGTGTACAAATACATTTAAAAACATATTAACTACATGTATTACTGTGTTAGAGTGTCATTTTGTGTCATTTTGGTTGGTGGTGTTGCGTTCATGGAAACAGGCCCAGGTTTCACACTGAGTGTACAAATACATTTAAAAACATATTAACTATACGTATTACTGTAAACATAAAGTCGGGTCACAACAGTCCATTTTATTTAGTGCAGAAAAATACAGAAGTAACGGAATAAACCAAAACCTGACACAACTTACACAATCCACCAGTCTTTCCATTTCTAGAAAAATAACCCTTCTATTTCAACTATACAACATTGTTCGGCATTCTTCACCCGGGAAGAAATGCTCCAATATTTTGCATATGTACCATTGACTCTCCACTAATTACCAAAAAAAAAAAAAAAAAAGGAAGAAAAAAAACTTTAAATAAATATTTAAAATCCATGAATACATTAAGTTAGCTTTCTTAATTAGTGTAAATGTGCATTTAAATATTAATATCACATCTAATACGGGAATATCAGAAAAATGAGTCAATGGATATTTAAAGCAGAATATCAAAAAATGGGTCAATGGACATTTAAAGCAGAAGCAAAAAAATGCTGCAACTTCCTAATTTATTGCTTACTGGGGCCCACATCCGAGATTTCCGCTTCTTTTTATTATTATTATTATTATTATTATTAATATTAGAAAAAATCTGGAAATATCCAATTCAAATATATTTAAAATGCTAATAATTCTTATTATTTTTGTGTGGGAAAAAAAATCAGAAAATATTAAATAAGAATATACTTAAAATAATAAAAAAATATAATTATTATTATTACCTGGAAATAAAATCTGGAAATATTCAATCAGAATATATTTAAAATTATTATTATTGTGTGGAAAAAATCTGGAAATATTCAATCAGAATATATTTAAAATCATTATTATTGTGTGGAAAAAATCTGAATATATTTAAAAAATATTCTGGAAATATTCAATCAGAATATATTTAAAATTATTATTATTGTGTGGAAAAAATCTGGAAATATTCAATTTAAATATATTTTAAAAGCTAATAATTCTTATTATTTTTTTGTGGAAAGAAAATCTGAAAATATTAAATAAGAATATATATTAAATAATAATAACTATTGTGTGGAAAAAAATCTGGAAATATTCAATCAGAATATATTTAAAATTATTATTATTATTTGGAAAAAAATCTGGAAATATCCAATTTAAATATATTTAAAATGCTAATAATTATTATTTTTGTGTGGGGAAAAATCTGAAAATATTAAATAAAAATATGTTTTAAATAATAATAATAACTATTGCGTGGGGAAAAAAATCTGGAAATGTTCAATTAAAATATATTTAAAATTATAAAAATTATAATTATTATTACCTGAAAAAATCTGGAAATATTCAATAAGAATATATTTAAAATAATAATTTTTATTTTTATTGTGCAAAAAAATTCTGGAAATATTGAATAATAATAATAATAATAATAAACCGCTTCCTAACTTGCTTGGTCTCAAATCCTGTTTTTTAGCTTCATTATGGTTATGATTATTGTGTGGGGGGGAAAAATTCAATAAAATGTATTTAATAATAATATTTCTATGAAAAAATGGAAATATTGAATTAAAATATATTACAAAATTATTATTATGGGGAAAATCTGCAAATATTCAATAAAAATTTAATAATAATATTGTGTGGAAAATGGAAAATATTCAATAAAATACATTTAATAATAATATTTCTGTGAAAAAATGGAAATATTCAATTAAAATATATATCAAATTATTATTATTATTATGGGAAAAATCTGGAAATATTCAATAAAATTTTAACAATAATATGGTGTCTAAACTTGAAAATATTCAATAAAATACATTTAATAATATTTATGTGGAAGGAATTGGAAACATTCAATTAAAATATACTTGAAATTATTATTATTATTATTATTATGGGGAAAATCTGGAAATATTCAATAAAATACATTTAATAATATTTATGTGGAAGAAATTGGAAATATTGAATTAAAATATATTTGAAATTATTATTATTATGGGGAAAATCTGGAAATAATAAAAATTAATAATAATAATGGAAAATGAAAATATTCAGTAAAATATATTTAATAGTAATATTTCTGGGAAAAATCTGGAAACATTCAATTAAAATTTTAACAATATTATTATTATGGGGAAAATCTGGAAATATTCAATAAAATACATTTAATAATATTTATGTGGAAAAAATTGGAAATATTGAATTAAAATATATTTGAAATTATTATTATTATGGGGAAAATCTGGAAATATTCAATAAAAATTTAATAATAATATTGTGTGTAAACTTGAAAATATTCAATAAAATAAATTTAATAATAATATTTCTGTGAAAAAATTGGAAACATTCAATTAAAATATACTTGAAATTATTATTATTATTATTATTATTATTATTATGGGGAAAATTTGGAAATATTCAATAAAATACATTTAATAATATTTATGTGGAAGAAATTGGAAATATTGAATTAAAATATATTTGAAATTATTATTATTATGAGGAAAATCTGGAAATATTCAATAAAAATTTAATAATATTGTGTCTAAACTTGAAAATATTCAGTAAAATATATTTAATAGTAATATTTCTGTGAAAAAATGGAAATATTCAATTAAAATATATATCAAATTATTATTATTATGGGGAAAATCTGGAAATATTTAATAAAATTTTAACAATAATATGGTGTCTAAACTTGAAAATATTCAATAAAATACATTTAATAATATTTATGTGGAAGAAATTGGAAATATTGAATTAAAATATATTTGAAATTATTATTATTATGGGGAAAATCTGGAAATATTCAATAAAAATGTAATAATAATATTGTGTGGAAAATGAAAATATTCAGTAAAATATATTTAATAGTAATATTTCTGTGAAAAAATTGGAAACATTCAATTAAAATATACTTGAAATTATTATTATTATTATTATTATTATTATGGGGAAAATCTGGAAATATTCAATAAAATTTTAAGAATAATATTGTGTGTAAAATTAAAAATATTCAATACAATACATTTAATAATATTTCTTGTGAAAAAAAATCTGGAAATATTGAATTCAAATACATACTTAATAATCATAATCATAATTATAATCATCACCTTCCTAATCCATTGCTTGCTGGATCCTGAATCCTGTTCGTCGACTTATTATTATTATTATTATTATTATTCCAAATAAACAGCTCAAGAGAGGGTTTAGTTTTGACCTAATTTGAGAGAAAATAACAATGTCTCCTTAGAATAAATACTGCAGTGTCTCAATGTGTTTCCAAACCGAGTCCTATGTTTGTTCGTCAGGCCCCGAAATCCCGTTCCGCGGCCCCTTGTCTCCGATTGGAGAGAGTTGAGTCTTGGTCGTTTCGTAGACGTTAGATTAATTAATCCCTGGTTGCTAATTAATCCACGACGGCGGAGCTACACATGGTGTTCATGCCACAGGCTCGGCTTCCCCGGTACAAATAGTAGTAGCCCTGGAAAAAAGACATAATAATAATAATAATAATAGCAACAACAATAGGTACAAATAAACATAATAATAATAATCTATGTATATAATTATACAAGGCGCCATTTTGTCACCAACGCTCTTTAACATCTACGTCCAACCCTTGGCAAGCATAGCCAGAAGTTTTGGATTTGGGTGCTATCAATATGCAGATGACACCCAGCTCCTGCTGAAGCTTGAGCCAGGCGTAACATCAGTGCCTGAGAACTTCAGACAAGGACTAGAGGCAGTGACCAGATGGCTCCGCTCATACAAACTCAAGATCAACCCATCAAAGACTGAGATTCTATGGCCGGGACGCCCAGAGCCACCCATTCCGCTGCCTCTCTTTGAGGGAGAGCCGCTGATCCCGGCCCCGTCGGTGAAGAGTCTCGGTGTGATACTAGACTCGAGACTCTCGCTGGAGGCCCAGGTTGCTGCGACAAGTAAGGGCTTTCTTCCACCTGCGCCAGGCACGTCAACTGGCACCTTACCTTCCATCGGATGCGCTGGCTACGGTGGTCCATGCCACAGTGACATCGCGGCTGGACTACTGTAATGCCTTGTACGTGGGGTTGCGCAGTCAACCACTGTAAAATCCAGCTAGTGCAGAATGCAGCCGCCAGACTCCTCACCGGGACACCACTGAGATGCCATATCGCGCCATCTCTGCAGCGCCTGCACTGGCTGCCAGTCGAGCTCAGAGCCATCCACAAGATCCTGTCGCTTACCTTTAAGGCCCTCCATGGCGCCGGCCCAGCTTATTTAAAAGACCGCTTGTCCGAACCAGCTCATTTAAGGTCGCCGCGTTCAGTGAACAGGGACCTTCTCCGCATCCCAGGTGTGAGTGAGGCCCGCCTCGACACCACGAGACGGAGAGCCTTTTCCATCGCGGCCCCTGTTCTTTGGAACCTGATGCCGGGCGGAGCAGAGAGCTATCCGGGACATGCCCCAGGTCCTGACCGCACTGAAGACCTGGCTCTTCCGAAAGGCTTACGGCTAAGGACACCCCCCAGACTTGGCCTGAGCTACTGGAACTATTTTAATTAATCTTTTTATTCTCTTAGCTTTTAACTATTGAACTCTTTTATGTGTTTTATGTGTAAGTCGCCCGGAGCACTGACGTGGAGGGCGACTCATAAATAATAAAATCAATCAATCAATCAATCATAATAAAAGTCAGTGTTTGCGGGCGGTGGGTGATGCGGTAGTGCGGAGGGAGGAATATGTGCCAGCGTTTCGATTGGCTGCCACTGTGGGATTATTTGCATAAAGGGCTCTGATTGGCCAGCCTCAGAACTCCCAACATTCTACGGCCCCAGACAGAGGGGATTGGTTGCCAGTGAAATGGTATTTGCATAAAGGACTCTGATTGCCCAACCACATCCCAACATTCTAAAGTGACTCAGAGGGAAAAGGAAAGGCCTCAGGCAGTCAGACACTGCGGCCCACAGCAGTGACGGATCAGGACCAAACTTGGCACACAGGGGCCCAATGGCCCACTTCACAACCTGGTGTGGTTTAGGGCAGGATGAGCCATGAATGATGGGATTTGCAGTACCTTCACATCATTCACTTCCCAAACAACACTGTAGCCCCTATAAATCACTGACCAAGCCCAAAATTGACAGCAAGGCTCCCTCAACTTGATTTTCCTGACTAGGCCCCCAACAATGACAGAACAAGACCAAACTTGGCACACAGTCCCCCCAAGGTGCACCCTACCTCCTGGAGCAGTTTGAGGGAGGATGGATCATGGATGATGGGACTTGCAGTACTTCAATTCACTTCCTTAGAGCACTGGGGCCCACACCAATGACGAATCAGGCCCAAACTTCACAAAAGGCTCTGTGGCCCACTTTACACAACTGTGCGGTTGAATCAGGATGGCCCCAAACTTGGGGCAGTACCTTCACCCAATTCATTCCCCACAGAACATTGCAGCCCCTAATCAGAGCCCCAAACTTGGCACAAGTACCATGGCCCACTCTACATCCTGGTGCAGTTTTGAGTGGGACGGACCACGGATGATGGGAGTTGAAGTACCTTCACTCACTTTCTGAGACCGTTGCCACCCTCATCCACTGACTGATCAAGACCACACTTGGCACACAGAGCCCCCATGACCCCTCTACATCCGGTGCTGTTTGGGACGGGGACCATGGATGATGGACTTCCAGTACTCACTTCAGAGACCGCTGCAACCCTCATGAATGATCAAGACCAAATGTGACACACACAGCCCCCATGACCCACTCTACATCCTGGTGCTGTTTGGGGGGGTGGACCATGGCCAATGGGACTCGCGAGGCCACTGCAATCCACATAAACATCTAATAGGAACCAACCTTGGCACACAAGGCCTTCCTCAAATACCCCGGGCACCGCCGGGTCACCGAACTAGTAATAATAATAATAAAGCTGCTTTGAGTCTCCTTATGAAGATACAAAGCAGGATATAAATAAACATAATAATAGTAAATAATTCTAATACTAATAATAGATACATATTCACTTGTTTGTGGAGAGAAAAAGGGGGATATAAACATAGTAGTATAATAATAATAATAATAGATACTCGCAGGAACACCTCAGCAAGCTAGAGTCCAAAAGTGGCAGGCTAAAACCTGGAACTTCAACCCATTGGTTGCTGTGAGTTTTCCAGGTTGCCTGGCCATCTTATAGCAGCATTCTCTCCTGACGTTTCACCCACGTCTATAGAAGCCATCCTCAGAAGTTGGGAGGTCTGTTGGAAACTATGCAAGTGGGGTTGATATATATTTATTCATTCATTATTTCACTTTAATATTAAATAAGAATATATTCAAAATAATAATAATAATAATAACAACTATTGTGTGGAAAAAAATCTGGAAATATTCAATTAACATATATTTAAAATTATAAAAAAATATTATTATTATTATTATTACCTGAAAAAATCTGGAAATATTCAATAAGAATATATTTAAAATAATAATCATTATTATTATTGTGCAAAATAAATTCTGGAAATATTGAATAATAATAATAAATGTAAATTCCGGGCGATTTACATAAAGGTACAGCATTAAAATATTAATGTATTAAAATGTATTAAAATATTTAATATTAAAATCAGAATTACAAAACAAAAGCTCTGTTAAAAAGCCTGCGCAAAGGATCACAGATGGCACAGAACAGGAGCAGTGACAGAAAAGGCCCTGCGTCTCGTACTATCAAGACGTACTTGTCTGGGACCTGGTACATACATATATATATCCCTGCGGAATGAAGTCCAGGGTGGGAGAAAGAACTCTTGTCTGCTTGAGGCAAGTGTGACTATTGCGATGGGTCTGAATGGCGTTGCAGCTTCAAAGCCTGGCTGCTTCCTGCCTGGGGGAATCCTTTGTTGGGAGGCGTTAGCCTGGAAAACTCACCGCAACCCCCGATATATTCCTTTCCTTTTTCTTCCTTGATCCGATGTGTTGTCGATCCACTTTGTTGTTGGTAAACAGGATGTAAATAAACATAATAATAATAATCTTTTGACTTGCCTTTTCTCCCCAGTCTTCACCCCAACTGTTCTTGATGGCCCAGAATGGAAGCGCTCCGCCTGGAAAAGGGAAGACACGCAGCCGTTGGCCGTCCCCGTCCTTTCTGACCCGCCTCTCCTCTACCTATTCCTCCCCCCCTTTTTTTCCTTCACCTTCCCCTTTCTCTCCTTTCTTCCTTCTCTACCTCTTTCTTTCATTCCTTCCTTCCTTCTCTCTTTCCTTCCTTCCCTCCCCCTTTCTCTACTTCTTCCTTTGTCTCCTTCCTTCCCTGTTTCCTTCCTTCTTTCACTTTTTATTTCCCTTGCTCCTTCCTTCCTTTGGTACCTCTTTCTTTCTTTCTTTTGTCCCCTCTTTCCCTCCTTCATTCCTTCAATCCTTTCTTCTCTCCTTCCTTCCTTTCTTCCTTCCCTCCCTCCTCCTCTCTTTCCTTCCTTCCCTTCCCTCCTTCCTGCCTTCTTTCTTTCCTTCCTCCTTCCTTCCTTCCTTCCTCCCTCCCTTCCTCCCTCCCTTTCCCTCCCTCCTCCTCTCTTTCCTTTCTTCCCCTTCCCCCCTTCCCCTTTCCTATTTCCCTTCTCCTTTTCCTTCCTCCCTTCCCTCAATCCTTTCTTCTCTCCTTCCTTCCTTCCTTCCCTTCTTTCCTCCCTCTCCTTCTTCCTTTGACTCCTCCCTTCCTTTTTGCCCTTCCCTCCTTTTTTTTATTTCCCTTCCTTCCTCCCTTCCTTTCTCTTCCTTCCTTTGGTCCCCTCTTTCTTTCTTTCTTTCTTTCTTCCCCTCTTTCCCCTCCTTCTCCCTCCCTCCTCCTCTTTTCTATTTCCCTCAATCTTTCCTTTCTTCTCTCCTTCCTTCCTTCCTTCCTCCCTTCCTCCCTTCCTTCTTTTCCCTCCCTCCCTCCCTCCTCTCTCTTTCCTTCCTTCGCCCTTCCCCCTTCCCCTTTCCTCAATCCCTTTCTTTCTTTTCCCTCCTTCCTTTCCTCTCCTTCCTTCCTTCCTTCCTTCTTTTTCCTTCCCTTCCTCCTTCCTTCTCCCTCCTCTCTTTCCTTCCTTTTCCTTCCCCTCCTTCCTACTATCCTTCCCTTTTCCTTCCATTCTTCTCTCCCCTTCCTTCCCCCTTCCTTCCCTTCCTTCTTCTTTCCCTTCTATTTTCTTTCTTCTCCCTTCCTTCCTTCCTTCCTCCTCTTTCTTTCCTTTTTCCTATTTCCTTCTTCCTTCCCCCCTCCTTCTCTCCTTCTTTCCTTTCGCCCTTCCCCTCAATCCTTTCCTTTCCCCCTTCCTTCCCTTCCTTCCTTCCTTCCTTTCTTTCCCTAGCCTTCCTTCCTCCCTTTTCCTCAATCCTTTCTTCTCTTTCCTTCCTTCCTTCTTCCCCCCTGTTTCCTTCCTTCTTTCCTTTTCTTCCCTTTCCTTCTTTCCCTCCCTCCCTCCCTCCTTCCTTCCCTTTCCTTCCTTCTTTACCTTCTTTCTTTCTTTCTTTCTTTCTTTCCCTTCCCCTCCCTTCCCCTCCTTCCTCCTTTCCTCAATCCTTCCTTCAATCCTTTCTTCTCCCCTTCCTTCCTTCCTTCCTTCTTTCCCTCCCTCCCTCCCTCCTCCTCTCTTTCCTTCCTTCGCCCTTCCCCTCCTTCACTCCTTTCCTATTTCCCTCAATCCTTTCTTCTCCCCTTCCTTCCTTCCTTCCTTCTTTCCCTCCCTCCCTCCCTCCCTCCTCCTCTCTTTCCTTCCTTCGCCCTTCCCCTCCTTCACTCCTTTCCTATTTCCCTCAATCCTTTCTTCTCCCCTTCCTTCCTTCCTTCCTTCCTTCTTTCCCTCCCTCCCTCCCTCCTCCTCTCTTTCCTTCCTTCGCCCTTCCCCTCCTTCACTCCTTTCCTATTTCCCTCAATCCTTTCTTCTCCCCTTCCTTCCTTCCCTCTTTCTTTCCCTCCCTACGTCTCTCTAAAGTGAATGGATTTTAGGGCTCCCTTCCAACTGGTTGGCCATCTGTTGTGAGGGCTTTGATGGTGTTTTCTTTCACAGCTTAAATGGTCTTTGGGGTTCCTTTCCCTATTACCCCCCCCCCCCCCAATCATGGCCTCTTCGGACCTCTCCCTTTTGACGCCACCGAGGCATATGAGCCACCCCGGCGGTGGCACCGCTCTCCCTCGCCCATGAGGTCCCGTCTCCTTCTCCCGCCTCATCCTCCAAGAACTGCGAAGGCAAAGGGGAAGGAGCATGGCCTCGGTGGCTGTGGCCTCATGCGCAAAGGGGGAGGGGCAGGGGAGGTGTGTTATCTTTTTTTTAAAGGTTTTTTTGTAGTTTTTGTAGGGTTTTTTCAGTGATGGTCACTCCTTGGATTGTGAGACGTTTCGTTGCCAAATTTGGGGTCATTTTTGTTTTAAAGGTACTCACCACGACAAGAACATATTTATATATATAGATATCATTCAATCAATCAATCATGTGATGCAGCCATTGATCCGATCACGCATTGGCTTTTGACCAACGCTATTTCGACCTCAAGTCAAGGCAGAATAGAGTACGTGAGCGATGCCGCTTTGACTTACGTGTGCCGTAGCCCACCAAGAGGACGGCGTGGTCGATCATCCACGGGTTGCAAAGGAGGAAGAACGGGTGCGAGACGCCCTTCCTGTAGAACTGGGAATGGAAAATAATGTAATTTATAATTTAAAATAATTTAAAATAATTTAAAATATAAGTATTGTTTGTGTGTGCGCGCATATATTATAATTAACTAGCTGTCCCCGGCACGCGTTGCTGTGCCCTTTTTAGGAGATGCGAGAAAGTCCAATCATCCACGGTGTGCCCTCCTCTAAACTGCAGTTGGATGGAGTGTGGGTCATGGGGGGCATGGGGGCCAAGTTGGGTCTTTATTGGTCTTGGTTCTGGGCCACAGTGGTCTGTTGGGAATGATGGGTTTGAAGTACTACAAATCCCGTTTTCCATGGTGGTACTTCAAGTCCCATCATGCATGGTGTAAATTCAGGTCATACACAATGTCCCTCTGTGTGTCAAGGTAGGTTACTGTAAATTCAGGCCATACACAATGTCCCATGAGCTGAGGCCTAGTTAGGAACAGCAAGTTAATGAAGCCTTACTGTCATTTCAGGCCATACACAATGTCCAATGAGCTGAGGCGTAGTCGGGAGAATCAAGTTAATGAAGCCTTACTGTCAATTCAGAGCGTAAACAGCATTCCATTAAGTGAGGGCTAGTTAGGGAAATCAAGTTAATGAAGCCTTACTGTCAATTCAGAGCGTAAACAGCTTCCCAGTAAGTGAGGGCGTGGTCTGTGATTTTTTGGCGTGTAAATTTTCGGTGGGAAGTGATTTGGGTGTTTGTGTTGGGGTTTGGCTCAGGCCTTTTCCTTATTCTGTTTTGGCAGTTTAGTATGGTTCGGAATTTTCATGTTGGCTGGCCAGTGCAGCAGTTATGCAAACCGCCCTTATTGGCAGCCAATCATGTTGTTCAGAATGTAGAGGCTGGGTGAGTCTTTGGCTGCCCGGAGGATGCTGGTAAATGTAGTTTTATTTTGACTCGTTGTTGTGGGGGCCCATTAGGTTGGGGGGGGGGAGTTTCTTTGCTACAAACGTACCTTGCTTGAGGCCTATTTCTGTTGGCAAGCATTGTGTTTCTGCGTTGTATGTTTGAGGTATACATCACATGACGTGAACCCATTTATATAATAGATTATAATATATATATATTATAATTAATTATAATATATGCGCATATATATATATATATATATATATATATATATATGAATGAATAGTATGGACAAACCCCTTCTATTGGTCCTATTATTATTACTATTATTATTAGTTATTTATTTATTTCCTTAGAATATTTATACCCTGCCCTTCTCAACCTCTGAAGAGAGAGTAGTAAATAGTAGTAAATAACAACAACAACAACAATAAAGGTAAAGGTTTCCCCCTAACATTAAGTCTAGTCGTGTCAGACTCTGCAGGTTGGTGCTCATCTCCATTTGCCTTGAAGCCGTCACTGGATGGACGCAGATCCTGTGGCTGGGCCGCCCGGGGGTTGTGGGGTGGAGATGCGGTTTCCTGACCTGGACGGCGCGACATTATGTCCGTCGTCAACAGTTAAGAGTCTCGGCGTCATTCTGGACTCTCAACTGACGATGGAGTCGCACATCTCCAAGGTCAGTAGAGTAGCTTTCTTCCATCTCCGTCAGGCGAGGAAGTTGGCTCCCTACCTTTCCCGTCGCGACCTAGCCACAGTGGTCCAAGCCACGGTCATCTCAAGACTAGACTACTGTAATGCTCTCTGCGTTGGACTTCCTTTGCTGGTGATCCGGAAACTGAAACTGGTACAGAATGCGGCAGCTCGGCTGGTGTAAGTATGTCCAGCCACATTACACCGGTCCTTCGCGAGCTGCACTGGCTGCCGGTGGAATGCCGGATCACTTTCAAGGTGCTGGTTCTGACCTTTAAGGCCTTGAATGGTCTGGGGGCAGTGTACCTCTGGGACCGCCTCATCCCACACTGTCCCGCTAGGCCACTACGTTCAGAGTCTGAACTACTTTCAGGGGCGGTCTAAGGTTATTTTATATAGTAAGCGAACATTACTTTGGCGCCCCCCTTTGTCTCCGCCCCCTCTCCCTTTGCCTCCGCCCCCCTCTCCCTTTGCCTCCGCCCCTCTCCCTTTGCCTCCGCCCCTTTCCCTCTGTCTCCGCCCCCTCTCCCTTTGTCTCCGCCCCTTTCCCTTTGCCTCCGCCCTTTCCCTTTGCCTCCGCCCCTTTCCCTTTGTCTCCGCCCCTCTCCCTTTGCCTCCGCCCCTTTCCCTCTGTCTCCGCCCCTCTCCCTTTGCCTCCGCCCCTTTCCCTTTGCCTCCGCCCCCCTTTCCCTTTGCCTCCGCCCCTTTCCCTTTGTCTCTGCCCCCTTTCCCTTTGTCTCCGCCACCTCTCCCTTTGCCTCCGCCCCCTTTCCCTTTGTCTCCGCCCCCTTTCCCTTTGTCTCCGCCCCTCTCCCTTTGTCTCTGCCCCCTTTCCCTTTGTCTCCGCCCCCTCTCCCTTTGCCTCTGCCCCCTTTCCCTTTGTCTCCGCCCCTTTCCCTTTGTCTCCGCCCCCTCTCCCTTTGCCTCCGCCCCCTTTCCCTTTGTCTCCGCCCCTTTCCCTTTGTCTCCGCCCCTCTCCCTTTGTCTCCGCCCCCTTTCCCTTTGCCTCCGCCCCCTCTCCCTTTGCCTCCGCCCCCTCTCCCTTTGCCTCCGCCCCCTTTCCCTTTGTCTCCGCCCCCTCTCCCTTTGCCTCCGCCCCCTTTCCCTTTGTCTCCGCCCCCTCTCCCTTTGTCTCTGCCCCTCTCCCTTTGTCTCCGCCCCTCTCCCTTTGCCTCTGCCCCCTTTCCTTTGTCTCCGCCCCTTTCCCTTTGTCTCTGCCCCCTTTCCCTTTGTCTCCGCCCCTCTCCCTTTGCCTCCGCCCCTTTCCCTTTGTCTCCGCCCCCTTTCCCTTTGTCTCCGCCCCTCTCCCTTTGCCTCTGCCCCCTTTCCCTTTGCCTCCGCCCCCTTTCCCTTTGTCTCTGCCCCTTTCCCTTTGTCTCCGCCCCCTCTCCCTTTGCCTCCGCCCCTTTCCTTTGTCTCCCCCCCTTTCCCTTTGTCTCTGCCCCTTTCCTTTTGTCTCCGCCCCTCCCTTTGCCTCCGCCCCCTTTCCCTTTGCCACCGCCCCTTTCCCTTTGTCTCCGCCCCCTTTCCCTTTGTCTCCGCCCCCTCTCTCTCTTTGTCTCTGCCCCCTTTCCCTTTGTCTCCGCCCCCTCTCTCTTTGCCTCCGCCTCCTTTCCCTTTGTCTCCGCCCCCTTTCCCTTTGTCTCCGCCCCCTCTCCCTTTGCCTCCGCCCAATTGCGTCACGTGACGTGTTTACAGGCTTCTGCACCTGCAGGAGCTTCTGCGCATGCAGGCGCTGAAGCTGGAGCCTGTAAACGCATCAGCACTCCGTATTCGGCACGCAAGGGGCGGAGCGAGGCAAAGGGAGAGGTCAAGCCTCTCCCTTTGCCTCCGCCCCATGCATGCCGAATACAGGCGAAGTGCTGACGTGACGTGTTTACAGACTTCGGCTTCAGCGCCCTTTAGGAGCTTCTGGGCATGCGCAGTGGCTCCGGAGCTTAACTTTAGTTCCGGAGCCACTGCGCATGCGCGAAAATCTCCGCGCATGCCCAGAAGCTCCTGCAGGCCAGGCGCTGAAGCTGACGCAGCAGCAGGGAGGTTTGCTATGGCGGCGCAGCCGGCGTGGCGGCGTCCTTCCCAGAAGATGGCGCCCTACGCGGCCGCTTACTTCGCGTATATGTTGGACCGCCCCTGACTACTCTTGGAGGTTCCCAAGAAGGAACCACAAGAAGGAGGGCCTTCTCGGTAGTTGCCCCCATTCTGTGGAATGCACTGCCTTCTAACCTCCGGGCCATCTCAGATCTCTTGGCATTCCGGAAGGCGTGCAAAACGCTCCTGTTTCGACAGGCGTTTGGGGACTTAAGCCGCTGACCCTCTGCTAATGGCCTCCGCAATCCTTGCACACAGCTTGTGTTGGGTTGTATACCAACTAGTAATACCTTCTACTATTTTATTGTGTTTTTATTGTGTTTTTGTGTTACTGCGATTTTACTGTTTTACGACTGTGTTTGCTCTGTGCTCTCGCTTTGCAAGTCGTCTCGAGCCACACCGGGAGTGGCGACAAACAAGTGTGAATAAATAAATAAATAAATAAATTTTGCTTCTTATTCGGGACCGAAGCTCCTGGGAAGGATATGAATATGTATTGCAAGTATTGAATATTAATGTGTAATCTATTATATAAAGGAGGTGCCGTCATGGAACGACTGCCAGAGGCAGAGAAACCTTCCAAGGCAGAGACACCAAACTTGCCAACAAAAATAGGCCTCAGGCAAGGAAGGTTTTTAGCAAAGAAACTTTCCCCCTCAAAACCTAGAAGGCCCCCAAAACAACGATACAAAAAAAACCCTACATTTCCCAGCATCCTCTGCGGCAGCCAGCGAAACCCATTGGCCAACATCGGCCCACACAAAATGCAGGGAGGCTGAGTAACCATAGTAACGCTGGCCAGAGACAGCCAAGGCTAGGCTAGAATGCTGAGTGATTTGAGTTTAGTCAGTTGGTGTTTGAGGGTTAAAGTGCCAAGGCCAAGCTCTAGGAGGGAGCAAGTTCCCACACTCGAGATACACAATCCAAAAGACCAAGCCAGCAAAAAATACCACACAACGCCAATATGCAGAAGATACACAACTATGTGCACAGAGCACATACATACCACTCACAGGACAAAAGACACCCACAACAAAAGACACCCACTTTACAAACACCACACCCACAACATGACAGCCACACAACTCACGATGCCTACCTCTACAGACCCACAACACAACAGACACACAACACACACAACCACTGCTACACAGAAACCTACACAGTACAACCAACTAACACACGAGGACATAACAACTACCAGGAGGACATAACACTAACACAAACAGGGCACCAGGGACACAGGCACCACTGACAAACACATACCGCCAGAATAACACAAACTTGCAAAACCCACCAAAAAAAAAACAATCCTGCAACACAAAAACCCACCCCAACCAAAATTCACAACAAACACCACTGGCAAAAGCAACACCCCCTCCACATCACAACCAGCACACAGCCAGACTAACACAACTATGTCACCACAACACACACAAAATACACCCCAAAAATACCTGACAACTTCCCCAACACAAAACCCAGGACTGCACTCACTACTCACCACCACACACCCCTCGAAAAATACACACACGTCCCAGGCACAATACTCCAGCAATTCCTACCCACACAACACAACACAACTTCCTATCACAACCCATCTCCCTAACCTTACGGGACCCCGCACACACAACACCTACCACCACCACAAACAAAAACCAACTCCACCTATACTCCAACCACAACACAACACAGTACTGATACTCTACAAACACACACAAACACCCAAAATACCCCACCCACACAAGCATCAACCTCTACATCAACACAGCAGACGGAAAGACAAAAAACATTGTATATCCACAAGCTCTGCAGAACGCCAGCAACACCACACAACAACAACTCCCCAGGACTCCAACATCCCAGCCACCAGAACAACCCACAACGACACAGCCATGGCCCCAACAACACCATAACTAACATCAATTCCAACCCTTACATACTCAGACTTTCTCGCATCTCCTAAATAGGGCACAGCTAGTATATATATATATATAATAATATACGTAAATATGGCAATAAAAGGACAGGCGGAAGAGGGTCCTCACCTGCATGGCGAAGGCATTGAGGGCGATGGAGATGGGCCCCTTCTTGGCCAGCCAGGCCGCGATCTCTGAAAGAACGAAAGAACGAAAGAGGTGGAAATCAGGGGAAGAATGCGCTGCAAAGCCCGGCATTGGCGCTCAATGCGATCCCAAGACGCGCACCTTTCTCGTCCCGAGAGATGGCCACAGAGCTATTGATATACACGGCCACCTTCTCCTTGGAGAAGTTACATTTCTGCTCGAAACCCTCGTAGCTGTAGTCGCCTTCCGTCTCCAGGCCGCCTGGGAAAAGAGAAAGGAAGTCGCAATATACGCGAGGAGGAAAGTTTGAATCCAGATCAGGAGGGGGAAAAATAATATTCCAGGGCTGGGGTTCTCAAACTGGGGTTGGTTGTACTATTAATATATTGCTATTATTTTATTTTATTATATATATATATATATATATAATTTCACATTTGTCTGTGGCCCCCAACGGCTCGGGCGACTTACAACAGTTCGTAAAAATACAATTGTCAGATAACTCATAATAACTCACAGTAATACCATTAAGATGGAATTACAATGAGAACAGTTGAAGCAACAAATGGGGTCGCAGTGTGCTGACAGCCAGGCGGTGTGAGCTACAGTCTAGCGAACTCCGAAGGCTTGTTGGAACAGCAATGTCTTGACTGCTCTCCTGAACGGGAGGAGGCCCTGGGTGGCACGGATGCCGGCGGGCAGTGCGTTCCACAGGGTTGGGGCTGCAACAGAGAAAGCCCGGCGGCGGGTTGCGGACAGATGGTAGGTCCTCACATTTGGGATGACCAGGAGGTTTAGCTCTTCGGAGCGCAGTGATCTGGTGGGATGGTATGGGACAAGGCGGTCCCGCAGGTACGCTGGCCCCAGACCACGTAAGGCAGTGGTTCTCAACCTTCCAAATGCCACGACCCCTTAATCCGGTTTTTCATGTTGTGACCCCCAACAATAAAATTGTTTTTGTTGCTACTTCATAACTGTAATTTTACTACAGTTATGAACTGTAATGTAAATATACGATATGCTGGATGTATTTTCATTCACTGGACAAAATTGGGCACAAATCCCCAATATGCCCAAATTTGAATGCTGGTAGAGTTGGGGGTGGGGGTTGATTTTGTCATTTGGGAGCCATAGTTGCTGGGATTTATAGTTCACCTATTAAAGATTATTCTGAACTCCACCAATGGTGGAATTGAACCAAACTTGGCACATAGAACTCCCATGGCCAACAGAAAATACTGGAAGGGTCTGGTGAGCACTGACCTTGAATTTTGGAGTTGTAGTTCACCTACATCCAAAGAGCACTGTGGACTCAATGATGGATCTGGACTAAACTTGGCATGACTACTCAATATGCCCAAATGTGAATACTAGTGGAGTTTGGGGGAAATTGACATTTGGAAGTTGTAGTTGCTGAGATTTATAGTTCACTTACAATCAAAGAGCCTCTTGAACCCCACCAATGATAGAATGGCCAAACTTCCCACAAAGAACCCCCCATGACTAACAGAAAATACTATGTTTTCTCATGGTCTTTGGCGACCCCTCTGACACCCCCTCGTGACCCCCCCAGGGGTCCCGACCCCCAGGTTGAGAAACACTGATGAAAGGCCTTAAAAGTCAGGACTAACACTTTGAAGGCAATCCGGCATTCAATTGGGAGCCAGTGCAGTTCGCGCAGGATTGGCGTGATGTGGTGGCCAATCGGGACCCCCGCCAGGAGTCGCGCTGCGGCGTTCTGCACCAGCTTGAGTCTCCGGATTACCGACAGAGGAAGGCCAATGTACAGAGCGTTACAGTAGTCCAGCCTCGAGATGACCGTGGCTTGGATCACTGTGGCTAAGCGCGCCCGGGACAAATAGGGGCCAGCTTCCTCGCCTGGCGGAGATGGAAAAATGCTACCCTGCTGACGCTGGAGACGTGGGCCTCCATCGACAACAGGGGGTCCAAGGTTACTCCTAAGCTCTTAACAGAGGGCGACGGACATAATGTCACGCCGTCCAGGGTTGGAAGCTGGACATCCCTACAGCCCGGAGGACCCAGCCACAGGATCTCCGTCTTTGCCGGATTCACCTTCAACCTACTGGCTCGCAGCCATCCAGTGACGGCCTCAAGGCAACGATGGAAATTATCGGGTACGGATTCGAGGCTGCCCTCCATCTTCAAGATAAGCTGGGTGTCGTCAGCGTACTGATGGCACACCAGCCCAAAACTACGCACCAGCTGGGCAAGTGGTCGCATATAGATGTTAAATAAGGGGGAGAATATGCTGCCCTTCTCACCCCGAAGGGGACTCAGAGAGGCAAAATACAAGTATATACTATACAAATATAAAACCATAACACAAGTACAGTGCTAATCATTCACAACGTGTTCCTCTCCTGGCACTCCCATAGGCATCACAGGTATAAATATACATAGACAATTATCACACACTGATTGTTAATAATACAGGATTCGGGTTGAGAAATCTCCACATCTCTAATGAACATAGTATCAAGGTAAACCTCAAAATTCACACACAATATATAGAGAAAAAGCAGGCATATAATCACAATGTCAAGACCAGGAGTAGCTCTGAGGAATAATACAATTCGTCTGTAGCCTGTGTTGGGACGTAGTGCCGAAAGTAAAGCTTGACGCCATAAACAGGAAGACTTGGTGTGATTCCCCACACCTCACATTGATCATAGCTACTGTGGGGGGGGGGGGGGGGGGGGGTGGTCTTCGGCAATGAGTATTTATGTCACAGCGGATAGGCAACAGAAATATAGAAGTTTAATTCCCCATCGGCCCAAAAACTCCAGTCTCTGTTCGAGTGAATAATGAAACTCTCATTCAATTCACAAGGTAAATATATAACTTTGTATTGAATTGTATTTAACAATAACTGGCAAAACATCGAAAAACAACAGCCACCACAGCTACCTTTCTAAACATCCTTTCCTCACAGATATTAAATCCCAACTGTCACTTTGTAACTGACATTCCTCAAGGTTCCATTTAGCAGTCTTGAGACAGCGCCATCTGGTGTCAAACATGTCACACTGCAGGTCATCTCAAACTGCGAAAATATATCTTGTGCTGACTCATGAATTGCTATTCAAAATGCAATAATCTGACAGGGGTGATAGGTGAATGATGTTCCATGCAGTCCTGCCAGTCAGTGGCCACGTGACTCTGGAGGCGCCTGCGGAGAACGCCGGCTCGTCGGCTGAGAAAAGGAGGCGAGCCCCAGCGACGGAAGGGGAAGCCTTTCCCTCCTTGGTCCGTGCGCCTGCCAGCCCGTGACCCTTGGGAGGCCTGCCTGCCTGTGCATGCCGGAGTCCACTCTGGGTGAGTCCCCGTAGGGAGGCAGCCCTCCCTCCTTGCCCCCCCCCCCCCGCGTTCCCCGCACTCTGCACGCACCCCGTCTCCCTCCCTCCGCCTGAGTCTCACCATCTTGATGTGATGCCGCGCATGCCGCACTGCCGTGCTGGAGGGCAGGCGCCTGGCCCGAGTGATGTCACCCTTCCCTCCTCCCTCCCTCGAGCACGCGGGGTGGGGGGAAACGCCCGAAGGCAGCAGCGCACCGACCCCTTCTTCGCCACCACTGCCGCCCGGCCCTTCTTTTTCCTTCTCCACCTTCTCCCCCACCCCCCACCCGCAAGCAGCAGGAGTTCAGCAGGAGGGGGAAGAAAGGGCACAGCTGATGATCGCGCACGGCACATTACTGTTCCGCGGCACCGCGGTTGGGAAACATTGCTCAATAAGACCCTGGTCCTAGCATTCAAGGCCTTTCGAGGTCAGGGTCCTTCATACCTAAGAGACCGTTGAATGCCAATCCACCGCCAGAGACTGCCACGGTCAGCTCATGAGAGTCTTCTCTATGATGTCCCTGGCCCTAGAGAGGTCCTTTTGGAGTCCGCAAGACAGAGATCCTTCTCCATTGTAGCCCCAACCTTGTGGAACTCCCTGCCGCCAGACCAAAGAGCCACTCCCGATCTACATACATTTTTAGGGGCACTCAAGACATGTGTAAGTCGCCCAGAGCACCTTTGGTGGAGGGCGACTCATCTGTATCTGTATATCTGTATTCTGTATACCTTTATAAAACGGAATGTTTGTATGTGTGTATGTGTGTATGTGTGTATGTGTTTATGTGTGTATGCGGAGGGCGGGAGGGCAGAAGGGCGGAAGCAGCCACTTTCACAGGCCACAGCAACCAGCGCGGGTGATGGACCTGCACCAAACTTGGTACACGTAACCCCCCTCACCCCCTTTACGTCCTGGCACGGGTCGGGGGACATGACCCATGGATTATGGGATTTGTAGTACTTTCCAACACTTTGGTTCCCACAGACCACTGAGGCCACCAAAAAGGACCAATACAGACCCCACTCAGCACACACAGCCCCCATGACCCACTCTACGTCCTGGTGCAGTTCGGAGGAGGGTGGGCCATGGATGATGGGACTTGAAGTGCCTCTACTCACTTCCCAAGTCCGCTGCAACCCTCATCCAATCACTGATCGAGACTAAACTTGGCACACATAACCCCCATGACTGCCTTCACGTCCTGGTGAGGTTTGGGGAGGACTGACAATGGATGATGGGATTTGTAGTACTTTCACACCCCTCTGTTCCCACAGACCACTGTGGCCCCCAACAAACACTGATAAAGACCACACTTGGCACACAGAGCCCCAGTGACCCAGTCCACATCCTACTGAAGTTTGGAGGGGACAGAACATGGATGATGGGTCTTGCAGTACCTTCCCTCACTTTCCAAGACTGCTACAAACCTAATCCTATGATTGAGCAACACCAAACTTGCCACACAGAGCCCTCATGACCCACTCTACATTCTGCTGCAGTTTGGAGGAGGGTGGACCATGGATGATGGGACTTGAAGTACCTCTACTCACTTCCCAAGTCTGCTGCGACCCTCATCCATTACCGATTGAGACCAAACTTGGCACACACAACCCCCATGACTGCCTTCACGTCCTGGTGAGGTTCGGGGAGGACTGACAATGGATGATGGAATTTGTAGTATTTTCACACCCCTCTGTTCCCACAGACCACTGTGGCCCCAAAAACACCGAGAAAGTCCACACTTGGCACACAGAGCCCCAGTGACCCACTCTACATCCTACCGAAGTTTGGAGGGGGACAGAACATGGATGATGGGACTTGCAGTACCTTCCCTCACTTCCCAATCCTGCTACAAACCTAATTCAATGACTGATCAACACCAAATCTGGCACATAGAGCCTTCATGACCCACTCTACAGCCTGGTGCACTTTACTGTGAGACGGACCACAGATGATGGGACTTGAAGTACCTTCACTCACTTCCGAAAAACAATGCATCCCTCATCCATTCACCAATACAGACCAAACTTAGCACACAGAGCCCCCATGACCCAATCTACATCCTACTACACTTTGGGGGGGGACAGAGATGATGAGACTTGCACTACCTTCAGTAATTTCATGATACCAATGCAACTCCCAATAATGATGGATCAAGACTAAACTTGGCACACAGAGCCCCCGTGGCCCACTCTACATCCTGCTGCGCTTCACAAATAACCCGGGCAGGGCCGGGTCCCCAAGCTAGTAAGAAATAAAGTTGATTGATTGATTGATTGATTAAAAACTGTGGCAGAGACACTGAGAAAGAACTGGGAAGCCCTGGCCCTTGAGCGCTCTCACTGGAGGTCAGCTGTGACCAGCAGTGCTGCAGAATTCGAAGAGGCACGAATGAAGAGAGAAATGTGTCAAGAGGAAGAAAGCGCCTGACCGGGACTGCCTTCCGCCCTCTCTACGGGAGAACAGGGGTCCGTCCACAGCCACCCACGGACCCACCGCCAAGACACTTCACTCGCAGGACCATCATCCCCGGGCTATGTTTTGTCCCCTGCCCTGTCCAGACTCACCCAGCCCCTCGATGGCTTCGTAGGCGTTGGAGGGCAGCCCCCCTCCGCAGGCTTGGTCCAAGGCGTCGCAGTCTAGCAGTTCTGCAAAGGACGGGCGAATCAATGAACGAGCGGCAACGGGACGGGAGCCCCGCGCCCGCCTCCCTCGCAGAGCCGGCGTCCTCCCTACCTTGCTCCGAGAGCGACACCAGGGAGCCCTTCTGCAGGAACCACTGCCCTTCCACGTTCCCCGTGACCGAGAATGCCCAGCAGGATCCGCAGGCCCCCTGCGCAGAGAGGGAGAGAGATCAAGGTCAGAAGGTCATCTGTTGGGAGGGCTTTGATCGTGTCTTCGTGGCAGAATGGTGTTGGGATTGGACGGCCCTTGAGGTCTCGTTCCTCTCTAGGATGTTGTTGTCGTTTAATGATATAATATAATTATTATTATATACTACTAGCTGAACCCAGCACGCGTTGCTGTGCCCTATTTAGGAGATGTGAGGAAGTCTGAGTATGTAAGGGTTGGAAATGATGTGATTATGTGTTTTGTGTGCGTATATATGTGTGTGTTTTTTGTGTGTGTGTATATGTGTATATATGTGTATGTGTATTTATATGTGTTTGTGTATGTATGTGTATATGTGTATGTTTGTGTATGTATGCGTATGTATATGTGTTTGTTTTTGTGTATGTATATGAGTATATATGTCTGTGTTTTTGTGTGTATATATGTATGTTTATGTGTATGTGTGTATGTATGTGTATGTGTGTATATTTGTGTTTGTATTTATTTGTGTGTGCATATATATGTGTGTATTTGTGTGTATATATGTGTGCGTGTATGTTTTTGTGTGTATATGTGTGTGTTTGTGTATGTATATGTGTGTGTATATATGTGTATATATGTGTGTGCGATTGTTTGTGTTTTTGTTGTTTTGTGTAGAGCTTGTAATGTAATGTGTGTTTTTTCTGTTATTATGGGTGTTATTATAATGTGTTGTGTAAGTTTGCTTGCCTCTTCTACGTCCGTCTCTTCTGTTGCCTTTGGTCTCCTCTTCCGGGAGTGGGAGGGATGTGGGGCGCCGTCTCATCGCTGTTCTTCGGCACTCGGGAACATTTGGGAGGCTGGGAGACGGTGGAGGAGGGTATGGCTATGGGACTACACTTCCCAGAAAGCTCCTCCCCTGGTTCTCAGCGAGGTGTAGTTCAGTGGCCGTCTCCTCCGTCGTCTTCCAGCCGCCGCACGGAGCCGGGTCGCGCGGCCGCCGCTTTGGGCGCTTTGTCTGCCGCGTCCTTGGCCTTCCTCGGCGGGTGCCATCCGGTTTTGGACCCGGGCCGTGCCTTCGCCTTCTTGGCCTTCTGCCCCTCTTCTCCGCCGCTTCCAGGCCGGTCCTTAACCCGGGCCGAAACGGCGAAGGTGCGGCCCGGGCTAGGGACCGGCTAAGAGGCGGCGGAGAAGGCCGAGGAGGCTTGGGTCCAGAAGCGGATGGTGAGGGGCTGGTGTTTGGGGGGGGGGGGGCTTGTGTGCGCCGCCTCCATTGTGAATCAGGGCTTTCCCTCTCCGCTGCCCTCGTGGGGGAAGGAGGCAATTGCCGTGCAGCATGCGCCGCTGTTTCCAATGTGCGGTTTTGGGGGGCTGTGTTTGGGGGGGTTGGAAGGTAGGGAGGGTGGGTTTTTTGTGCCGTCTAGGAACCTTGTGCCTTGGGGGAATGTGTTTGGTGTGTGTGGTGGTTCTGGGGCTTATAGTTTTCGTGTCCATTTTATTTATTTATTTATTTATTTATAAATTCGATTTGGTAGACCGCTCTCTCTGGAGCCCAGAGCGGTTTACAGCATAAAATCAATAAAACATCAGTAAACAGATAAAAGACGTATACCCAAAAGCCCCCCTCCCCACAAATGATCCCGGCAAGCAATAATACGCAGAGGCAATACATGGCAGGACGGTATGTTGGCAGCTGGCAACTAAGGAGGCATCAGTTGGGACCAAATGCCTGCCTGTATAGCCAAGTCTTCACAGACTTGCGGAAGGCCAACAAACCCCGTAGTGCTCGTATCTCCTCCGGCAGAGAATTCCAGAGGGTCGGAGCGGCCACTGTAAATGCTCTCTGCCGGGTGCTCGACAGCCTACAGATCTTTGCCCCATTCCACAACCATTCACTTTTTATATATATAGATATACTACAATAACATAATAATAATAATCTTGGATAATAATAATGATTATGATGATGGATTATCCTTCTCCAGAGGCTTTTCAACAGAGGCTGGATGGCCATCCGTCGGGAGGGATTGGATTGTGTCTTCAATGGCAGAATGGGGTTGGGCTGGATAGCCTTTGGGATCTCTTTTGACTCTAGGATTCTATTATTATTATTATTATGGATAATAATAACCATGATGATGACGCACCTGGTCCTTGACCGCCGTCACAGCCCCATAGTCCCTCCAGTCCCATTCCTCTGGGGCCGGGTCTTTAGAGGTCGGGGCCGCTTTCATGGGCCGGACGGGCCACTTGGCCAGCAGCGGGTTCAAGTACGTGGCGCGGAACTCCTCCTCTGGAAGGAGAGAAAAGAGGCTGCAGAAATATGTACCCTCCATAGAAATACATTTTAATACCTATATTGATAGAATGTTTACAATGTTTACATGCTTAATTATGCTTTAACCTGCCTTGAACCACAAGGAGGCAGGTAAGAAATAAAATAATAAAATAATAATAATAATTAGTATTATTAGTATTAATTGACTAAAAGCTGGGCATAATCCAAGAGGCAGATACAAAATAAAAAATTATTATTATTATTATTATTAGACTAAAAGCTGGACATAAGCAAAGAGGAGGGTAAGAAATAATAATAATGATAATTATTATTATTATTTGAAACACAAGAAGATTCTCTCTCTCGGCATTACTTCGCGAACGAAGATTCTGAGGAAGGACTCATCCCACGCTTTTTACAAGCGCATTGATGACTAAAAAGGCCAATCTGAGATAGGCAAGTTCGGTTGCAGAAAGCACAGCAGAAAGTCCCCTTGGGTGATGTTGTTTCCAGGTTGCGGTTCTTCTCGAAAGAGGCCGCAGCATTGTGGAGAGTGCGTCTCCATACCTCCCGATGTGAGGCCAGGGTGGACCATTGTTGGTGATCAATCTGTCCGAGCCTGAGATGTTGTTTCAGGGAGTCCTTATATCTCTATTTGGGGGCGCCTCTCTTGCGCTGACCCGTGGCGAGTTCACCATAGAGTAGTATCTTTGGGAGGCGGTGGTCCTCCATCCTAGAGACCTTGTGCCCTGCCCAGCGCAGCTGAGTTCTCAATAGCATGGCCTCAGTGCTGGTGACCCCTGCTTGCTCAAGGACAGCAACATTCGGCACATAGTCGGTCCAGTGTATATTTAGGATTGTGCGCAGATAGTGCTGATGGAAGCGTTCGAGGAGTCGTAGGTGTTGGCGATAGGTGACCCATGTTTCAGACCCATAGAGGAGAATAGACAGTACGATAGCTCTGTACACACTGATTTTGGTGCTTTGCCTCAGGTGCTTGTTGCTCCAGACTCTTGTGAAGCCTTCCGAATGCACTCTATGCCTTTGCTAATCCGTGATCGATCTCTTTGTCAATCTTGGCGTCTGAAGAGATGATGCTTCCCAGGGAGGTGAACTGCTGAACGGACTTAAGCACAGATGTGCCTATTCTGACCTGGGGATGATGGTGTTCTTCCTGTGGTGCGGGCTGGTAGAGGACTTCCGTTTTCTTCAGGCTGACTTCCAGCCCAAACAGCTCTGCAGCTGTTGCAAAGCAGGATGTGAGGCGCTGCAGGGCTGCTTCTGAATGGGCGAAAAGGGCAGCACTGTCGGAAAAAAGCAGCTCACGGACTACATAATTTAGAGTCTTAGTGCGAGCCCTCAGGCGGCTTAAGTTGAACAAGCTGCCATCAGTACGATAGCGTACTGAGGGTGAGAAATAAAATAATAGTTATTATTATTATTGATGGACTACAAGCTGGGCGGGTTAGAATTATTATTATTATTATTATTAGTGGACTACAGGCTAGACATAAACCAAGATACAGTTAAGATATAAATTATTATTATTATTATTATTATTATTGGACTACAAGATGGACAAAAGCCAAGAGAAGGGTAAGAAATAAAAATATTATTCTCATTACTTTTGTTAACGGACTACAAGCTGTACATAACCCGAGAGGTGGGTAAGAAATAAAATAATAATAATAATAATAGGGCTATAAATTGGGCATAAACCATAAGATGGGTAAGAAATAAAATTATTATTATTAATAAGGCTACAAACAAGACATAAGGCGGGTTAGAAATATTATTATTATATTATTATTAGTGGCTACAAACTGGACATAAGATGCAGTTAAGATATAAAATTATTATTATTTTTATAAAAGGGCTACATAAGCCAAGAGGCAGGTAAGAAATAAATTAATAATAATAATAAGGCTACAAACTGGACATAAGACGGGTAAGAAATAAATTAATAGTTATTATTATTATTGATGGACTACAAGCTGGGCAGGTAAGAATTATTATTACTATTACTATTATTAGTGGACTACAGGCTAGACATAAAGTAAGATGCAGTTAAGATATATAATTATTATTATTATTGGGTTACTTAAGCCAAGAGGCAGGTAAGAAATAAATTATTATTATTATTATTGTTGTTAGGCTACAGTTGAAGCTCAGCAGCAGCCAGGAGCTAACGTAATACTTCCATGTCTGTTTATGAAGAGTGAATGGGCGCTCTGCATTCAGTTCAGGCAACGTGGCTTTCAAGTACAGCCAGGCCTGGCTTCTCTCGTTCTTGTTTCAAGTCACCAAAGGCTCCTAAACAAGCTCTTCAGCCATGGAATCAGGGACAGGTCTTGTCCCTGGATTGGAACCTGGCTAAACTGTAGGAAACAAAGGGTGGTAATAAACGGACATTTCTCTGGGTGGAAAGAGGTGAGAAGTGGCGTACCCCAGGTTCAGTTTTGGGTCCGTTATTTTTTTAATTTATTCATTAATGATCTGGATGTAGGAGTGAATTCTGAGGTAGCAAAGTTTGCAGATGACACTAAATTGTTCAGGGTAGTTAAAATGAAACTGACTGTAAAGAGCTCCAGAAAGATCTCGAAATTGAGTGAATGGGCAACAAAGTGGCAAATGCATTTTAACCTAAACAAGTGTAAAGTCATGCAACATCGGGGCAAAGAACCCCAACTACACCTACCAATTGATGGGGTCAAAGCTCGAGACAAACCAGGAAAGGGATCTTGGGGTTTTGTGGACAGCTCAATGAAGATGTCAACCCAGTGCGCAGCAGCAGTGAAAAAGCAAATTCTATGCTAGGCATGATCAGAAAGGGAATCGAAAATAGGTCGGCAAATGTTGTATTCCCTCTCTACAAATCGATGGTGAGGCCACATTTGGAGTACTGTGTAAAATTCTGGTCTCCGCACCTTAAGAAGGATATAACGGAACTGGAAAAGGTACAGAAAAGGGCAACAAGAATGATCCAAGGGATGGAGCGGCTCCTTATTATGAAACCAGGTTGCAACGCCTTGGTCTTTTTCAGCCTTGAAAGACGGCGTTTAAGAGGTGACTTGATCGAAGTGTATAAAATCATGCATGGGATAGAAAAGGGGAATAGAGAAAAATATTTTCTTTGTCACCCAACACTAGGACTAGAGGGCACCCCTGAAGCTCCAAGGTAGGAAAGTTAGGACTAATAAAGGGAAATATTTCTTCACCCAGAGGGTCATTGGGTTATGGAACTCACTTCCAGAGGAGGTTGTGGCAGCGGTCAGCCTGGACAGCTTCAAGGCAGGATTAGACAGATTCATGGATACCCAGGGAATCAGTAGTTACTGAAATTGACATCCAAGTGCCACCTCTGTGTTGATGGAGGCAGGCAGGATTTCCCCGGGCACTGGTTGTGGGGGGTCGGGAGCAGGCGAGGGTTTTGCCCTCCTTTCTGCTCGAGATCCCTGTGTACAACTAGTGGGCCACTGTGTGACACACAATGCTGGACTAGATGGGCTGAGGCCCGATTCAGCATGGCTCTTCTTATGTCCTTATGTTCTTAAGTCTCGGTTTCGGATTTTCGTATTCTGGGAGTTCTCCATGTTCTTGTTTTGTATTCTTGTTCAACCTTTGCATATGGACTCGAGCTGCCTTTTTGTATTTTGGGACTATCTTTGGACTGTATTGATTTTGGGCTGACTCAATAGGAGGACAGTATTGAAATGGAGGGAAGTCCTTGTCCCACCCTCTTCTGCTTTGGGGTTAGGGTTGCCACCTGTCCCGTATTATACCGGACCTCCCATATTTTTGCTCTGGGTTTCGTGTCCCGTATTCTCACCTCCTGTCCCGTATAATACAGGTGGCAACAGGAGGCAAGGCCGGGCCAGCAGTGAGCGCCACCGTACCGCCAGCTCCTTCTCTGCCCGCACGTCCCAAACTCGCCTCAACGGGAGAGAGGGGGAAGGCGAGGCGGGAAAAGCTGCTCCCCGACGCTCCTCGAATGCAGCCTAGAAGGACCCCTGCCCCGTAATTTTTTGTTTTTCCCACCAGCGATATCCCAAGCCGTGCTCGTGCCTCCCTCCTCCTCCTCCTCCCTGTATTGCCGGGTTGCGGGACGACACGCGCGGGTCTTGACCTCCATCCGGGATCCCAGAGGCGCTGCTAGCGAGGGGCGGCGGCGGCAATTGGGACGTGCCTGCCGCCGCCTGAGCACCAGGAGGCGGAGAGGGAGCGGCCAGCCACCCGGAGGAACCTTGGGCCAAAGCTAGCATCGCCCTGAGGAGAGAGAGTAGGCCGAAGCCTGTTAGAGTTAGTGGACCAAAGCTAGTGTCACCCTGAGGAGAGTGAGTAGGCCGAGGCCTGTTAAGAGTTAGTGGGCCAAAGCTAGTGTCGCCCTGAGAGGAGTGCGTAGGCCGAGGCCTGTTAACAGTTAGTGGGCCAAAGCTAGTGTTGCCCTGAGGAGAGTGAGTTCGCCGAAGCCTGTTAGTGGACCAAAGCCAGTGTCGTCCTGAGGAGAGTGAGTAGGCCGAAGCCTGTTAACAGTTAGTGGGCCAAAGCTAGTGTTGCCCTGAGGGGAGTGAGTAGGCCGAAGCCTGTTAGAGTTAGTGGACCAGAGCTAGTGTCGCCCTGAGGGGAGTGAGTAGGCCGAAGCCTGTTAGAGTTAGTGGACCAGAGCTAGTGTCGCCCTGAGGGGAGTGAGTAGGCCGAAGCCTGTTAAGAGTTAGTGGGCCAAAGCTAGTGTTGCCCTGAGGGGAGTGAGTAGGCCGAAGCCTGTTAGAGTTAGTGGGCCAAAGCTAGTGTCGCCCTGAGGGGAGTGCGTAGGCCGAAGCCTGTTAAGAGTTAGTGGGCCAAAGCTAGTGTTGCCCTGAGGGGAGTGAGTAGGCCGAAGCCTGTTAAGAGTTAGTGGGCCAAAGCTAGTGTTGCCCTGAGGGGAGTGAGTAGGCCGAAGCCTGTTAAGAGTTAGTGGGCCAAAGCTAGTGTCGCCCTGAGAGGAGTGCGTAGGCCGAAGCCTGTTAACAGTTAGTGGACCAAAGCTAGTGTCACCCTGAGGAGAGTGAGTAGGCCGAGGCCTGTTAGAGTTAGTGGGCCAAAGCTAGTGTCGCCCTGAGAGGAGTGCGTAGGCCGAAGCCTGTTAACAGTTAGTGGGCCAAAGCTAGTGTTGCCCTGAGGGGAGTGAGTAGGCCGAAGCCTGTTAACAGTTAGTGGGCCAAAGCTAGTGTTGCCCTGAGGGGAGTGAGTAGGCCGAAGCCTGTTAAGAGTTAGTGGGCCAAAGCTAGTGTCGCCCTGAGGGGAGTGAGTAGGCCGAAGCCTGTTAGAGTTAGTGGACCCACTGAGAGCTGGGGAAGGAGGGAACCCGCAACCGCCATGCCCCGGCTCCCCCCAAAAGGTGCGCAACAAATGGCAGCCGGATGCTCCTCTGGGCTGCAGTGGCGGCGGCGGCAACTCCCAGGTGAGGCGCCAAGGCCCTCCATTCCTTGCCGCCTTCGCCCTCCTCTTCCTCCTGCACCCGGTCAGCCCCTTCCTCGCCTACCTCCTCGCCGGAGTCCCAACTTCCCTGTGTGTCGACGCAGGGACTCTCCTCTTTCCACCTTTCCCCTTGTGAGTGGGTGTCTCAAAGGTTTGATTTTCAAGTTTTTAACGAAGTGTCCCATATTTTTGTGGAAAAAAAATCCCGTATTTTTAGGTAAATGTCCCTTATTTCTGATCTCAAAAAGTGACCACCCTCTTTGGGGTGGACTGGATAGCCTCTGGGGTCCCACCCATCCCCCTTAAATACCTGTTAAGTCGCTGAATTTGGTGACGCCATATTCGGCGCTGCCCCGGTCCAGCCGCTGGACGACTCGGGCTTTCTCCAAGTTCTCGACGAAGATCTGGAAGCGCTTCTTGGCCTCTGCGCGGAAGAAGGTAATTAATTAATTAATCACCTTAATTAAAGAGCGGGAGTGTGACGACCGGACCACCCCTTGGCTCACCCCTTGGGTCCTTGTAGCTCTTCTGATAGGTGGCCACAAAGTCCTTGAAAAGGGAGATCTGGCGGAGGGAATCGCCCTGCGGAGGAAAAGGGACCAGGCCGAATAAATACACCCTCACCCACAATATTATTATTATTACTAATATTATTATTATTAAATATTAGTAATAATTACTAATATTATTTCCCTACGGAGGAAAAGGGACCAGGGCAGCATAAATACACCCTCACCCACAATATTATTATTATTACTAATATTATTATTATTAAATATTAGTAATAATTAGTAATATTATTTCCCTGCGGAGGAAAAGGACCAGGCCGAATAAATACACCCTCACCCACAATATTATTATTATTACTATATTATTATTATTAAATATTAGTAATAATTACTAATATTATTTCCCTACGGAGGAAAAGGGACCAGGCCGAATAAATACACCCTCACCCACAATATTATTATTATTACTAATATTATTATTATTAAATATTAGTAATAATTACTAATATTATTTCCCTGGAGGAAAAGGGACGGGGCAGCATAAATACACCTCACCCACAATATTATTATTATTACTAATATTATTATTATTAAATATTAGTAATAATTACTAATATTATTTCCTAATATTATTATGGAGGAAAAGGGACCAGGCCGAATAAATACACCCTCACCCACAATATTATTATTATTACTAATATTATTATTATTAAATATTAGTAATAATTACTAATATTATTTCCCTGCGGAGGAAAAGGGACGGGGCAGCATAAATACACCCTCACCCACAATATTATTATTATTACTAATATTATTATTATTAAATATTAGTAATAATTACTAATATTATTTCCCTGCGGAGGAAAAGGGACCAGGCCGAATAAATACACCCTCACCCACAATATTATTATTATTACTAATATTATTATTATTAAATATTAGTAATAATTACTAATATTATTTCCCTGCGGAGGAAAAGGGACGGAGGAAAAGGGACCAGGACCAGGCGAATAAATACACCTCACCCACAATATTATTATTATTACTAATATTATTATTATTAAATATTAGTAATAATTACTAATATTATTTCCCTGCGGAGGAAAAGGGACGGGGCAGCATAAATACACCCTCACCCACAATATTATTATTATTACTAATATTATTATTATTAAATATTAGTAATAATTACTAATATTATTTCCCTGCGGAGGAAAAGGGACCAGGCCGAATAAATACACCCTCACCCACAATATTATTATTATTACTAATATTATTATTATTAAATATTAGTAATAATTACTAATATTATTTCCCTCATGGAGGAAAAGGGACCAGGCCGAATAAATACACCCTCACCCACAATATTATTATTATTACTAATATTATTATTATTAAATATTAGTAATAATTACTAATATTATTTCCTGCGGAGGAGGAAAAGGACGGGGCAGCATAAATACACCCTCACCATTAATATTATTATTATTACTAATATTATTATTATTAAATATTAGTAATAATTACTACTATTATTTCCCTGCGGAGGAAAAGGGACCAGGCCGAATAAATACACCCTCACCCACAATATTATTATTATTACTAATATTACTATTATTAAATATTAGTAATAATTAGTAATATTATTTCCTTATCGGAGGGAGGAAAAGGGACCAGGCCGAATAAATACACCCTCACCCACAATATTATTATTATTACTAATATTACTATTATTAAATATTAGTAATAATTAGTAGTAATATTTCCCTGCGGAGGAAAAGGGACCAGGCCGAATAAATACACCCTCACCCACAATATTATTATTATTACTAATATTATTATTATTAAATATTAGTAATAATTACTAATATTATTTCCCTGCGGAGGAAAAGGGACCAGGCCGAATAAATACACCCTCACCCACAATATTATTATTATTACTAATATTATTATTATTAAATATTAGTAATAATTAGTAATATTATTAGTAATATTATTTCCCTGCGGAGGAAAAGGGACCAGGCCGAATAAATACACCCTCACCCACAATATTATTATTATTATTAAATATTAGTAATAATTAGTAATATTATTACTAATTGACCAATACTCTGTAGTGTTTCCTCTTTGCCATGTAGCAGACCCGTAAATACTAAACAAGCCCAGAGGCTGTGCTATAAACTCTCTGCTTACTGTGACCAAGACTCTGCAGTGTTTTGGATCGGAACTAAGTGCTTGCCTTGGAGGCAGGCAACCCCATTGTGCAGATGGAAGAGGAGGGGGCTGTGCTTCTCCTACCTGCAAGTGCTTCTCCTCCCGGGAGAATTCCTTGACCGCCGTGTCCGGAGCCTTGGGGTCAAGCACCTCCCAGGCTCCCCATTCCGACACCTGGGCGGTCTCAGAAGGTTCTGGAAGGAGGAGACAAGCGAAAAAAGAACATTGAGATTATATATATTGCATGTAACACAAAACATACAATTATATCACAGTATCATTAGAAGGAGAAGGAAAGGGTGAAGGGGAGGAAGGAAGGAAGGAAGGAAGGAAGGAAGGAAGGAAGGAAGGAAGGAAGGAAGGAAGAGGGGGAAAGAAGGAAAGAAGGAAGGAGAGAAGGAGAAGGAAAGGAGAAGGAACGGGTGCATGCTGGGAAACTGAGGCCTGGGCTGCTCTGGAGAGCCAGATGCCATAATGAAAGAGCCACATCTGGCTCCCGAGCCATAGGTTCCCTACCCCTGCTCTATACGGTTCTGGCCCAGCTTACTTGTCCGAACGCATGCACTCTACGTCCCACCCCGAAATCTAAGATCATCCGGGGCGGCCCTGCTCTCGCTCCCGTCTACAGCTCAAATGCGCCTGGCGGGGACGAGGGCCAGGGCCTTCTTGGTGGTGGCTCCCCGCCTATGGAACACACTCCCAACCGAGATAAGATCGATCTCTTCCCTCCTGGCTTTCCGAAAGAAGGTAAATGCATGGCTGTGGGACCAGGCGTTTGGTCAATAAATGCACCTTGAGGGATGAACTGGATTGGCGTGAAGACCGAGGAGGCTGGTTTTAATGTGTAATGATGACTTTTGTATAGTTTTTAATTATGTTGTTTTTAATATGTTATGTTGATGTTGTGACTTTATTTATTTATTATTTATTTTTATTTATTTATTTATTTTATTTCCCCCCCGAACTCATGAAAAATAATATGGTAAATAATAAATAAATAAATAAAATAAATAAAATAAAAATATGGTAAATATGTTGTTTTTAATATGTTATGTTGATGTTGTGACTTTATTTATTTATTTATTTATTACTATTATTTATTTTATTTCCCCCCCCGAACTCATGAAAAATAATATGGTAAATAATAAATAAATAAATAAAATAAAAATATGGTAAATATGTTGTTTTTAATATGTTATGTTGATGTTGTGACTTTATTTATTTATTATTTATTATTATTTATTTTATTTTCCCCCCGAACTCATGAAATAATATGGTAAATAATAAATAAATAAATAAAATAAAAATATGGTAAATATGTTGTTTTTAATATGTTATGTTGATGTTGTGACTTTATTTATTTATTTATTATTTATTATTATTTATTTTATTTTCCCCCCGAACTCGTGAAAAATAATATGGTAAATAATAAATAAATAAATAAAATAAAATATGGTAAATATGTTGTTTTTAATATGTTATGTTGATGTTGTGACTTTATTTATTTATTATTTATTATTATTTATTTTATTTCCCCCCCGAACTCATGAAAAATAATATGGTAAATAATAAATATATAAATAAAATTAAAAAATAAAAATATGGTAAATATGTTGTTTTTAATGTTATGTTGATGTTGTGACTTTATTTATTTATTTATTTATTACTATTATTTATTTTATTTCCCCCCTGAACTCATGAAAAATAATATGGTAAATAATTAATAAATAAATAAAAATAAAAATAAAAATATGGTAAATATGTTGTTTCTAATATGTTATGTTGATGTTGTGACTTTATTTATTTATTTATTTATTACTATTATTTATTTTATTTCCCCCCCGAACTCATGAAAAATAATACGGTAAATAATAAATAAATAAATAAAATAAAAAATAAAAATATGGTAAATATGTTGTATTTAATATGTTACGTTGATGTTGTGACTTTATTTATTTATTTATTACTATTATTTATTTTATTTTTCCCCAGAACTCATGAAAAATAATATGGTAAATAATAAAAAAAAAAAAAAAATGGTAAACAATAAATAAATAAAATAATATGGTAAATAATAAATAAATAAATAATATAGTAAATAATAAAAAATAAATACAATAATATAGTAAATCATAAATAAATAAAATAATATGGTAAATAATTAATAAATAAAATAATATGGTAAATAATAAATATAATAAATAAAAAATTAATATGGTAAATAATAAACAAATACATAAATAAAATAATATGGTAAATAATAAATAAATAATATGGTAAATAAATAATAAATAAATTATATGGTAGATAACAAATAAATAAATAATATGGTAAATAATAAATAAATAAATAAAGAGTCATCTCGTACGCCGGAAGATACGGTAACTTTTTTGTGAGCCTGTAATGAGAGCTGTCAGGTGGAGGCGAGGTGTGAGCCCCGCCTCAAGCCCTGGATTTACGGGCCAAGAGCTCAGAGTCAGACCCGACTTACCGGCCGGGCGGCACTCGTGCTTCACCAGCTCCTTCCGGTCGGCCCAGGGCTGGGTCCAGACTTCAAACTGGCAAGACTGGGAGGAGAGAAAAGGGAGAAAACAAACATAGAAGAATTGCAGAACGCACCCCACAAAGCCAGGTGGAAAGAGAACCCCGTTGAGTTTTATAGTATGTTTTAGGATATTCTGTTGTTGTTTTCTTGCTTTCAGTCAGCAAGTTCAGCAGCTCAGCGGTTTAACCCGCTGCGCCACCCGAAGGCCCTTGGGAGCATGATTTAAAGGCAAATATATTTAAAGGGAGAGTAGATGTTTTTTGGGCAACCAAAACAAACACTTTTTTTTCTCACCCTGGGCTTATTATATTATAATATATTGACTTCTAACAAGGTCAATATACGTATTTCCAAATATCCTAAAATCTCCAAAAGATTCTGGAAATTTCCATTTGCCAAAAAAAAAAAAAAGTTAAGACAAACATGACGTTGCTTTGAGTCGTGCACAAAGCTAAAATTGGGGAGGGTGGGGAGGACGATTTGGCAACGGCCGGGATTGTCCCCCCCCCCCCCTTCTCTTGGGATTATCCTTGGTCAGCTGAACGGAGTCCCACTGAGCCGCCCTTGTTTGGAGAGGAAGTGCGGGCAAAAGGGATTCAGCTGAGCCCGGGTCACAAGGCGGCGCGTGAGCGAGCACACCATTTCGACTGCCGCATGATGCTTCTATTGCTGGTGGAAAAATATATATACAGCCCGTACCTTGGGAAGTCTGATCTGGCCACGGTGGTCCACGCTCTGGTTACATCCCAAATAGACTACTGCAACGCGCTCTAGATGGGGCTGCCTTTGAAGACTGTTCGGAAACTTCAACTAGTCCAACTGGTTACTTACAGGAGCGACATACAGGGAGCACACCACTCCTCTGTTGTGTCAGCTCCACTGGCTGCCGGTCCATTTCCGAGCACAATTCAAAGTGCTGGTTTTGACCTTTAAAAGCCCTAAACCAGTGGTTCTCAACCTTCCTAATGTGGTGACCCCTTAATATAGTTCCTCATGTTGTGGTGACCCCCAACCATAAAATTATTTTCATTGCTACTTCATAACTAATTTTGCCACTGTTATGAATAGTAATGTAAATATCCGATATGCCAGATGTATTTCCACTCAATGGACCAAATTTGGCACAAATACCCAATGTGCCCACATTTGAATACTGGTAGGGGTGGGCATTGATCTTGTCCTTTGGGAGTTGTAGTTGCTGGGATTTACGGTTCACCTACAATCAAAGAGCATTCTGAACTTCACCAATGATGGAATTGAACCAAACTTGGCACACAGAATTCCCATGACCAACTGAAAATAAGGGTTTGGCGGGCATTGACCTTGAGTTTTGGAGCTGTAGTTCTCCTACATCCTGAGAGCACTGTGAGCTCAAACAATTATGGATTTAGAGTAGACCAAACTTGGCAAGAATATTCAATATGCCCAAATATGAAAACTGGTGGAGTTTTGGAAAAGAGGCGATATTTGGGAGTTGCTGGGATTTGTAGTTCACCTACAATAAAAGCATTCTGAACCCCACCAATGATAAAATTGGGCCAAATTTCTCACACAGAACCCCCATGACCAACAAAAAAATGCTGTGTTTTCTGATGGTCTTCGGTGACCCCTCTGACACCCCCTCGCGACCCCTCCAGGGGTCACGACCCCCAGGTTGAGAAACACTGCCCTAAACGGTTCTGGGCCAGCTTACTTGTCCGAATGTATCTCCCCTTATGTCCCACCTTGAAATTTATGATCTTCCAGGGAGGCCCTGCTCTCGATCCCACCTTCGTAACGAATGTCTGGTGGGGACGAAGGACAGGGCCTTCTCGGTGGTGGCCCCTCGCCTGTGGAACTCACTCCTTCTGAGCTCGGCAGGGGGCGAGGGCTGAGTGGCGACGGCTCCCCAGATGGCCTGGCTGTGCGGGAAGCCTTGTGTTCGCCCCTCGCCCCTTCTGAGCTTGGCAGGGGGCGAGGGCCGACAGCCATTTTGGAGAGGCAGAGGGGGGCGGGGCCAACCAAGGTGGCGTCGCGACCCCCAGAAAATGGCCTTGAGACCCCCCAGGTTGAGACATTCGGTTAGCAGGCAGACAATCAAAGGATGGCAATGCTTTGGAAAACGGACTGGCTTCGGATTAAGTTGTGATTGGCGCCCTGAGTCTCCCTTCGGGCATAAAAAATATTTGAAATAAATAAAATAAATAAATAAATATTTTTAACGGTAATGGTTCTCGAAGGAGGAAACCAGTCCCTACCACGTGGCGTGGCTCTGTCACGGAGAGGCAGCCGCCGGCCTCCGACCCGCCCGGCCCGCAGTCACTCGTCAATAAGGCAACGTCCAGGTAATACTTGACCCCGTCGACCACCTGGAAGCAAACAAGTAGGATTCGAGGCAGGAACAGCCGAGAAATGTCTTATTTCAGATCAAAAGCATTACATTAATTAGTATAAAACCAGGACTGGGAGCTGCATTAAGATCATGACTGACCGAAAGATCACGAGTTCGAAGCCAGCCCGGGTTGGAGTGAGCTCCCGACCAAAATTGTGTAGCTTGCTGTCGACCTTTGCAGCCCGAAAGACAGTTGCATAGGGAATTTAGGTTCCACTTTGTGAGGAGGTTAATTTAATTGATTTATGAGGACATAAAAATCTCCAGGAAGTTTGCAAAGGATGAGGAAGTGACAGTTCCCCTGGTGGCCAGAAGCTGGAAAGTTAAATAGCCTCTGACTATCTGTCTATATGTGTTGTGTGTCTATAGCATTGAATGTTTGCCATGTATGTGTACATTGTAATCCGCCCTTCTCCCCTTCAGGGGACTCAGGGCGGATTACAATGTACACATACATGGCAAACATTCAGAAAAAAGTTAAATAGCCTCTGACTGTCTGTCTATATGTGTTGTGTGTCTATGGCATTGAATGTTTGCCATGTATGTGTACATTGTAATCCGCCCTTCTCACCCCGCAGGGGACTCAGGGCGGATTACAATGTACACATACATGGCAAACATTCAGAAAAAAGTTAAATAGCCTCTGACTGTCTGTCTATATGTGTTGTGTGTCTATGGCATTGAATGTTTGCCATGTATGTGTACATTGTAATCCGCCCTGAGTCCCCTTCAGGGGACTCAGGCGGTTTACAATGTACACATACATGCCAAACATTCAGAAAAAAAGTTAAATAGCCTCTGACTGTCTGTCTATATGTGTTGTGTGTCTATGGCATTGAATGTTTGCCATGTATGTGTACATTGTAATCCGCCCTTCTCACCCCACAGGGGACTCAGGGCGGATTACAATGTACACATACATGGCAAACATTCAGAAAAAAGTTAAATAGCCTCTGACTGTCTGTCTATATGTGTTGTGTGTCTATGGCATTGAATGTTTGCCATGTATGTGTACATTGTAAACCGCCCTGAGTCCCCTTCAGGGGACTCAGGGCGGATTACAATGTACACATACATGGCAAACATTCAGAAAAAAAGTTAAATAGCCTCTGACTGTCTGTCTATATGTGTTGTGTGTCTATGGCATTTAATGTTTGCCATGTATGTGTACATTGTAATCCGCCCTGAGTCCCCTTCAGGGACTCATTTACAATGTACACATACATGCCAAACATTCAGAAAAAGTTAAATAGCCTCTGACTGTCTGTCTATATGTGTTGTGTGTCTATGGCATTGAATGTTTGCCATGTATGTGTACATTGTAATCCGCCCTTCTCACCCCACAGGGGACTCAGGACGGATTACAATGTACACATACATGGCAAACATTCAGAAAAAACTTAAATAGCCTCTGACTGTCTGTCTATATGTGTTGTGTGTCTATGGCATTGAATGTTTGCCATGTATGTGTACATTGTAATCCGCCCTGAGTCCCCTTCAGGGGACTCAGGGCGGTTTACAATGTACACATACATGCCAAACATTCAGAAAAAAGTTAAATAGCCTCTGACTGTCTGTCTATATGTGTTGTGTGTCTATGGCATTGAATGTTTGCCATGTATGTGTACATTGTAGTCCCTGAAGGGGACTCAGGGCGGATTACAATGTACACATACATGGCAAACATTCAATGCCATAGACACACAACACATATAGACAGACAGTCAGAGGCTATTTAACTTTTTTCTGGCCACTAGGGGAGCTGTCGCTTCACCGTCCATCTGCGACACTGATGGAGTACTTTCCACCATCCCCGCATGCTTTTTGCTGGTGATGTTTAATGGCCTCGTAAATTTTGTTAAGTTACCCTCCCTACACATAGGTGGTACCAACATTTCCTACTTGACAGATGCAACTGTCTTTCGGGTTGAACAGGTCGACAACAAGCTGCACAATTGGTCGGAAGCTCACTCCGACCCGGGCTGGCTTCGAACTCATGACCTTTTGGTAAGAAGTGATCTTAATGCAGATGACACCCAGCCAGCTGCGCCACAGTCCCGGTGAGAGATACAGCGCTATATAAGAGACCCTATTACAATCCAAAAAGTGTGGCCGACTGGAGGGAGCCTGGCGCACCGGACATGGGAAGGAGCAAGACGGTACACCTTTGGGAGTTTCAGATCTGCAAGGGAACGCAGGCAACGGGTCACCTGCCTCTTTTTCTCACGTAACGGGAAAGGCGTCTGATTTTGAAGTCATGATATGTCAGAATTCGCGACGTTCCTGACCTACTTCTGGAGCGCCTAAAACGCATTAACACCTCGCCAATCGCTTTGCCACTCGTCGGCACCAATCAGGATCAATGCAGCAGAAGGTCAATGGCGGTGCGGGGTGGCAAAGGAGCCCGTTAATTAGAGAGCGGCAGATTCCCACACGTAGGCGCTCCCGAAGCCGCTCATCGGCGAGAAATCCGTCCAGAGTAATTACCTCAAGGCAAGCGGATTGCCAATCCCATTAGGAGAGGCTCCTGAGCCGCAAAGGCACGAAACCCAGGCGCGGAGAGCGGCGGAAACAGCCTCTCCAAGCCACCGCCGACCTGGCAGGGCTGTTGCGAAGACGGCGCAGCAGGCGTCAAAATTAATGTTGTGTTCAGCGTCGTAAACATGTCTAAGAGCCCTACCCGTGTCCCGTACACACACCATACCACCCACGACCATATGGGGAAGTCACCGCAGGCATCCCAGTGTTCCTTTCTCTCTCCACTGGTGTGGAATTTGCATAACCCCGCCCACTGACCCTCCCTTAACCCTTTCCCACACTCCTTTCTCTCTCCACTGGTGCCCACTGGCTCCTTTCTCTCTCCACTGGTGTGGAATTTGCATAACCCCGCCCACTGCCTCTCCCTTAACCCTTTCCCACGCTCCTTTCTCTCTCCACTGGTGTGGAATTTGCATAACCCCGCCCACTGCCTCCTTTCTCTCTCCCTTAACCCTTTCCCACGCCTCTCCCTTAACTTTCCTTTCTCTCTCCACTGGTGTGGAATTTGCATAACCCCGCCCACTGCCTCTCCCTTAACCCTTTCCCACGCTCCTTTCTCTCTCCACTGGTGTGGAATTTGCATAACCCGCCCACTGCCTCTCCCTTAACCCTTTCCCACGCTCCTTTCTCTCTCCACTGGTGTGGAATTTGCATAACCCCGCCCACTGCCTCTCCCTTAACCCTTTCCCACGCTCCTTTCTCTCTCCACTGGTGTGGAATTTGCATAACCCCGCCCACTGCCTCTCCCTTAACCCTTTCCCACGCTCCTTTCTCTCTCCACTGGTGTGGAATTTGCATAACCCCGCCCACTGCCTCTCCCTTAACCCTTTCCCACGCTCCTTTCTCTCTCCACTGGTGTGGAATTTGCATAACCCCGCCCACTGCCTCTCCCTTAACCCTTTCCCACGCTCCTTTTCTCTCTCCACTGGTGGGGAATTTGCATAACCCCGCCCACTGCCTCTCCTTAACCCCTTTCCCACGCTCCTTTCTCCACTGGTGTGGAATCTCTCCACTGGTGTGGAATTTGCATAACCCCGCCCACTGCCTCTCCCTTAACCCTTTCTCTCTCCACTGGTGTGGAATTTGCATAACCCCGCCCACTGCCTCTCCCTTAACCCTTTCCCCCTCCTCTCTCCACTGGTGTGGAATTTGCATAACCCCGCCCACTGCCTCTCCCTTAACCCTTTCCCACGCTCCTTTCTCTCTCCACTGGTGTGGAATTTGCATAACCCCGCCCACTGCCTCTCCCTTAACCCTTTCCCCCCGCTCCTTTCTCTCTCCACTGGTGTGGAATTTGCATAACCCCGCCCACTGCCTCTCCCTTAACCCTTTCCCACGCTCCTTTCTCTCTCCACTGGTGTGGAATTTGCATAACCCCGCCCACTGCCTCTCCCTTTCTCTCTCCACTGGTGTGGAATTTGCATAACCCCGCCCACTGCCTCTCCCTTAACCCTTTCCCCCCGCTCCTTTCTCTCTCCACTGGTGGAATTTGCATAACCCCGCCCACTGCCTCCCTTAACCCTTTCCCAACCTCCTCTCTCTCTCCACTGGTGTGGAATTTGCATAACCCCTGCCCACTGCCTCTCCCTTAACCCTTTCCCCACATTCCTTTCTCTCTCCACTGGTGTGGAATTTGCATAACCCCGCCCACTGACCCTCCCTTAACCCTTTCCCACTTCCCTTAACCCTTTCCCACATTCCTTTCTCTCTCCACTGGTGTGGAATTTGCATAACCCCACCCACTGCCCCTCCCTTAACCCTTTCCCACATTCCTTTCTCTCTCCACTGGTGTGGAATTTGCATAACCCCGCCCACTGACCCTCCCTTAACCCTTTCCCACATTCCTTTCTCTCTCCACTGGTGTGGAATTTGCATAACCCCGCCCACTGACCCTCCCTTAACCCTTTCCCACATTCCTTTCTCTCTCCACTGGTGTGGAATTTGCATAACCCCGCCCACTGACCCTCCCTTAACCCTTTCCCACATTCCTTTCTTGCTAAACTGTGTGTGGAATTTGCATAACCCCGCCCACTGACCCTCCCTTAACCCTTTCCCACATTCCTTTCTCTCTCCACTGGTGTGGAATTTGCATAACCCCGCCCACTGACCCTCTCTTAACACTTTCCCACATTCCTTTCTCTCTCCACTGGTGTGGAATTTGCATAACCCCGCCCACTGCCCCTCCCTTAATCCTTTCCCACGTTCCTTTCTTGCTAAACTGTGTGTGGAATTTGCATAACCCCGCCCACTGACCCTCCCTTAACCCTTTCCCACGTTCCTTTCTTGCTCCACTGTGTGTGGAATTTGCATAACCCCGCCCACTGACCCTCCCTTAACCCTTTCCAATCTATGGCAAACAGAGGAAGTGATCAGCAACTGAACATACTAGAGAGCTTTGGGGAGAATTCACCATGACTTATAGGAGTTGTAGGTACCGGGATGTATAGTTCACCTGCAAGAGAACACTGTGAACCCAAACACCGATGGATCTGGACCAAACTTGGCACACAGACCTGATATGCTGAAATCAGACGACTAGAGGGGTTTGAGGGGAACTGGCCTTGCTTACTGGGAGTTGTGGTTCACCCACAGCCAGAGGAACGGTGACTTCTACCAATGAAGTGAGTGGGAGTACTTCAAGTCCCATCATATATGTTCCATCCTCCTCCCAACTGCACCAGGATGTGGAGTGGGTCATGGAGGCTCTGTGTGCCAGGTTTGGTCCTGATTGGATTAGGTTTGCAGCAGTCTTGGAATGTGAGTGAAGGTACTTCTAGTCCCATCATCCATGGTGTGCCCTCCTCCAAACTGCACCAGGAAGTGGAGTGGGTCATGGAGGCTCTGTCTGCCAAGTTTGGTCCTGATCAGTCATTGGATTAGGTTTGCAGCAGTCTTGGAATGTGAGTGAAGGTACTTCAAGTCCCATCAGCCATGGTGTGCCCCCCTCCAAACTGCACCAGGATGTGGAGTGGGTCATGGGCGCTATGTGTGCCAAGTTTGGTCCTGATCAGTCATTGGATTAGGTTTGCAGCAGTCTTGGAATGTGAGTGAAGGTACTTCAAGTCCCATCATCCATGGTGTGCCCTCCTCCAAACTGCACCAGGATGTGGAGTGGGTCATGGGGGCTCTGTGTGCCAAGTTTGGTCCTGATCCGTCATTGGATTAGGTTTGCAGCAGTCTTGGAATGTGAGTGAAGGTACTTCTTGTCCCATCATCCTGGGTGTGCCCTCCTCCAATCTGCACCAGGATGGGGAGTGGGTCATGGGGGCTCTTTGTGCCAAGTTTGGTCCTGATCCGTCATTGGATTAGGTTTGCAGCAGTCTTGGAATGTGAGTGAAGGTACTTCGAGTCCCATCATCCATGGTGTGCCCTCCTCCAATCTGCACCAGGATGTAAAGTGGGTCATGGGAGCTTTGTGTGCCAACTGTGGTCTAGATCAGTCAGTGGATGAAGGTTGCAGCAGTCTCGGGAGGCGAGTGGAGGTACTGCAAGTCCCGTCAACCATGGTCCACCCTCCCTCAAATTGCACCAGGATGTAGAGTGGGTCTTGGGGTTTCTGCGTGCCAAGTTTGGTCTTGTGCTGTCATTGTTGGGGGTCGCAAAGTGTTTTGGCCTTAAACTCCCACCGTGCCTGGCTGCCTCCGGCCTTCTCCTTACCCACCTCTGCCACTTTAGAGTGTCGGAATGTTGGTGGTGCTGGCCAATCAGCGTCTTTTATGCAAATAGTCCCACAGTGGGAGCCAATCGGAAAGCTGCCACATATCCTTCCGCCCTCCGCACACATACACACATTGACTATTATTATGTATACAGATTGTACGGCAGACCTCGAAGAAGATGGCATATACTATATACGCTATCGTACTGACGGCAGCTTGTTCAACTTAAGCTGCCTGAGGGCTCGCACTAAGACTCTCAACTATCTCGTCCGTGAGCTGCTTTTTGCCGACGATGCCGCCCTTGTCGCCCATTCAGAAGCAGCCCTGCAGCGCCTCACGTCCTGCTTTGCAACAGCTGCAGAGCCGTTTGGGCTGGAAGTCAGCCTGAAGGAAAGGGAAGTCCTCTACCAGCCCGCACCACAGGAAGAACACCATCATCCCCACGTCAGCATAGGCACATCTGTGCTTAAGTCCGTCCAGCAGTTCACCTCCCTGGGAAGCATCATCTCTTCAGACGCCAAGATTGACAAAGAGAGAGATCACAGATTAGCAAAGGCATAGAGTGCTTTTGGAGCAACAAGCACCTGAGGCAAAGCACCAAAATCAGTGTGTACAGAGCTATCGTACTGCCTATTCTCCTCTATGGGTCTGGAACATGGGTCACCTATCGCCAACACCTACGACTCCTCGAACGCTTTCATCAGCGCTGTCTTCGCACAATCCTCAATATACACTGGACCGACTATGTGACGAATGTTGCTGTCCTTGAGCAAGCAGGGGCCACCAGCGTTGAGGCCATGCTATTGAAAAGAGGGCACGAGGTCTCTAGGATGGAGGACCACTGCCTCCCAAAGATACTACTCTATGGTGAACTCGCCACGGGTCAGCGCAAGAGAGGCGCCCCAAAAAAAAGATACAAGGACTCCCCGAAACAACACCTCAGGCTCGGCCAGATTGGTCACCCACAATGGTCCACCCTGGCCTCGCGTCGGGAGGCGTGGAGGCGCACGATCCACTATCGAGAAGTCACGCCGAACGGGTCTCGACAACGCAGAAAGAACCGCAACTTGGAAACAACATCACCCAAAGGAGACTTCCTGCTGTGCTTTCCGCAACCGGGCTTGCCTGTCTCAGATTTGCCTTTTTATTCATTAATGCGCTTGTCGAAAGCGTGGGGTTGAGTCCTTTATATTATAAATTATTATTTACATTACATCTATTTTATATCATAATGTTTAATCTAATTATAATATTATAATATTTGTGCCCTATTGACAAGGCAAAAGGCGGATCAGGAGGAGGGGGGGGGGATACTGGACCTGGCTCTGGGCGGACCTCAGGGCCCAAAAGGTTCCTCCGTCCTTCCCTGGGAGGCCCGCCTGGTCCAGGGCGAAGAGGGCCGCTTCCTTGGCCTGGGCGCTGGGCCTGGCCTCCAACGTCGCGGCGCCGGCGGCTGCGAAGAGCAAAAACCCGCCGAGGAGATGCGCCGCCTTCGCCATCCTCGTCTCGAATGAGGCGAATCCGCTCCGGCAGCCGGGGCCACCCAGAAAGGGCGGGGCCACCGCCGGGGGCGGGGCTTTATACGGAATCCTTTGAAGAGATTGGCCCACCTTATTAAAAAAGGGCGGGGCTCATATTAGAGAGAGGTGGTGGTGTGGAAGAGGCAGGGCTTGAAGCGTCTGACGTCACCGCGCTCGAACCAAAACAAGCCAAGCATCTTCTGCCTCATTTATTTTGGATTGACTATAAATATTTATTTATATTATTATATTATATTATTTATTAAATTTATATCATCAAATTTTATATTATAACAATATTATACATATATATATTAATATATTATTTATTACATTTATATTAAATTTTATTATATCATAATATATATATTAGTATAGTATTTATTATATTTATATTATTAAATTTTATTATATTATATATTATATTAATATATTTATTACATTTACATTATTAAATGTTATTATATCATAATATTATATATATTATATTAATGTAGTATTTATTAAATTTATATTATTACATTAAAATATATTATAATATATATAATAATGTAGTATTTATTAAATATGTTATTAAATTTAAATATAATATATATTATATTAATGTAGTATTTATTACATTTATATTATTTAATTTTATTACATCGTAATATATATTAGTATAGTATTTATTAAATCTATATTGTTAAATTTTATAATATATTATATATTATATATATATAATATATTAATATATTTATTACAGTTATATTATTTAATTTTATTATATATATATTATATATAATGTATATTATATATTAGTATACGGTAGTATTTCTTAAATTTATATTATTTAATTTTATTATATTATAATATATATTATATATATTAATATAGTATTTATTACATTTATATTATTTAATTTTATTATATCATATTATATATAATATATTAGTATAGTATTTCTTACATTTATATTATTTAATTTTATTATATTCTAATATATATAATATATTAATATAGTATTTCTTAAATTTATATTATTTAATTTTATTATATTCTAATATATACATTATATAATCTATTAATATAGTATTTATTACATTTATATTATTTTATTTTATTATATTATAATATATATATATAATATTAATATAGTATTTCTTAAATTTATATTAATTTTATTATATTTTATATTAATATAGTATTTCTTGAATTTATATTATTTAATTTATATTATTATATTATTTCTTAAGTTTGCAAATTCCATGATATACAAGTATTATTGTATTTATTGTTCTTTTCCTATTTATTTCAATCTATTATATAAATGGGTTCACGTCATGTGATGTATACCTCAAACAGAGAAACCTTACAACGCAGAAACACAATACTTGCCAACAGAAATAGGCCTCAAGCAAGGTACGTTTGTAGGAAAGAAACTTTCCCCCCCAAAACCTAAAAGGCCCCCAAAACAACAAGTAAAACTAAAACTACATTTACCAGCATCCTCCGGGGCAGCCAAAGACTCACCCAGCCTCTACATTCTGAACAACATGATTGGCTGCCAATAAGGGTGGATTTGCATAACAGCTGCACTGGCCAGCCAACATGAAAATTCCGATCCATAATAAACTGCCAAAACAGAATAAGGAAAAGGCCTAAGCCAATCCCCAACACAAACACCCAAATCACTACCAACCGAAAATTTACACCCCAAAAAATCACAGACCACGCCCAAAATTGACAGTAAGGCTTCATTAACTTGATTTCCCTAACTAGCCTCACTTACTGGGAAGCTGTTTACGCTCTGAATTGACAGTAAGGCTTCATTAACTTGATTCTCCCGACTAGGCCTCAGCTCATTGGACATTGTGTATGGCCTGAATTGACAGTAAGGCTTCATTAACTTGCTGTTCCTAACTAGGCCCCAGCTCATGGGACATTGTGTATGGCCTGAATTCACAGTAACCTACCTTGGCACACAGAGCCCCGACCATGCATGATGGGACTTGAAGTACCACCATGGAAAATGGGATTTGTAGTACTTCAAAACCCATCATTCCCCACAGACCACTGTGGCCCAGAACCAAGACCAATAAAGACCCAACTTGGCCCACACTCCATCCAACTGCAGTTTAGAGGAGGGCACACCGTGGATGATTGGACTTTCTCGCATCTCCTAAAAAGGGCACAGCAACGCGTGCCGGGTACAGCTAGTTATGTATATTCTTATTATATGTATTTCTATCTGTATCTGTATACCTTATCTGTATATCTGTATCTGAATCTGTATATCTGTATACCTTAATAAAGCTGAATGTTTGTATGTGTCCGGAGGGCGGAAGGGCGGAAGGAAATGTGGCAGCTTTCGGATTGGCTCCCACTGTGGGATTATTTGCATAAACAACTCCCACTGGCCAGCCAACGCGAACATTCCGAGACTCAAAAGTGCCAGAGGGAGGTAAGGGAAAGGCCTGAGGCAGTCAGGCATGGTGGGAGTTTAAGTCCAAAACACTTTGCAGCCCCCAGCCCCTAACAACAAAACCAAACTTGGCACACAGAACCCCCAAGACCCACTTTACGCCTTGGTGCAGTTTGAGGCTGGGCCACGGATAGGCCAGCATTCCAACATCCCAAATCTCAAATGTGCCAGACAGTTCTTTACAAAAAAGGCTTCCTTCAGCTGATTCTACAAACTAGGCCTCAGCCTAGTTTGTAGAAGGCTTCCTCAACTTGATTTTCGAGACTAGGCCTCAGCCTGAATTGATAGTAAGGCTTACTTAACTTGATTCCCCTGACTAGGCCTCAGCCGGACCTGAACCAAACTTGGCACACATAACCCCCATGATGCCCTTTACGTCCTGGTGCAGTTTGAGAAAGATGAGCCACGGATTATGGGATTTGTAGTACTTCAAAGCACTTTGCTTCCTAAAGACCATTGTGGCCCCCAATAAAGACCGATAAATATCAAACTTGGCACACAGAGCCCCCATGACCCACTCTATGTCCTGGTGCAGTTTGGAGAAGAGCAGAGCATGGATGATGGGGCTTGAAGTACCTCCACTCACTTCCCGAGACCGCTGCCACCCTCATCCAATGACTGATCAAGACCAAATTTGGCACACAGAACCCCCTACATCCTGGTGCAATTTGGAGGAGGATGGACCATGGATTATGGGACTTGAAGTACCTTCACTCACTTCCCGAAACCACTGCGAGCCAAATGAACAACTGATACGGACCAACCTTAGCACGCAATGTCTTTCTCAAATAACCCGGGCAGCGCCGGGTCCCCAAGCTAGTACCTTAATAAAGCTGAATGTTTGTATGTATGTATGTTTGTATGTGTCCGGAGGGCGGAACGATATGTGGCAGCTTTCGGATTGGCTCCCACTGTGGGGTTATTTGCATAAACGACTCCCATTGGCCAGCCAACACGAACATTCCGAGACTCTAAAGTGCCAGAGGGGGGTAAGGGAAAGGCCTGAGGCAGTCAGGCATGGTGGGAGTTTAAGTCCAAAACACTTTGCAGCCCCCAACAATGAGACAACAAAACCAAACGTGGCACACAGAACCCCCCAGACCCACTTTACGCCTTGGTGCAGTTTGAGGGACGATGGACCATGGATTGGCCAGCATTCCAACATCCCAAATCTCAAAGGTGCCAGACAGAGTTCTTTAAAAACAAGGATTCCATGCAGGCCTTCCAGGCTGCCTTCTCCCAGATAGGCCCAAAAGAGGCCTCCATCTTCCCTCTTCAACACTGTGTCAGAGAAAGACAGCTTCTGCCAGGATCATTTGAACAGGCACTGTCACTCTACAAGGTAAGGCCCTACTTTACTCAAAAGACACAAGAGAAACAATAAATACCTTTTATGACTAAATTACAATACTACTTGAGCACCAACTGCGCCTGTACCTTGAGAAGCCAGACATGGCCATAATGAAGTCGAGCCCCAGAAGAGGACTCCTGCTTCCAAGTTGGATTGGCCTGCAGCAGGGAGTTCCACAGTTCAAAATGTCCATTGGATCAGCATGGCTGGGTAGCGTGGTTACAGCAGCAGTCTCCATAGATATGTTCCTGCTTTGCTTTCCTTTCCTCTCCTAACATTGTAGTAAATTCTCCAATAAAATAAACCTCCATTTGCAACTTTTCTTCCTTTCCATGATGCTAACACAACTATAACTTAAACAAAGGATCACTGGACCATCTCCATCTTGGTTTCATATTCTTACTAATTACTCCCGGCTATCTCACTTTCCTGACTCCTGATCCTTGTGCCCGGAATAACTTTGTTTTAAGTATTATTCTTCAAAAGTGCCAGCAGACCAGATTGCCAGAAACCACCATGGCAGAGACTTACAGTTTTCCAAGGACACAGGACTCTCCTGAGGCAACAGAACTTCTTCCTGCAACTATATTCTGTTTCTTACATATGGACATTTTGCCCACAAGAGACTCATCTTGCCCCATCCCCATTTCAGCTTGAATTCTCTCCCATAATTTCTTGGACTTTCCCTATATGAAATGATGAAGGCTCCTGGACTGAATTAAAGAACTCCTTTGCCCTTTTAAAGAAGAATAGTTTCTGCCTGGATCTCTAGGGAGAGGTCTTGTTAAACTCTTCTATGTATTTTCCTGAACCTACTTTCTATGTGACTATATGAAATGCCTAGGATTGTATAAGATATTTCCTCTTGAATTTCATGTATTATTTCTGCTAGCCTTGCCCTATGGAATGTATTTTTAGAAGAGAAAATAGATGTTGATTGCAAGAAAACCCAGACATTTGGACATAAGCTTTGTAAGACTGAAAATGCTAATTAACCTCTCCCAAAGGCAATTAACTCTTTCAAAACACAGGAACCACTATTCATCAAATCACAATATTTAACCAGGGATTTCTTTCTGACTCAAGGAGGGTCATGTTGTCAGACCGGACTTGGCTTCACAAGGAAAATCCCATAAGCTGTCTCACATATTACCCAACAAAGAACAAACTTCAGAAACACATGTTACTACCAGGAAAAGTAATTAATTTTTGTCACCACACAAAGATAAGCCAACACCACCAGGTTTAGGATTTCCTCTTTTATCAATGAAACCAAATTAGCCCAACTTAATCCATTCACCCCTTTCACTCCCCATTGTCCAAAAAACAAACTCCCGCCTCAGCTGATTGCTAAAGTTCCAACCAATCAGGACAAAGCACGCAAAGCAGGGAGGGCGGGGGACCTGGATCTAGGGCCTTTGCAAAAGTGAATAAATATTCCAGAAAATGCCAATAAAGACATGTCAACTTTGCAGCATCAGGACGTTGCAGTTGTCATCCTTTCTCAGCTGAAAAGATCTCTCTCTCGGTGCATGCCTTCCGGAATCTTGGTGAGAACCATCTCTTGACAGGGCGTGTTGGGAACAGAGCTCCCCAGGGTTTTATGTTTTCTCTTTTTTTAAAAAAAAAAACATCTTGAATCCTCGCCTTCGGGGAATTTAGGGCTTGCGCTCTCACAGCAAAAGCCACCCTAAATTTGCCTCGTTTTCTATAATGGTCCATACCTTGGCTACTATTGATGTATTTCAATTGTTGTTTACATGATTTTAATATGTTGTAAGCTGTTTTGGGTCCCGTGAGTGAGAAAATTAAGATTAATAATATTTAATAATATAAAAAGAAAGTATAAACAATAAAATGTTTCTTTTTCACCTCTCTGACTAATTTCTACAGCTGTAAATTGGAAAGAAATACTAATACATACCATTGAAATGCATTACTTGGTAAGTAGATAGGTTGGTCTTGCACTGGTGGAAGTTGCACCACATCAGCTGTACAAATTTATAAATGGCCCTATTTATGCAATTATGCATTTTCTAATAGGTATATTCTTAAAATCCAAAATCAAAGGACTATTTCTAATGATTATCCTTACCAAATTAACCTGGCCAACATCGGGTACCTAAGCCACATGATGAAGTTTGATGGGGATGACTTAGTATGATACGAGTCCATCTACAACCTTACCCATTTTACTATTGAAACCATTCATATTTTGTTTTTTAAAAACACCTTTTTTCCCCAATAACCAGAACCAAACTTGGCACACAGAAACCTGGTAACCGAACTGACATCCTGGTGCAGTTTGGGGGAGGATGGGAAACAGATGATAGGATTTACAGCACCTTCACCCGTTTTCAGACACCACTGTGACCCCCACCGATGAGAGATCTGGACCAAACTTGAGTTTTATGAAGACATAGAATAATATATGACCAAACTGATATTACCTAATATCCAAAAACAAACAATACCCTTTCTCAAATAACCCGGGCAGGGCCGGGTCCCCAAGCTAGTAAATAATAAAAGTGAAAATAGCATGTCCAAAGTTGGCACACAGATGACTCATGACCCACTTCACATCCTGGTGTGGTTTGGGGAGAGGATGGACCAGATGATGGGATTCGCAGTACTTCCACCTGCTTTGGATCCGAGTTCAACTGACCACTGTGACCCCCACGCATCACAGACCTGGACCAAGGATGATGGGATTTGCAGCACCTTCACCCAATTCAGTTCCCACTTCAAAGGACCACTTTGACCCCCCACAAATGGTGGACCTGGGCCACACTTGGCACACCGACTCCTCATGACCCATTTTACATCCTGGTGCAGTCAAGAGGACGAAAAACATAAAAGACACTTTGGTACACACAGCAATAAGAAAACCCATCCAGAGGAGCAATTTGACCCCTAAAACCCATCCATGTGGCCATTGCGCCCAGTGTCCTTTTGTCTTCCCGGGGAAAGAAATTTTCAGTCCTGGTAAACAGCACAATTTCGCATTATCCATTTTTGTACCTGCCAAAATGAGTCCTTCGTGTATGGCCTGATTTGCACGTGCGGCCTTCTTTATGTGGGCCAAACGGGGAGGAGTCTCCGACGAGGGTCTCGGAGCATCGTTCGAGAATTCGCCAACACTTGAACGTATCAACACAGCCCTGAGGACCTCCGGTTTTTTGGTTTGGAAATTATTAGGGTCTCTCCCCACGATGATGCCCCAAAAGCTTTATTACGGGCAGAAAGTAAATGGACGGTTCTTTTAAAAACCGAGCAACTGTGGAGATTAAACGAAAAGATACCCATCAGCAATTTACTGCTGTAATCAACTCACCTGCAGACTCCTTTCTTCTACATAACACTCCCTTATTGCGTATGTCTGCGCATTTGCCCTACTCACGGAGGTAGTTTACACTTGAGATTTCACCTCTAAGGTAAAGATCACATTGGGGGTACCTTTGTGCTTTCCATTTCATTTATGTTGTATAATATATGGTGGTTACTTTATTTGAGCACTCACACTGTGTGTTTGATATTACATGATATGCGTCTTTATGTTTATATTAGATATTCGCCGCCTGCATGTTGATTTGCAATGTGAGGATTACTGTTTACATTGGCCTTGAGAAAGACCCGTAGGGGGTCGAAACGAGGTTGGACTCCTTGACATCCGTGTCCTCGTTGGCCAGAGAATACGCGGACGACGCCTGGCCACCCTACCTACTCCATCCGGGATGCTACTAAGCTGTGAAGTTTGGCCATCGGTGCATTTGCCTCAAGTCTCCTCGCTTTCATTTTTCCTTTAATGGATTACAAATACCCATCGGGGTTTGGAATACAAACACCTTTTTAGCGACTTCTCCTCGACAACCACACTCTACTTGTGCTTGACCGCCCACTATCTACACTTCATTGGACTAGATTTGAACTTTACTTTGGTCGGACTGCAGTTGGGGGGTAGGAACCCGACAGGGGACTATGTTTATTTTCCTACTTCGTTGTCGTTGATGTTACTCATAATATATTGATATTTCATTGGAAACTTTGTGTTCAGATTCCTATTTTGGATTGACAGTATCTTCACAACACTGCAACTCCCAGGAATGCTGGACCTGGACCAAAGTCGACACACAGACCCAACAGGACCAGCTGTGGATCCTGGAAGGGTTTGGGGGTGATTGCCCTGGGAATCTCCCTTATCTAGAGAGCACTGACCCCAGCCAACGACGGATCTGGGAGTTGTAGTTCACCCACAACCAGAGAAACTGTGACCTCCAATGATAATGGACCTGGACCAAACTTGGCACTCAGTACCCCCATAACAAACCTAACCTACTGGAGGTGTTTGAGCGGACTGACTCACCACAGCGGGAGTTGTAGTTTACCCTACAGCCAGAGAGCACAACGAACCCCACCAATGAGGTAGATAGAGCAAACTTGCCCAACATAACAAACTTGACGAACTGATGGAGTTTCAGAGGATTAACCTGGCACAATATAGGGAGTTGTAGTTCACCCACCTTTTCCATTTTGGACAATTAAAAAATTGACTTTTTCAAATAACCAGGGCAATAATTTTAATACTTAATATGTTTATTTTTTATAATAATATTCAATATCGTATTTATTCAATATTGTATTATATATTTATTTAATATACTTGCCCAACGTAACCAACTTTAAGTACAGGAGTTTAGCGGGGTTAATCTGGCATGATGGGAGTTGTAGTTCACCCACAACCTTATGCATTTTGGATAATTTAAAAATTGGCTTTTTCAAATAACCGGGGCAATAATTATTAATGCTTAATATAATGTCTATTTTTATTATATTATATTTATTTAATATTATTTATTATTATTATCATTAAATAAACAATTAAATAAATATTATTAAAAATATTATTTAATATACTTGCCCAACGTAAAGTTTGTTACGATGAGCAAGTATATTAAATAATAATTTATATATTATATATCTATATATATAATAATAATAAGTGCAGAGGGAGTTTAGCGGGGTTAACCCAGCATGATGGGAGTTGTAGTTCACCCACAACCTTTAATATTATTATATTTAATATACTTGCTCAACGTAACAAACTTTAAGTACGGAGGGAGTTTATCAAGGTTAACCTGGCATGATGGGAGTTGTAGTCCACCCACAACCTTTTTGCATTTCGTACAATTAAAAATTGACCTTTTCAAATAACCCAGGTAAGCAAGTTAGTAGTAAGAGATACACATCTACTTTGATATTGAATTTGCATATTGTTATTTTATTTATGTTTGTATTTTTATTGTGTTGTTGTTTTTTATTTTTATTTTATTGTAATTTGTTGTTTGGGCCTGGCCTCATGTAAGCGGCCCCCAGTCCCCGTTGGGGAGATGGTGGCAGGGTATAAATAAAGATGATGATTATTATTAGAGTCTCCTTGAAGGCGAGACCCAGAAAGAGCCCATCTGTATCTTAATTGGCTTTACCTGCAGCAGGGAGTTCCAACGTTCCTGCACATGTGGTCTGGCATCTTTAGGCAAAGGGCTGGGATTGAGCATCCAGAGACCTCCAGCCATTTCTTCCTTGCCCAAGGTCACGGAGGCCCGAAGCCGTGGGCCCTTTGTGCACAAGGGCTGCAGGAAGATGGGCCGACATGAGGCCGCCCAGAATGTGCTGGGAGATATAGTTTTCCAAGGACTTCCGTGTGTTTGGACTCTCTTCTGGCTATTAGCAAAAAGGACTTTTGTCTTATAGTTTTCCTAAGGACACAGATGGACTTTCCCCAAAGCATATGGATTTGATGCTTTTCAAGATCATATGGACTTTGAAGTAATTATGAGATATTGGTGATATTCCCCGGAAACCCTCCTATGTAATTCTCCTGCATGTTTTTCTCCCTCCTCATGTGTAAAATAATATGAAGGAATGCTACGTGACCCAGATGTTTGTTTTGAGATTAGGGTGACCACATTTCTGGCTGCACCCGATAGGGTTGTCACTGCGGCTGGGCCAACCACCCGCTCCCTCGATCCGTGCCCTTCCTGGCTGGTGAAAGCCAGCCTGGAAGGGTTGCATGACCCTCTGCGGAAAATAATCAACACCTCCCTTGAGCAAGGAGTATTCCCAGAGGGGTTAAAAGAGGCTGTGATCTCTCCATTGCTGAAGAAGCCGGGATTAGATCCAGCGGTCCCTTCCAACTACCGCCTGGTTTCGAACGAGGTGGTTGAGAGGGCAGCAATGGAACAGCTGCAGGCTTTCCTAGACAACACAGCTTGGCTTGACCCCTTCCAGTCCAGCTTCCGTTCGGGGCATGGGACGGAGGCGGTTCTGGTCTCCATCACAGACCAGCTGTGCTGCCACCTGGACCAAGGTAGATCGGCACTGCTTGGGTTATTGGACTTCACAGCAGCGTTTGACAGTCGATTATGATCTTTTGACTCACCGCCTTGATGGGGCCGGGGTGAAGGGGACAGCCTTGTCCGTACCTGATGATTTCCATCTTTGCCTCGGAGCCGTCACTGGCTGCGAGCCAGTAGGTTGAAGGTGAATCCAGCGAAGACGGAGATCCTTTGGCTGGGTCGCCCGGGCGGCGGGGACCTCCAGCTTCCAACCCTGGACGGCGTGGTGTTATGCCCATCGTCATCAGTAAAGAGCTTTGGAGTCCATCTGGACACTCGTCTTTCTATGGAGACCCACATCTCCATGGTTAGACGAGTTGCGTTCTTCCACCTAGGCCAAGCTCGGAAGCTGGCCCCCTACCTGTCCCACCACAACTTAGCCTCGGTGATCCAAGCGACGGTCATCTCAAGACTAGACTACTGTAACGCTCTTTACATTGGCCTTCCTTTGTCGGTGACCCGGAAACTAAAGTTGGTGCAGAACGTGGCAGCCCGCTTGCTTGCAGGTATGTTTGCGTACCACCACATTACACCTATTCTTCAGGAGCTACACTGGCTGCCAGTTCAATTCCGGATCACCTTCAAAGTGTTAGTTCTGACTTTCAAGGCCTTGTATGGTCTGGGACCAGTGTACCTGAGGGACCACCTCACCCCATACTGTCCCATGGGATCACTGAGATCAGAAGAGAAGGACCTTCTCTTAGTATCGAGCGTCAAAGCCTTTCACCTGACTTCGACGAGAAGGGTATTTTCCATTATTGCGCCCACACTTTGGAATTCCTTACCACCGAAGATTAGGGTACTCCGCGATCTCATGGCGTTTCGGAAGGCCTGTAAGACCTGGCTGTTCCGACAGGCTTTTGTAACTTGAGTTAGTTTAGTGATATATGCTGTTCTTACTGCTAAATGTTGTTGTTTTAAATTGTTTTATGTACTATGTGTTGTGATCTGTTCGATTGTGAGCTGCCACGAGCCACCCGGGAGTGGCGGCCAAGAAATTTGAATAAATAAAACCAGTTATTGGAACAATTTGCATGACAGAGGACTCTTTCTGGTTTTGGAGAAGTTCTTCTTTCCCTTCTCCCCATTTTGAAAGACTCCTTTTGTTCCATAAACGCTGGGCCCTCTGAGTTTAGTCTCGTCCTGCGTTTAAAGAACATATGGCATAACTATATTTCATAACCGGCTGTCACTATTGGCCTCGAAAACCAGCACATGGCTACAATTATTTCATTTATTTACTATCCAGAAGGCGGAAACTTCTCATGGATAGAATCTGCACGTGGCCCTTTGTCAACAAGGGAGGGTCGTTAAGGACAATTCCTGTTTTTCACCAAGAACAAAAGAATTCCTTTGGCTCGAAAAGTGAGGGGCTCGGATCTTCATTTACATATGGACATGATCTAATCAAGAAAACTCCAGCTGCCCTTTGTTTTGAACACACTCCTGTCCCTCGCTTCCTATTCGCCAGGGCAAAAGCGGCGCTGTTTCACGATTGATTCCCGCTACAGCTGGCTTCCAAGGTTCCAACCAATCATCATGAAGCCTACAACGTGCAGGGGCGGGAAAGTTTGAATTTGACAGTTTTGTAAAGTGTATAAAAATGGCATATGTTTCAATGTAACTTGATGACTGCTTTGCGACAAGGAATCTGCAGTGGTCATGCTCCTCAGCTGACGAGAATAAAAACCTCAATGGCACCTTCTTCCGGACTTCTTTGGTGAGATCATTTGGGAAAGGGATTTTTAGGTTGCTTTAAAAACTTCACCAGAGGTTCTGCTGAAATCCTCGTGTTAGGGGTACTTCTGGGCCTCTGCCCCCTATGCGCCAGGGTAGCCTAAATGGTGCCATAACATCCTGGTGGAGCAAAAAGTGGGGTATACATAAACACGACAATAATTATAATAATGATGAATAAACGAACCCCCTGCCCCCCGAAAGGCATCAATATTCACTCCCAAAGCTGAGCAAAGAAAACACACAGCTGATTTTTATTGTTTTAAAAACATGACAATGATTTCTCGTGACCCCTGACATTGCTGAAAAGCAGGGGGCGCTTAAAAAAGTCGGTGTGGGGAGAAGTGGATAACACAAACCCGAAACGTTACAAAGACATCTCTCCCAAAAACCAGAAGGAAACAAAGCTCCGAACGGGGGAAAGAGAGGCTTTAAAAGGCAGCAACGCAACCAGGTTTTTGGTTGTTGTTTTTTTTTCCAAGGAGGAGGGAGGTTTTCTTATCTCTAGTGACTACCCAAAAAAAGAAAGCTGGTGGCATTTGCACGAAACGGGGAGGGTTCATAAGAAGGCGTCGCACCACCCCTGCAGGCAGCCGTAACACTCCCTGGACCACTTGGCGTTGGCCCCGCAGGTGTCCTTCAGCCACTCGCGGAAGAGGTCCTCGTCCTTCTTCAGCACCAAGAACTGGCCCAGCACCACGTACGCCTGGAGGGAAGGAGGGAGGGAGAGGGGGCAAAAATGAGCGAGACGCTGGGTCGGAAGCCAGGGCGAAAAGAAAGCCTGGCTTAATATCATGTTTATTTTTATTATAATTAATAAATAATTAAATTAATATAATTATATTAATAGAATTATATTAATTATATTAATAGAATTATATTAATTATATTAATAGAATTATAGACCCACAAAGCACCCAGAGGAGGTCTGGGGATGATGCCCCCAACAGAATAAAAACAGTTAAGTAGATAGATAGAAATACAGAGAGAGACAGAAAGATATAGAAAGAAAGATACATCTGTCCGTAGGGATTGGATTGTGCCTTTGCTGCCGGGCAGTAAAGGGTTGGACGGGATGACCTTTGGGGGTCCCTTCCAACTCTAGGATTCTATGGTTCTCTTATTAGTATTATTATTAGGTATTTATAAATAAATAAATATTATTAGAGAGAGGCTGGGGGGCCATCTGTCGGGAGGGATCGGATTGTGCCCTTCCTGCCGGGCAGAAAAGGGTTAGACGGGATGGCCCTTGGGGGTCCCTTCCAACTCTAGGACACTATGGTCCTATGATGATGATGATTATTAGGTAGAGACTGGGTGGCCATCTGTCGGGTGGGATTGTGCCTTTCCCGCCGGGCAGAAAGGGGTTGGGCTGCATAGCCTTTGGGGGTCCCTTCCAATTCTAGGATTCTGCGCTTTCCCCAAATATTATTTTGGTTCAGTTAGCCTGGAAGATCTGCGTGTACCTCGTTATATGTATTTTAATTGTGTTTTGTTTTTGTCTCGATGCAAGGAGAGGCAGGATATAAATACATACATTATAGTATCATTACTAGCCATCCCCTGCCACGTGTTGCTGTGGCCCAGTTTGTATATGGGAAGTGAGTAGAGCTACTTCAAGTCCCATCATCCATGGTCCACCATCCTCCAAACTGTACCAGGATGTGGAGTGGGTCATGGGGGCTCTTTGTGGCAAGTGTGGTCTGTATTGGTCCTTTTTGGTGGCCTCAGTGGTCTGTGGGAACCAAAGTGTTTGAAAGTACTACAAATCCCATAATCCGTGGGTCATGTCCCTCAAACCGCACCAGGACGTAAAGGGGGTCAGGGGTTAAGAGTTTAGCGGGGTTAATCTGGCATGATGGGAGTTGTAGTTCACCCACAACGTTATTTATTTTATATTTTTATTTTTATTATTGTCACAATCACGGACTTACCGGCCCCTTAAACACACACACGGAGACGTACTAGAGGCTAACTACTTTATTGAGTATAAAAACAGCTTATGAATATAGTCCAGTATAAAAAGAGTGTTCAAAAGAGTATCCAAAAGGCTTAGAGCAACAATGTCCAAAAGGTAGCAAAGAGTTCAAAGCTTAGCAGGGCTTCGCAATCCAATACGAATCAGGAAACAGAGAAAGGCTTCGCAAACCAATGCGAATCAGGAACAAGACAAGGTAAAGCAAGGCAATGCGTGGTGACCACCGCCTGTGGTCCTACTCCGTTTCGCCAGTACAGGTACGACGTGGCCGGAGAACTGAGGATGCGTTCCCACGGCCCCTGTACTTAATCCTTCGGCCGAGGTCCGCGACGCTCTAGGCTTCTCCGTCTCCAATCTCTGCTCACGGACCGCGGTCGGTCTAGGACCCTAGACCAAGCCCTTCGGGAAGACTCAATGTCTCGTCTCCTATCAAAGGAACGACCTTGCCTCTCAACAGCTGTGTCGCTATCTTCCTGAGAACTTTCCTCCCTTGCACTTTCCCATTCGGCTTCTTCCATGTTTACATTATCACGCTCTTGGGAATTCCTCCCCCCCCGGGTGTTCATAACTCCCTTCGCTGCTTCCCATCTCCACCTGGTGATCGGAATCTATGCTGGGCCCAAACATCATCTCGTCCCATGCCAAACTCTCTGCAGGCGAACGAGGCCCATCCGAAGGGCCCTGTGCTTCACCCCAGTCATCTAGCTCATCCTCCGAATCCACATCTGCTGCTGCAGGCCCTAATGCTAATGGCACCCCGGGACCCGTTCCCTGCCCTCCAGGCGCAAACGAGAACTGCTGTGCTACAATTATAATGTTTAATATAATTATAATATTATAATACTTAAGATTTATTCTACTATTCAATATTGAAAGCTTACAGAGGCGCTTTCAATATTTAGAAATACGTCTAAATCAAGGCAGGCAATCTCTTCTTATCTCTCGGTCAAACCGCACTTCCCAAAAGAGGAAGCCCAGTGTCCAACCACGGAAACCCCAACCATTTCCAAACCGGAAAACCAGAACTTCCCCCGAATATTCATCTCTGCCCTGTGCATTTTGTAGGAATATATAATATAATACAATACAATACAATATAGTGTATAAACATATAATATTGATAATATTATATATACATATAATATTGTAATATAATGTAATACAATATACTACTACTAATAATAATATATTATAATTTTATATTACATGTAATATTATTAATAACATTACAGTATAATGTTATAGTAAATAAATAAATATAAATGTCGTAAATAAGTAAATAAATGGGAATAGGTGTGGACACGGTACCTTGTCGAAGCCTTTGTCCTCCAGCCTCTTGCCCAGGACCTCTCCGATGCCGGCCAGCGTCCCAACGGGCTTCTCCCCCATGTGCTCGGCCACAAAGTCCCGGTGCTTCTGGCTGGTGCTCAGTGTGGCTGCTTCAGGAAGAAAGGGAGAGATTAGTCAGGAAGGGCTTTCACACAAGGGACCCCAAGGGGCCGTCCAGTCCAACCCCCTTCGACCAGGCAGGAAAGGCACAGTCACCCATCCAGCCACTACAGAGTAGTAGTAGTAGTAATAATAATAATAATATACAACCATAGAATCCTAGAGTTGGAATGGATCCCAAGGGGCCGTCCAGTCCAACCCCCTTCGACCAGGCAGGAAAGGCACAATCAAAGCCCTCCCGACAGATGCCCATCCAGCCGCTACAGAGTAGTAGTAGTAGTAATAATAATAATAATAATAATAATAATAAACAACCATAGAATCCTAGAGTTGGAATGCATCCCAAGGGGCCGTCCAGTCCAACCCCCTTCGACCAGGCAGGAAAGGCACAATCAAAGCCCTCCCGACAGATGCCCATCCAGCCGCTACAGAGTAGTAGTAGTAATAATAATAATAATAAACAACCATAGAATCCTAGAGTTGGAATGGATCCCAAGGGGCCGTCCAGTCCAACCCCCTTCGACCAGGCAGGAAAGGCACAATCAAAGCCCTCCCGACAGATGCCCATCCAGCTGCTACAGTAGTAGTAGTAGTAATAATAATCTATCTATCCATCTATCTATCTATCTATCTATCTATCTATCTATCTTCTTCTTCTTCTTCTCTCTCTCTCTCTCTCTCTCTCTCTCTCTCTCTCTCTCTCTCTATCTATCTATCTATCTTCTATACATATAATAAAGCGGAATGTTTGTATGTTTGTATGTGTCCGGAGGGTGGAAGGATATGTGGCAGCTTTCTGATTGGCTGCCACTTTCACAGGCCACAGCGACCAGCACGGGTGACGGACCTGCACCAAACTTGGGACACATAACCCCCCCTGACCCCCTTTACGTCCTGCTGCGGTTCGGGGGACATGACCCACAGATTATGGGATTTGTAGTACTTTCAAACACTTTGGTTCCCACAGACCACTGAGGCCACCAAAAAGGACCAATACAGACCACACTTGCCACAAAGAGCCCCCATGACCCACTCCACATCCTGGTGCAGTTCGGAGGACGGTGGACCATGGATGATGGGACTTGAAGTACCTCTACTCACTTCCCAAGTCCGCTGCGACCCTCATCCAATTACTGATCGAGACCACACTTGACACACATAACCCCCATGACTGCCTTCACCTCCTGGTGAGATCTGACAATGGATGATGGGATTTGTAGTACTTTCACATCCCTCTGTTCCCACAGACCACTGCGGCCCTCAACAAACACCGATAAAGACCAGACTTGGCACACAGAGCCCCAGTGACCCACTCTACATCCTACTGATGTGTGGAGGGCGGCAGAACAAGGATGATGGGACTTGCAGTACCTTCCCTCATTTTCCAAGACTGCTACAAACCTCATCCAATGACTGATCAACACCAAACCTGGCACACAGAGCCCTCATGACCCATTCTACATCCTGGTGCAGATCGGAGGAGGGTGGACCATGGGACTTGAAGTACCTCTACTCACTTCCCAAGTCCGCTGCGACCCTCATCCAATTACTGATTGAGACCACACTTGGCACACATAACCCCCGTGACTGCCTTCACGTCCTGGTGAGGTTCGGGGGAAGGACTGACAATGGATGATGGGATTTGTAGTACTTTCACACCCCTCTGTTTCCACAGACCCCTGCGGCCCCCAACAAACACAGATAAAGACCAGACTTGGCACACAGAGCCCCAGTGACCCACTCTACATCCTACTGAAGTTTGGAGGGCGGCAGAACAAGGATGATGGGACTTGCAGTACCTTCCCTCACTTTCCAAGACTGCTACAAACCTAATCCAAAGACTGATCAACACCAAACCTGGCACACAGAGTCCTCATGACCCACTCTACATCCTGGTGCAGTTCTGTGTGAGACAGACCACGGATGATGGGACTTGAAGTACCTTCAAGAAAATCTTGGTGGACCTTTGGAAGTGCTAGTTTTTCCAATAAAAACCCAATCTCTTTGTCTCACCAAGATCCGGAAGCATGCCCCACCGACAGAAGAGTTCTGTCCCAGCTGAGAAGGATGAAAGCCACGAGTCCTGAGTTTCCGCAAGGCTAACATGTTTATTTGGCAAAATTACAAAGCATTTATACACTCAAAATCCATTCAGATTCAAATTTGGAGCCCGCCTCCGCTACATGCGCACTCAGCTGGTTGGTTAGAACCTCGGCAACAGCTGAGTGCCAGAAAGCCGGCCGGCACTCTGGCCAATCGCAAGCTAGCGCCTCTTACGAATTAGCCAATGAGGACCGGGAGGCGGGACAAAGCAGCGAAAACAAAGAAGCTGGCTGGTGTGGTGAAATTCCTGTGGGTTTGGGTTTGACCTAGGGGCAAACGGGAACTTCCTGTGTTCTCAAGCTCACCTAGCTATTTATTTACATTTGAAAATAAACAGTTTTCTTTGTCCCAGATCGATACTTCCTTTGTGTGGTGGGTATCGGTCAGCAGAAGTTTGGTTTCCTTGTTAAATTGACCGGTTTGAACAAGTCCTATTTCGGCTATGCATGGGGATCCGACTCCCACGGGGATAACCTAATTTATGAAAATATGATTATATGTGTGCATGTGCCTATGACTTATTCAACAGACAAAGCCCCAGAGATTTACTAATCATAGGCTGGGCCCAGTATAAAGTTCAGGGAGGACACACCCTGAGAAGTAACCCGGCATCCACCCCTAATGTTGTTATGCAATCGTACATAACGGCTAGTTTGTGAGGGGACAGGTAGTCAGACTGCGGCCCTCCCGATCCCCTGCTGGGTCTCAGGAGGCTTTTCCTAAACCAGTGTTTCCCAACCAGTGTGCCGTGAGCAATCATCAGGTGTGCCGTGGGAAATTGGAACCTCCAAGGTCAATTCCCAAGCAAACCCTTTCAGTACTTTCTGTTGGTCATGAGAGTTCAATAGGCCAAGTTTTGTTCAATTCCATTGTTGCAAGAGTTTGTTGTCGAGGCTGACAACCTTCAAGCCGCAGGCCGTTCCGTGGGTGAACAAGTCCCAACTTTTGCACGCACGCCTGTTCTCGGGTGGAAACCCGCACGTCCTCTCCCTTAGCCCCGCAGGATCCTGTCCAAAGGTTCTTGCCACTTTCTGACCCTTTCCCCAATTTTCCTGAATTTGTTTTTTTTTTTCTTCTCCTCCCGCCTCCCGGGCGCCTTAAGACTGCGAGGAGAGCTGTATCGCAAGGGAAAGATGCAATAGCTCAAGCGGCAGGGCCAAGGCCGTTTGGGACGGGGGTCACGGGTTCGGGACCCCCAAGGGAGGAAAGGGAACTTATTTTTATTTTTTATTTTTCTACCTTTATTCCTATCTTTCCCCTTTTCCTCCATTTCTGGGACATCTCTGAGCTTAGAAGGAAAAGTTTTGAGAAATGAATTGGCCTTTGAAGCAGGGGGCCTCATCTGTTTTGGGCTGACAGCTGGGAAGCGGAAATCACAAATATGGATTCACCTCTGTATCTGTGTATCTATACAATGTTGCCCTCATGTCTCCCTTGTCTCCTTGTAACGCTTCCCTTCCCCATCCCATCTTTGTTAATTAATAAAGGATTGCTTTGGAAATGTTTACTGTATTTGCCGAGAGGAAATGCTGCTGGGCCCTGTTCCACACCTTTATGGACCACCATACTCATATTGCATGCGTTTCCCGGTGAAGATCTTGTTATGGTAAAGTCAAGCCCTTTGTTTTGACCCCACGCTTCACCGGTCCTGAGGCGGTTTAACGGTCGGATTTCTAGTCTAACTAAACTAGCCTTTGGAGCCTGGACAATAAATGTTTGTTCTTCACAGCGGGTGGCACATCTGGCCTCGGAAACCAAGGTGTGCCCCAGAATAAGTGCCTTTGTCACCAAAGGGTCTGAGTGAATCACCTTCATCAGGCTTTTTCCTTTTCTCCCTCATTCACATGTATGGATGAGACACATCAACCCAATGATTTCATCATCTCCAGGTGTTGCCCCAGGTCGTTACCTGGCCCGGACTCTTTTGTTTTCATTCATATGCCATCCTGACAGTAATCTCCGCCTAAGCTCTCCTTCCCAGACATTCCTTATATGGCCACGGACCTCCGATTGGCCGAGCCGGCAAATGGGAGTAAGCATCGATAGGCCCTCTGGAGCTGGTCGACGTCCCGCCCATCAGCTGGTCTCAGCGTTCCAACCAATCACCGACGGAGCCGGCCCGGAAGAGGGCGGGCGGGAAATTCAATTGTTTTGACAGTTCTGTAACCTTTAAAAACCAATGTTTTAGATGTATATGCATGCGTCCTTTGCGGGAATCAGGGAATTGCGGTTCGCATCCTCTCAGCTGAGCAGAATAAACAATTTCGTGGCATCTACCTTGCAGTATTGGTGAGCATAATTGGCTCTAAGGGAGGCGGGTAGGCTTCGGGGACCTAGACGCTCCGGGCTCGCCAGGTTAACTGAACCCTTGCGGTCTCTGTTCCGCAGTCGGTCTGCAGGACTTGCCCGGTTCTTCGACAAGTTCAGGATGCTCTTTGATTGTGTGTTAACTATAAATCCTGGAAACTGTAACTCCCAAATGTCTATTTTCCCCAAACTCCATCTGTGTTCACATTTGGGCATATTGAGTATTCATGCCAAGTTTGGTCCTGATCCAACACTGTTTGAGTCCACAGTGCTCTCTGGATATAGGTGAACTACAACTCCAAAACCCAAGGTCTTATAGTATTTTCTCTTGGTTATGGGAGTTCTGTGTGGGAAGTTGGTGTCTTTCTGCCATTCCTGCCAGGATATCTATGTTGTGTTCATCGAAACAGGCCCAGGTTTCACACTGAGTGTATAAATACATTTAGAAGCCTATTAACTATCTGTATTACGGTGTTAGAGTGTCGTTTTGTGTCATTTGGGTTGGTGGTGTGCTCCAGGATTTTGGAAATGTAAAAAGTGTGCCGTGGCTCAAAAAAGGTTGGGAAACACTGTCTTAAACAATAAGCAACAGCGAGGGAAAATAAACAAAGGGAAAACTTATACAAGACATTGGGATAAATAGGGCACCCTCCCCAGCAACCATACACTGTTCCCTATACAGTCCATACAGAGATAAGATCACAAAAGGGCAAACAAGCCAATGTTGCATCTCTCTGGGCACCATCAGTCCATAAAACAGCAGGAAATACTGGGGAAAGGCTTTTGAGTTTATGAAATAAGAACCAGTGTTCTGGCTCCCTGACAAAGTCCTTGGTCCCTTGGGAAACTAGAAAGTCCAGGTTGAAACTGTGAGAGTCCAGGGAAAGGAAAGAGTCCATTGGATGAAAGAAAGCGATGCTTTTGGGGCAAAGGTCCATAGCTGTCCCTTGGTGTAGGGTCAGCATTGCAGGGAAGGCTTGAAATTAACAGCAAAGAGTCCAGGGAATGAAAAGAGTTCATGATGATCCATTTCGTGCACTACTCATCCCAAGCCGGGTGGATCCTTTGGCCATTCAGGGGTGGTGACTGGTAGGGGGAGATGCAGGAAAGGGAGACCCCAATTATGGATTCGGCCTAGGATTTGCGATGGATCTAAATTGACAATTCGACCTAGAAGCGAGCGCTCTAAATTTCCAGAAGCATTCTCTCCTGACTTTTCGCCCACATTCATGGCAGCCATTCTCAGAGGTTGTGAGGTCTGTTGGAAACTAGGCAAGTGGGGTTGATATACTTGTGGAATGAGGTCCAGGGTGGGAGAAAGGTCTCTTGCCTGTTGGAAGCAAGTAGGAATGTTGCCATTGGCCAGCTCGGTTAGCACTGAATGGTCATTCAAATACTGGAACGGTGCCTTAGACCAGTTTTTCCCAACCAGTGTGCTGTGGCACACTAGTGTGCCGTGAGTGATCACCAGGTGTGCCGTGGGAAATTGGAACCTCCGATCCCCTTTCTTCCCCCTCCTGCCAAACACTTTTCCTTCTCCACTCGGGCTCCCTTCTTCCCAGCCTCGCTCTGCTCGCTTTGCCTCGCTTTGCTCTGGGGCGGGTCTGAGCAGTAGCGCCCACGAGTCACGTCTCCCTCCCTCCCCCCGCCCATCCGGAACACGCTCATGCTGCCCCCTCGGACCAACATGGCGGCAGAAGCGGCAGCGTAGAAGAAAACATAAGTGTTGGGCAGGAGGGGGAAGAAAGGGCGCGAAGGGGGAGGAAGAGGTCTCTGTCCAAAGCTGGCATTGGCACACTTGGACCTTCCAGGTGTTTTGGACTCCCAACTCCCACCATTCCTAGCAACCCCAGGCCCTTTTCCTTTCCCCCCCTCAGCCACTTAAGCAGGAAAGGGCCTCAGGCTGTTAGGAATGGTGGGAGTTGGAGTCCAAAGCACCCAGAGGGCCAAAGTTCTCCCATGCCTGTTTGAGGGACCTTAAAGTGGTGAGCCTCCTTCCAACATTGCGGTTCTGGATAGAAAACAAACAACAACATAACATAACATTGTTTGAGTCCACAGTGCTCTCTGGGTGAAGATGAACTACAACTCCCAAACTCAAGGTCAATTCCCAAGCAAACCCTTTCAGTCCTTTCTGTTGGTAATGAGAGTTCAATATGCCAAGTTTGGTTCAATTCCATTGTTGCAAGAGTTCAGGATGCTCTTTGATTGTGTGTTAACTATAAATCTCAGAAACTGTAACTCCCAAATGTCAAGGTCTATTTTCCCCAAACTCCATCTGTGTTCACATTTGGGCATATTGAGTATTCATGCCAAGTTTGGTCCTGATTCAACATTGTTTGAGTCCACAGTGCTCTCTGGATGTAGGTGAACTACAACTCCAAAACCCAAGGTCAATGCCCACCAAACTCTTATAGCATTTTCTCTTGGTTCTGGGAGTTCTGTGTGGGAAGTTTGTGTCTTTCTGCCATTCCTGCCAGGATATCTATGTTGTGTTCATGGAAACAGGCCCAGGTTTCACACTGAGTGTATAAATACATTTAGAAACATATTAACTATATGTTAGAGTGTCGTTTTGTGCCATTTTGGTTGGAGGTGTGCCCCAGGGTTTTGGAAATGTAAGAAATATGCCGCGGCTCAAAAAAGGTTGAAAAACACAGCCTTAGACCATGTTTTTGGACAACGAGGCTAATAGTGAAGGTAGTGGTTTTCCATGTTTTTAAAGGTTTTAATGTATGTATTTTATAATTCTGTTTTAAATGTTTATTGTAATTTTTACATTGTTTTAATGCCACCGAATGGCTGCCTATGTTACAAAGCCGCATTGAGTCACCTTCTGGTTCGAGAAAGGCGGGGTCGAAATATCTATATATATAAAAAGAGAGCTGTCATGGGAAGTAGCCAGTAAACAAAGAAACTACGCAAGGCAGACACACCAAACCAGGCCACATACCACGACACACACAAGAGGTATGCACAACACACACAAAAAAACCCAAAAAATTCCCAGCAGCCGCCAGAACCTCGAAAAACAATAAAACCCTACAATCCCCATAAACCCCTGCGTCAGGAAAAAATGGCGCTATCCAAAACCCCCCACTGCGCATGCTCACCAAGCTGAGGGAGTCCTCCAGCCGGCGCAGTCCCCCTCCCCCCTCCCATTGGCACAAAGGGGCATGGAGGCGGGGGCGGCGGCGCAAGAGGCCCGTCCTCCCGCCAAGCGCAAGGCCGGCAACCGTTGGGCGTGCGCTCCCCCTCCCATCGGCACAGAGGGCAATGGCGGCGGCGCAAGAGGCCCGTCCTCCTGCCAGCGCGAGCCGGCAACCGTTGGGCGTGCGCTCCCCCTCCCCCCTCCCATCGGCACAGAGGGCAATGGCAGCAGGGCGGCGGCGCAAGAGGCCCGTCCTCCCGCCAAGCGCGAGGCCGGCAACCGTTGGGTGTGCGCTCCCCCTCCCATCGGCAGAGAGGGCAATGGCGGCAGGGGCGGCGGCGCAAGAGGCCCGTCCTCCCGCCAAGCGCGAGGCCGGCAACCGTTGGGCGTGCGCTCCCCCTCCCCCCTCCCATCGGCACAGAGGGCAATGGCGGCGGGGGCGGCGGCGCAAGAGGCCCGTCCTCCCGCCAAGCGCGAGGCCGGCAACCGTTGGGCGTGCGCCCCCCCCCCTCCCATAGGCACAGAGGGCAATGGCGGCGGGGCGGCGGCGCAAGAGGCCCGTCCCCTCCCGCCAAGCGAGGGCCGGCAACCGTTGGGCATGCCCCCCCTCCCATAGGCACAGGGCAATGGCGGCGGGGCGGCGGCGCAAGAGGCCCGTCCTCCCGCCAAGCGCGAGGCCGGCAACTGTTGGTGGTGCGCTCCCCCCTCCCATCGGCACAGAGGGCAATGGCGGCGGGGGCGGCGGCGCAAGAGGCCCGTCCTCCCGCCAAGCGCGAGGCCGGCAACCGTTGGGCGTGCGCTCCCCCTCCCCCCTCCCATCGGCACAGAGAGCAATGGCAGCGGGGGCGGCGGCGCAAGAGGCCCGTCCTCCCGCCAAGCGCGAGGCCGGCAACCGTTGGGTGTGTGCTCCCCCTCCCTCCCCCATCGGCACAGAGGGGCAATGGCGGCGGCACAGAGGGGGCGGGGCGGCGGCGCAAGAGGCCCGTCCTCCCGCCAAGCGAGGCCGGCAACCGTTGGGCGTGCTCCCCCCCCTCCCCCATCGGCAATGGCAGAGGGCAATGGCGGCGGGGGTGGCGGCAGAGGGCAATGGCAGCAGGGGAGGCCCGTCCTCCCGCCAAGCGCGAGGCCGGCAACCGTTGGGCGTGCGCTCCCCCTCCCCCCTCCCATCGGCAGAGAGGGCAATGGCAGCAGGGGCGGCGGCGCAAGAGGCCCGTCCTCCCGCCAAGCGCAAGGCCCGTTGGGCGTGCGCTCCCCCCCCCCTCCCATCAGCAGAACCAATGGCGGCGGGGGCGGCCTCCCCGAGGCCGGGCCCCCCCCCTCCCCCATCGGCAGCAGAGGGCAATGGCGGCAGGGGCGGCGGGCAAGAGGCCGTCCTCCCGCAAGCGCGAGGCCGGCAACCGTTGGCGTGCGCTCCCCCCCCCCCTCCCATCGGCACAGAGGGCAATGGCGGCGGGCGGCGGCGCAAGAGGCCCGTCCTCCCGCCAAGCGCAAGGCCGGGCAACCGCCAAGCGAGGTGGGCATGGCGCCCCTCCCCCTCCCATCGGCACAGAGGGCAATGGCGGCGGGGGCAGAGGAGGCAATGGCGGCGGGGTTGGGCGTGCGGCAAGCACAGAGGGCAATGGCGGCGGGGCGGCGGCGCAAGAGGCCCGTCCTCCCGCCAAGCGCGAGGCCGGCAACCGTTGGTGTGCCTCCCCTCCCCCTCCCATCGGCACAGAGGGCAATGGCGGCGGGGGCGGCGGCGCAAGAGGCCCGTCCTCCCGCCAAGCGCGAGGCCGGCAACCGTTGGATGTGCGCTCCCCTCCCTCCCATCGGCAGAGGGCAATGGCGGCAGGGGGCGGCGGCGGCGCAGAGGCCCGTCCTCCCCCTCCCATCAGCGAGGCAATGGCGGCGGGGATGTGCGCTCCTCCCCATCGAGGCCGGCAACTGTTGGATGTGCGCCCCTCCCATCGGCACTGAGGGCACATGGCAATGGCGGCGGGGCGGCGGCGCAAGAGGCCCGTCCTCCCGCCAGCGAGGCCGGCAACCGTTGGGCGTGCGCTCCCTCCCCCTCCCATCGGCACAGAGGGCACAGAGGGCAATGGCATAAGAGGCCCGTCCTCCCGGCGGCGGCAACCAGAGGCCCCCCCTCCCATAGGCACAGAGGGCAATGGCGGCGGAGGCCGGCCCGTCCTCCCGCCAAGCGCGAGTTGGGCGTCGCCCCCCCCCCCCAGGCACAGAGGGCAATGGCGGCGGGGCGGCGGCGCACGAGGCCCGTCCTCCCGGCTTGTGCAAGGCCTGCAACGGTTGGTCATGCGCTCCCCCTCCCATAGGCACAGAGGGCAATGGCGGCGGGGGCGGCGGCGCAAGAGGCCCGTCCTCCCGCCAAGCGCGAGGCCGGCAACCGTTGGGCATGCGCCCCCCCTCCCATAGGCACAGAGGGCAATGGCGGCGGGGGCGGTGGCACAAGAGGCCCGTCCTCCCGCCAAGCGCGAGGCCGGCAACCGTTGGGTGTGCGCTCCCCCTCCCCCCTCCCATCGGCAGAGAGGGCAATGGCGGCAGGGGCGGCGGCGCAAGAGGCCCGTCCTCCCGCCAAGCGCGAGGCCAGCAACCGCAGAGGGGTGTGCCCCCCCCCATCGGCAGAGAGGGCAATGGCGGCGGGGGCGGCGGCGCAAGAGGCCCGTCCTCCCGCCAAGCGCGAGGCCGGCAACCGTTGGGCGTGCGCTCCCCCTCCCATCGGCACAGAGGGCAATGGCGGCGGGGGGCGGCGGCGGCAGCGAAGAGGCCCGTCCTCCCGCCAAGTGCAAGGCCGGCAACCGTTGGACGTGCGCTCCCCTCCCATCCGGCACAGAGGGCAATGGCGGCGGGCGGCGGGCGCAAGAGGCCGATCCTCCCGCCAAGCGCGAGGCCGGCAACCGTTGGGCTTGCGCCCCCCCTCCCATAGGCCCAGAGGGCACTGGCGGCGGGGGCGGCGGCACAAGAGGCCCGTCCTCCCGCCAAGCGCGAGGCCGGCAACCGTTGGGCTTGCGCCCCCCCTCCCATAGGCACAGAGGGCAATGGCGGCGGGGGCGGTGGCGCAAGAGGCCCGTCCTCCCGCCAAGCGCAAGGCCGGCAACCGTTGGGCATGCCCCCCCCCTCCCATAGGCACAGAGGGCAATGGCGGCGGGGGCGGCGGCACAAGAGGCCCGTCCTCCCGCCAAGCGCGAAGCCGGCAACCGTTGGGCATGCGCCCCCCCTCCCATAGGCACAGAGGGCAATGGCGGCGGGGGCGGCGGCACAAGAGGCCCGTCCTCCCGCCAAGCGCGAGGCCGGCAACCGTTGGGCATGCGCCCCCCCTCCCATAGGCACAGAGGGCAATGGCGGCAGGGGCGGCGGCACAAGAGGCCCGTCCTCCTGCCAAGCGCGAGGCCTGCAACCGTTGGGCGTGCGGTCCCTCTCCCCCCTCCCATCGGCACAGAGGGCAATGGCGGCGGAACTGGAGCTCCGCCGCCACTGTCTGGAGCTGAGAAAATGCAGCAAATTTTGGGCATGGATTTCAAGATTCCGAGAAAGCGCCGGGGGAGTATGAGAGGGGTGATCAGGGTTGCGTTGTATTGCATTTTAAAGAAGCTTTTACAAGAAAAAATGAAGGAGCTTTGCCTGGGTTGCAAAGAACATTATCCTTCACAGGAAAGTCATGAATGTCTGATTTATAATAGACGAAAAATGGCAAATTATCTTAAAGACATCTCTGCCAATTTATGTTTTAAAAATATCATTCACACCATTCTTGTTTTAGCCTATAGCCTGAATGAATTAACCCTTACAAATAATGCTGTGGATTATCTGCTGTTTTTAATTTCAAAAATCCAACATTCTGATAGAGCCTACACGAATTTTAAAAATATACTTAAATCTTCAGACATTGAAATTCTAGAATTTACATCTGATTTTATACAGACCTGTTATTTGAACTTTGAAATTAAAAACAGCAGATTATCCACAGCATTATTTGTAAGGGTTAAGGGCACAGCCTGACCTTGCATGACTGTACAGTTCACATCCTGGTCTTGCAGGGGTGTGCAAATCTGGAAAATAGCAACAGGGTACATTAAAGCTGTGGGTCCCCATCACCGTAATAATACACATGCGTTGTAAGTCATTTTATCTTTACCTGAACATTCTGTTGTAAATCTTCTGGTGGAAGATTTTCTTTATTACCCTGAGGGTCCATCTCCTCGTAATCGCCCAGTGCATCCAGCTTTTGGCGATTTTCACTCTCAGCACCAGCACTTCTATGAGGGGTAGCCATGTTTTCTGCAGCGCTGTCAGTGTCTGGTCGTCCTTTGCCCCATGCAGCCGTCCCCTAATGGGCCTTGGGGCACACATGTAGGTGGCTCCTTGTTATTACAAATACATTTGCCTGGGCCCCTGTGCAATTGCCAATATAGCATAAAATGACATGTCTGGACATGTTCCCAAACCGCATGTCTGGGCATGTTCCCTGGCCGTTGTGCGGTCGTCCTCTCGGGGGGGGGCAGGCATCGTCGCCATCTTGTGGGGTGGGGTTTGGGGTGAGGGAGGGGCTTAATTTGGGGGTGGGGCTTAGACCAGATGTGGTATTATTGTGTGGGAGGGGCTAAAACGGGATGTGATGTCATTGTATGGGTGTGGTTTAGACCCGTCTGGTGAGAGGCGCTTAGACCGGAAGGCCCGCCTTAACCCCGCCTTAAGTGGGCGTAGCACCTGTCACTTTTGAGTTTGACATGAGCTACCATTTCCTACTACTTATATTATTTTTAATTATTATTTTAATATTACTATTATTATTAATAAGAATTATATTATTATTAATAACATTAGTTACTAGCAACAATGCCATCAACTCGAGGCAGGCTTGAGCCCGAACTGTAGGCCAAGGCCTTTCTCGACTACACTTCCCAGAATCCCTCGGGCACCTTGAAGGGAGAGGGGATTGTGTGATATCTACTCTCGGGACCGGAGGGGAGGCCTCACTTTCCCCAACCGAGGCTCACCTGAAACGAGCTCCCCAAACACGCGCCTTACCTCCTTTCTCGCCTCAACTGTCACTCCCGCGCTGCTGGGCTTCCGGGACAGCAAGAAGCCTCTTCCGTCCACGCTCTAGGAAGATAGGCCACTCTCGCTGCTTGTTGGGCGGACACAGGCGGGTACGCTCTAGGATGGCGGAGGAGATTTCTATCATTCGCAGCTGAGGGAAACCGAACGCTCGCCGCGGCCATTTTGTTTTCGCGGCCTTCAAGGCGGCAGGAAACTCTTCGGAAGGCGAAAGGGATTCTGGGAGGCGAAGGGCCCTTATTATTTTGAATTTTTCAATTCCATCTCGAAGAGGAGGTCTTGTTTACCCGTATGCAAATTGACCCCAAACCTGAAAGGTAAAAAAATAATTAAATGTGTAATTGTATCTGGCCCTTTAAGAGCGAGGGAGGGGCGGGGCTACGTGACCGGCATCTGACAGACAGGAGGGGCGGCCAATAGGAGCCTCCCAGGAGCCACTGGCCCCGCCTCCGAGTGAAAATGGAAGAGTGGGCTTCTTGTTTTGCATTTTTTGTGGTAAATATGTTTCCTTTTCTATCATATACATATATATATATAGAGAGAGAGAGAGAGACTATATCTCGAGTACATCTGTAGATATAAATATACTATATATACATAATACACACATACACACACACACAGATATAGTACTAGCTGTACCCGGCACGCGTTGCTGTGCCCTTTTTAGGAGATGCGAGAAAGTCCAATCATCCACGGTGTGCCCTCCTCTAAACTGCAGTTGGATGGAGTGTGGGTCATGGGGGGCATGGTGTGCCAAGTTGGGTCTTTATTGGTCTTGGTTCTGGGCCACAGTGGTCTGTGGGGAATGATGGGTTTTGAAGTACTACAAATCCCATTTTCCATGGTGGTACTTCAAGTCCCATCATGCATGGTTGGGGCTCTGTGTGCCAAGGTAGGTTACTGTAAATTCAGGCCAGACACAATGTCCCATGAGCTGAGGCCTAGTCAGGAACAGCAAGTTAATGAAGCCTTACTGTCAATTCAGGCCATACACAATGTCCCATGAGCTGAGGCCTAGTTAGGAACAGCAAGTTAATGAAGCCTTACTGTCAATTCAGGCCACACACAATGTCCAATGAGCTGAGGCCTAGTCGGGAGAATCAAGATAATGAAGCCTTACTGTCAATTTAGAGCATAAACAGCTTCCCAGTAAGTGAGAGCTAGTTAGGGAAATCAAGTTAATGAAGCCTTACTGTCAATTTTGGGCGTGGTCTGTGATTTTTTGGGGTGTAAATTTTCGGTTGCAAGTGATTTGGGTGTTTGTGTTGGGGTTTGGCTCAGGCCTTTTCCTTATTCTGTTTTGGCAGTTTAGTATGGATCGGAATTTTCATGTTGGCTGGCCAGTGCAGCAGTTATGCAAATCCGCCCTTATTGGCAGCCAATCATGTTGTTCAGAATGTAGAGGCTGGGTGAGTCTTTGGCAGCCCCGGAGGATGCTGGTAAATGTAGTTTTATTTTTATTCGTTGTTTTGGGGGCCTTTTAGGTTTTGGGGGGGAAGTTTCTTTGCTACAAACGTACCTTGCTTGAGGCCTATTTCTGTTGGCAAGTATTGTGTTTCTGTGTTGTAAGGTTTCTTTGTTTGAGGGATACATCACATGACGTGAACCCATTTATATAATAGATTTATAGTATATAGAATGATATATACAGGCATCCCAGTGTTCCTGACTCACCATTGGTGTGGAATTTGCATAACCCCGCCCACTGACCCTCCCTTAACCCTTTCCTTTTTTATTCTATGGCAAACAGAGGAAGTGATCAGCAACTGAACATACTAGAGAGCTTTGGGGAGAATTCACCATGACTTCTAGGAGATGTAGGTACTGGGATGTATAGTTCACCTGCAAGAGAACACTGTGAACCCAAACACCGATGGATCTGGACCAAACTTGGCACACAGACCTGATATGCTGAAATCTGATGACTGGAGGGGTTTGGGGGGAACTGGCCTTCCTTACTGGGAGTTGTGGTTCACCCACAGCAAGGGAACGGTGACTTCCACCAATGACAGACCTGGACCAAACATGGCACACAGAACTCCCATGACTCACTCAACCTACTGGCGTTGGAGGGGACTGACTCACCGTAGTGGGAGTTGTAGTTTTTCCTATAGCCAGAGAGCACACTGAATGAATCCCACCAATTATGCATCCAGAGCAAACTTGCCCAACATAACAAACTTGATGGATTGATACGAGTTTCAGGGGACGAACCTGGCGTGATGGGAGTTGTAGTTCACCCACAACCTTAGGCATTTCGGACAATTAAAAAAGTGACTTTTTCAAATAACCCGAGCAATAATTTTAATAATAATATAATATTTACTATAATATCTAATATTATATTTATATTATATTTCATATTACATTTATATTATATTTTATATTTATTAAATACTATATTTATTGTGTATTATATTTTATATTATGCTTATTTAATATAAAGGTAAAGGTTTTCCCTTTGACATTAAGTCCAGTCGTGCCTGACTCTGGGACTCTGGTGCTCATCTCCATTTCTAAGCCAAAGAGCCAGCGTTGTCCATAGACACATCCAAGGTCATGTGGCCACCATGACTGCATCGGAGCGCCCTTAACGTACTCATTTTATATTATATTTTATGTTATATTTATTGTATATGATATTTAATATATTTATTTAGTATTACATTTATTTTATATTTTGTTGTATTTATTATATATTATATTTCTTGTATATTATATTTTATATCATGCTTATTTAATATACTTATTTTATATTTTATATTATATTTTATGTTATAGTTATTACATATTATATTTAATATTACATTCATTTTATATTATATTTTGTTATATTTATTATGTTATGTTTATTGCATATTATATTTATTGTATATATTTTATATCATGCTTATTTAATATACTTATTTTATATTTTATATTATATTTTATGTTATATTTATTATATATATTTATTTAACATTACTATGGCTACGGCAGACCTCGAAGAAGACGGCGTATATATACGCTATCGTACTGATGGCAGCTTGTTCAACTTAAGCCGCCTGAGGGCTCGCACTAAGACTCTCAACTCTCTCGTCCGCGAGCTGCCTTTTGCTGACGATGCTGCCCTTGTCGCCCATTCAGAAGCAGCCCTGCAGCGCCTCCCATCCTGCTTTGCAACAGCTGCAGAGCAGTTTGCGCTGGAAGTCAGCCTGAAGGAAACGGAAGTCCTCTACCAGCCCGCACCACAGGAAGAACACCATCATCCCCACGCCAGCAGAGGCACATCTGTGCTTAAGTCCATTCAGCCTGAAGGAAACGGAAGTCCTCTACCAGCCCGCACCACAGGAAGAACACCATCATCCCCACGCCAGCAGAGGCACATCTGTGCTTAAGTCCATTCAGCCTGAAGGAAACGGAAGTCCTCTACCAGCCCGCACCACAGGAAGAACACCATCATCCCCACGCCAGCAGAGGCACATCTGTGCTTAAGTCCATTCAGGCTGAAGGAAACGAAGTCTTCTACCAGCCCACACCACAGGAAGAACACCATCATCCCCACGTCAGCATAGGCACATCTGTGCTTAAGTCCATTCAGCCTGAAGGAAACGGAAGTCCTCTACCAGCCTGCACCACAGGAAGAACACCATCATCCCCATGTCAGCAGAGGCACATCTGTGCTTAAGTCCTTTCAGCCTGAAGGAAACGGAAGTCCTCTACCAGCCCGCACCACAGGAAGGACACCATCATCCCCATGTCAGCAGAGGCACATCTGTGCTTAAGTCCATTCAGCCTGAAGGAAACTGAAGTCTTCTACCAGCCCGCACCACAGGAAGAACACCATCATCCCCACGTCTGCATAGGCACATCTGTGCTTAAGTCCATTCAGCCTGAAGGAAACTGAAGTCTTCTACCAGCCCGCACCACAGGAAGAACACCATCATCCCCACGCCAGCAGAGGCACATCTGTGCTTAAGTCCATTCAGCCTGAAGGAAACGGAAGTCTTCTACCAGCCCGCACCACAGGAAGAACACCATCATCCCCATGTCAGCAGAGGCACATCTGTGCTTAAGTCCATTCAGCCTGAAGGAAACTGAAGTCTTCTACCAGCCCGCACCACAGGAAGAACACCATCATCCCCACGCCAGCAGAGGAACATCTGTGCTTAAGTCCATTCAGCCTGAAGGAAACGAAGTCCTCTACCCATTCAGCATCATGCCAGCAGAGGCACATCTGTGCTTAAGTCCAAACAGGAAGAACACCAGTCAGCAGAGGCACATCTGTGCTTAAGTCCATTCAGCCAGAAGGAAACGGAAGTCTTCTACCAGCCCGCACCACAGGAGGCACATCTGTGCTTAAGTCCATTCAGCCTGAAGGAAACGGAAGTCTTCTACCAGCCCGCACCACAGGAAGGACACCATCATCCCCACGCCAGCAGAGGCACATCTGTGCTTAAGTCCATTCAGCCTGAAGGAAACGGAAGTCCTCTACCAGCCCAGGAAGCACCACAGGAAGAACACCATCATCCCCACGCCAGCAGAGGCACATCTGTGCTTAAGTCCATTCAGCCTGAAGAAACGGAAGTCTTCTACCAGCCCGCACCACAGGAAGGACACCATCATCCCCACGCCAGCAGAGGCACATCTGTGCTTAAGTCCATTCAGCCTGAAGGAAACGGAAGTCCTCTACCAGCCCGCACCACAGGAAGAACACCATCATCCCCACGCCAGCAGAGGCACATCTGTGCTTAAGTCCATTCAGCCTGAAGGAAACGGAAGTCCTCTACCAGCCCGCACCACAGGAAGAACACCATCATCCCCACGCCAGCAGAGGCACATCTGTGCTTAAGTCCATTCAGCCTGAAGGAAACGGAAGTCTTCTACCAGCCCGCACCACAGGAAGGACACCATCATCCCCACGCCAGCAGAGGCACATCTGTGCTTAAGTCCATTCAGCCTGAAGGAAACGGAAGTCCTCTACCAGCCCGCACCACAGGAAGAACTGAACTGAACTGAACTTTATTATTTATGAGTCGCCCTCCACGTTTGTGCTCTGGGCGACTTACACAACTAGCGATTAAAATATTAAAAAATATTAAAATATTAAATGGTTAAAATACTAAAATATCAGACTCAGTGAATTCTGAGTCGCTGGTTCCGTGTTATGCGTAGGCTTTCCTGAATAGCCATGTCTTAAGTGCCGCCAAGAACTGGGGCAGGTCGAGGGAGCCCCTTTGGTCTGGCGGCAGAGAGTTCCACAGGACGGGGGCCACAACAGAGAAGGATCTCTGTCTCGTGGACTCCAAGTGAGCCTCTCTCGGACCCGGGACACAGAGGAGGTTCTCGTTTGCTGGCCGTGGTGCTCTTGGGTGGGCAGGTAGGGTCAAGCGGTCTTTTAAGTATGAAGGGCCCCGGCCCCGCAGGGCCTTGAAAGTCAAGGTCAGGGTCTTATAGAGGACTCTGTATTCGACCGGCAGCCAGTGCAAACGCTGCAGGGATGGTGAGATGTGGCATCTCATTGGTGTTTTTGTGAGGAGCCTGGCGGCAGCATTCTCCACAATCTGGATATTGCGGGTTAGTGACCGAGGCAGACCCACATATAAGGCGTTGCAGTAATCCAGCCTTGATGTAACCGTGGCGTGGATTACTGTAGCTAACGCCTCCGTTGGAAGGTAGGGCGCCCGTTGCCTCGCTTGGCGTAGGTGGAAGAAGGCCCTTTTGCTCGTGGAGGCAATCTGGGCCTCCATCGACATCTTAGAGTCCAGGATGACACCGAGGCTCTTCACCGAGGGGGATGGGGTCAGCGGTTCCCCTTCGAAGGGGGGCAATGAGTAGACTGGTTCTAATGGACGGCCCGGCCATAAGATCTCCGTCTTTGCTGGGTTTATTTTCAGTTTATGGGCCCGGAGCCATCTCGTCACTGCTTCTAGGCATTGGGTGAAATTTTCCGGCACCGAGGTTACTCCGGGTTCCAACTTTAAGAGGAGCTGAGTGTCGTCGGCATACTGGTAGCATCCTAGTCCAAAGCTCCGGACTAGACCAGCGAGAGGCCGGACATAGATGTTGAACAGCATTGGTGACAGTATGGCACCTTGGGGTACTCCGCACTCAAGGAAAGATTTCCCAGATGTTTGGCCCAGCCATTCTACTCGCTGGCTACGCCCACGCAGGAACGAGTTGAACCAGGTTAGGGCTGATCCTTGGATCCCTATGGCGGCAAGTTGTTGTATCAGTAGATCGTGGTCTACCGTGTCAAATGCGGCGGTGAGATCCAGCAGCACCAGAACTACTGAGCCTCCCTTGTCTAGTTGACGGCGGATGTCATCCGAGATGGCCACTAGGACGGTCTCGGTCCCGTGCCCGGGGCGGAAACCTGATTGAAAAGGGTCCAGGCCATCTGAGTCCTCAAGGAAGTTTTGGAGCTGAGTCGCTACTGCACGTTCAATCAGCTTACTGAGGAACGGGAGGTTTGAGACCGGGCGGTAGTTAGCTGGCGTCGCAGGGTCCAGGCTGGGTTTTTTCAGGAGGGGGCGGACCATGGCTTCTTTTAGAGCGTCCGGGAAGACTCCCTGCTCCAGGGAGTTGTTTATTATGTGCATCAGAGGAACCAGAAGCTCCTCTGAGCAGTCCTTGACCAGATGGGAAGGGCAAGGGTCCGTGGAGCAGGTAGTTGCCCGCGCTGCGGAGAGGATTTTGTTAACTGCCTCCAGATCCAGCGCATTGAAGCGGTCAAGTATCTGGTTGGTTGGAGTATGTATTTCTCCTTCACTCCCACTCATGGCCTCGGACATAGATGATAGGTCTTGCCGGAGAGCGGTGATCTCCTCTATGAAGAATTTCTGGAATTCCTCTGCTGAGACGGCTGGAGTGTCCATGGTTCTTGGTTGTGGGTTTGTACTGACCAAGCTTCGGACAATCCTGAAGATCTGGGCTGGGCGTGATCTCGCAGCTGTTATTTGGGAGGTGTTGTAAGCTTTCTTGGCCTCTTTTGTAGCCAGCTCGTATGTCTTGCGAATGTTTCTGAACACCATCATCCCCACGTCAGCAGAGGCACATCTGTGCTTAAGTCAATTCAGCCTGAAGGAAACGGAAGTCCTCTACCAGCCCGCACCACGGGAAGAACACCATCATCCCCACGTCAGCATAGGCACACCTGTGCTTAAGTCCGTCCAGCAGTTCACCTCCCTGGGAAGCATCGTCTCTTCAGGCGCCAAGATTGACAAAGAGATCGATCACAGATTAGCAAAGGCATAGAGTGCATTCAGAAGGCTTCACAGAAGAGTCTGGAGCAACAAGCACCTGAGGCAAAGCACCAAAATCAGTGTGTACAGAGCTATCGTACTGTCCATTCTCCTCTATGGATCTGAAACATGGGTCACTTATCGCCAACACCTACGACTCCTCGAACGCTTTAATCAGTGCTGTCTTCGCACAATCCTAAATATACACTGGACCGACTATGTGAGGAATGTTGCTGTCCTTGAGCAAGCAGGGGTCACCAGCGTTGAGGCCACGCTATTGAGAACACGGCTATGCTGGGCAGGGCACGTCTCTAGGATGGAGGACCACCGCCTCCCAAAGATACTCCTCTACAGTGAATTCGCCATGGGTCAGCGCAAGAGAGGCGCCCCCAAAAAGAGACACAAGGACTCCCTGAAACAACACCTCAGCCTCGGCCAGATTGGTCACCCACAATGGTCCACCCTGGCCTCGCATCGGGAGGCGTGGAGACGCACGATCCACTATCGAGAAGTCACGCCGAACGGGTCTCGACAACGCAGAAAGAACCGCAACTTGGAAACAACATCACCCAAGGAGACTTTCTGCTGTGCTTTCTGCGACCGGGCTTGCCTATCTCAGATTGGCCTTTTCAGTCATCAACGCGCTTGTAGAAAGCGTGGGGCGAGTCCTTTATATTTTAGATTATTATTTATATGACATCTATTTTACATTATAATGTTTAATCTAATTATAATATGATGATATTTATGTCCTATTGACAAGGCAAGGGATACTGGACCTGGCTCTGGGCGGACCTCAGGGCCCAAAAGGTTCCTCCGTCCTTCCCTGGGAGGCCCGCCTGGTCCAGGGCGAAGAGAGCCGCTTCCTTGGCCTGGGCGCTGGGCCTGGCCTCCAACGTCGCGGCGCGGCGGCTGCGAAGAGCAAAAATCCGCCGAGGAGATGCGTCGCCTTCGCCATCCTCGTCTCGAATGAGGCGAATCCGCTCCGGCAGCCGGGGCCACCCAGAAAGGGGCGGGGCCACAGCCGGGGGCGGGGCTTTACACGGAATCCTCTGAAGGGATTGGCCCAACTTAGTAAAAAGGGCGGGGGCTCATATTAGACAGAGGTGGTGGTGTGGAAGAGGCGGGGTTTGAAGCGTCTGACGTCACCGCGCTCGCACCAAAACAAGCCAAGCATCTTCTGCCTCATTTATTTTGGATTGGACTATAAATATTTATTTATATTATTATATTATATTATTTATTAAATTTATATCATCAAATTTTATATTATAACAATATTATACATATATATATTAATATATTATTTATTACATTTATATTAAATTTTATTATATCATAATATATATATTAGTATAGTATTTATTAAATCTATATTATTAAATTTTATATTATATATATTAATATAGTATTTATTACATTTAATTATATCATAATATTATATACATTATTATATTATATAATATATTAATATATTATTTATTAAATTTATATTATTAAATTTTATTATATCATATATATTATTATTATATATAATATAGTATTTATTACATTTACTTTATTTAATTTTATTATATATTATATATATATATTAGTATAGTATTTATTAAATCTATATTATTAAATTTTATATTATATATATATATTAATATAGTATTTATTACACATATTATTACATTTTATTATATTATATATTATAATTATATTATAATAATATATATTAATATAGTATTTCCTTCATTTACTTTAATTTTATATCATATTATATATATTAATATAGTATTTATTACATTTATATTATTACATTTTTTATATATATTATATATATTATATTAATATAGTATTTCTTAACTATATTATTAAATTTATTATATCATATTATATATAGTATTTATTAAATCTATATTAAATTTTATTTTATAATATAGTGTATAATGTATTAATATAGTATTTCTTAAATGTATATTATTTAATTTTATTATGTTATATATATATTCTTAAATTTATTTAATTTTATTATATATTAATATAGTATTTCTTGAATTTATATTATTTAATTTGTATTATTATATTATTTCTTAAGTTTGCAACGATATACAAGTATTATTGTATTTATTGTTCTTTTCCTATTTATTTCAATTATGTATATTCTTATTATATGTATTTCCATCTACATAAATAATAAATAGTATGTCCAAAGTTGGCACACAGATGACTCACGACCCACTTTACGCTTTGGTGCGGTTTGGGGGAGGATGGACCAGACGATGGGCTTCGCAGTACTTTCACCTGCTTTGGATCCGAGTTCAACTGACCTCTGTGACCCCCACGCATGACAGACCCGGACCAAGGATGATGGGATGTGCAGCACCTTCACCCAATTCAGCTCCCACTTCAAAGGACCTTTTTGGTGGCCCCACAGAGGCCACCAAAAAGGACCAATACAGACCACACTTGGCACACACAGCCCCCATGACCCACTCTACGTCCTGGTGCAGTTTGGAGGAGGGTGGAGCATAAGAACATAAGAAGAGCCATGCTGAATCGGACCTCAGCCCATCTAGTCCAGCGTTCTGTATCACACAGTGGCCCCCAGTTGTAGACGGGGATCTCGAGCAGAAGGGAGGGCAAGACCCTGACCTGCTCCCGACCCCCCACAACCAGTACCCGGGGAAAACCTCAACCAACTCCGAGGTGGCACTTGGATGTCCTTTTCAGTAACTACCGATACACTTGGTATCCATGAATCTGTCCAATCCTGCCTTGAAGCTGTCCAGGCTGACCGCTGTCACAACCTCCTCTGGAAGTGAGTTCCATAACCCAATGACCCTCTGGGTGAAGAAATATTTCCCTTTATTAGTCCTAACTTTCCTACCTTGGAGCTTCAGGGAGTGCCCCCTAGTCCTAGTGTTGGGTGACAGAGAAAATATTTTTTCTTTATTCACCTTTTCTATCCCATGCATGATTTTATACACTTCGATCAAGTCACCTCTTAAACGCCGTCTTTCAAGGCTGAAAAGACCAAGGCGTTGCAACCTGGTTTCGTAAGGGAGCCGCTCCATCCCTTGGATCATTTTTGTCGCCCTTCTTTGTACCTTTTCCAGTTCCGTTATATCCTTCTTGAGGTGCGGAGACCAGAATTGTACACAGTACTCCAGATGTGGCCTCACCATAGATTTGTAGAGAGGCAATACAACATTTGCTGACCTATTTTCGATTCCCTTCCTGATCATGCCAAGCATAGAATTTGCTTTTTCACTGCTGCTGCGCACTGGGTTGACATCTTCATTGAGCTGTCCACCAAGACCCCGAGATCCCTTTCCTGGTTTGTCTCGGAAAGCTTTGACCCCATCAATTGGTAGGTGTAGTTGGGGTTCTTTGCCCCGATGTGCATGACTTTACACTTGTTTAGGTTAAAATGCATTTGCCACTTTGTTGCCCATTCACTCAATTTCGAGAGATCTTTCTGGAGCTCTTTACAGTCAGTTTCATTTTTAACTACCCTGAACAGTTTAGTGTCATCTGCAAACTTTGCTACCTCAGAATTCACTCCTATGTCCAGATCATTAATGAATAAATTAAAAAGTAACGGACCCAAAACTGAACCTTGGGGTACGCCACTTCTCACCTCTTTCCACCCAGAGAAGTGTCCGTTTATTGCCACCCTTTGTTTCCTGCAGTTTAGCCAGGTTCCAATCCAGGACAAGACCTGTCCCCTGATTCCATGGCTGAAGAGCTTCTTTAGGAGCCTTTGGTGAGGGACTTGGTCAAAAGCCTTTTGAAAGTCAAGGTAAACAATATCGACTGGGTCCCCTTTATCTATGTGTTTATTTACACCCTCAAAGAAGTTAGAACCTAATCCAATGACTGATCAACACCAAACCTGGCACACACAGCCCTCATGACCCACTCTACATCCTGCTGCAGTTTGGAGGAGGGCAGACCATGGATGATGGGACTTGCAGTACCTTCCCTCACTTTCCAAGATTGCTACAAACCTAATCCAATGACTGTTCAACATCAAACCTGGCACACAGAGCCCTCATGACCCACTCGACATCCTGCTGCAGTTTTGTGTGAGACGGACCACGGATGATGGGACTTGAAGTACCTTCACTCACTACCTAAAAACAATGCAACCCTCATCCATTCACCAATACAGACCAAACTTGGCACACAGAGCCCCCATGGCCCACTCTACATCCTGCTGCAGGTTGGAGGAGGGTGGACCACAGATGATGGGACTTGCACTACCTTCAGTAATTTCATACCACTGCAACTCCCAATACTGATGGATCAAGACCAAACTTGGCACACAGAGCCCCCATGACCCACTCTACATCCTGCTGCACTTCTCAAATGACCCGGGCACCGCTGGGTCCCCAAGCTAGTGATTAATAAATGACCCCCCCTGCCCCCGAAAGACATCAATGTTCACTCCCAAAGCTGAGCAAAAAAAACACACAGCTGATTTTTATTGTTTTAAAAACATGACAATGATTTCTCGTGACCCCTGACATTGCTGAAAAGCAGGGGGGGGGGCGCTTATAAAAGTCGGTGTGGGGAGAAGTGGAGAACACAAACCCGAAACGTTACAAAGACATCTCTCCCAAAAACCAGAAGGAAACAAAGCTCCAAACGGGGGAAAGAGAGGCTTTAAAAGGCAGCAACGCAACCAGGTTTTTGGTTGTTGTTTTTTTTTCAAGGAGGAGGGAGGTTTTCTTATCTCTAGCGACTACCCAAAAAAAGAAAGCTGGTGGCATTTGCACGAAACGGGGAGGGTTCATAAGAAGGCGTCGCACCACTCCCGCAGGCAGCCGTAACAGTCCCTGGACTGCTTGGCGTTGGCCCCGCAGGTGTCCTTCAGCCACTCGCGGAAGAGGTCCTCGTCCTTCTTCAGCACCAAGAACTGGCCCAGCACCACGTACGCCTGGAGGGAGGGAGGGAGGGAGGGAGAGGGGGCAAAAATGGGTCAGACGCTGGGTCCAAAGCCAGGGCGAAAAGAAAGCCTGGCTTAATATAATGTTTATTTTTATTATAATTTTATGTTATATTTATTATATTTCGTATTATATTTATTTAATATTACATTCATTTTATATTATATTTTGTTATATTTATTATACATTATATTTATTGTATATTATATTCTATATCATGCTTATTTAATATACTTATTTTATATTTAATATTATATATTTATTAGATATTATATTTAGTATTATATTTATTTAATATTACATTCATTTTATATTATATTTTGTTATATTTATTATATATTATATTTATTGTATATTATATTCTATAGCATGCCTATTTAATATACTTATTTTATATTTAATATTATATATTTATTAGATATTATATTTAGTATTATATTTATTTAATATTACATTCATTTTATATTATATTTTTTATATTTATTAGATATTATATTTATTGTATATTATATTCTATATCATGCTTATTTAATATACTTATTTTATATTTTATATTTATTAGATATTAAATTTAGTATTATATTTATTTAATATTTCATTCATTTTATATTATACTTTGTAATATTTATTACATATTATATTTATTGTATATTATATTTTATGCTTATTTTAAATTTAATATTATATATTTATTAGATATTATATTTAGTATTATATTTATTTAATATTTCATTCATGTTATATTTTGTTATATTTATTATATATTATATTTATTGCATATTATATTCTATATCATGCTTATTTAATATACTTATTTTATATTTAATATTATATATTTATTAGATATTATATTTAGTATTATATTTATTTAATATTACATAAATTTTATATTATATTTTGTTATATTTATTACATAATATATTTATTGTATATTATATTTTATATCATGCTTATTTTATATTTAATATTATATATTTATTAGATATTATATTTAGTATTATATTTATTTAATATTTCATTCATGTTATATTTTGTTAAATTTATTATATATTATATTTATTGCATATATATTCTATATCATGCTTATTTAATATACTTATTTTATATTTAATATATATTTATTAGATATTATATTTAGTATTATATTTATTTAATATTATATATATTTTATATATTTATTTTTATAAATATATATCGTACTTATTCAATATGGTATTATATATTTATTGTATATTATATTATATTAATTAAATAACAATTAAATAATAATAAATATTATTAGTTAATATTTATTTAATATACTTGCCCAACGTAACTAACTTTAAGTACAAAAGGAGTTTAGCGGGGTTAATCTGGCATGATGGGAGTTGTAGTTCACCCACAACCTTATTTTATTTTATATTTTTATTTTTATTATAATGCTTAACATAATTATAATATTATAATACTTAAGATTTATTCTACTATTCAATATCGAAAGCTTACAGAGGCGCTTTCAATATTTAGAAATACGTCTAAATCAAGGCAGGCAATCTCTTCTTATCTCTCGGTCAAACCGCACTTCCCAAAAGAGGAAGCCCAGCGGCCAGCCACGGAAACCCCAACCATTTCCAAACCGGAAAACCGGAACTTCCCCGAATAATATTCATCTGCGAAGGCCCCGGTGAGTGGGGAGAGAGGGTGACGGGATGGGCTGGGGGGGTTGGGAGGGGGGTCGGATGCGCTGATTGCTCTCCTCTTTCCAGCGCTCGGCCAGCGCAGAACGGGAGGCAATGGGGTTTTTTTGGGGGGTTGAAAGGTAGGGAGGTGGGTTTTTTGTGCTGCCCGTGGGATTTGTGTTAGTGCATTTTGTAGGAATATATAATAGATAATACAATACAATACAATATATTGTATAAACATATAATATTGATAATATTATATATACATATAATATTGTAATATAATGTAGTACAATATACTACTAATAATATGAGTATTATTAGTATTAATAATATAATGTAATACAATATTACTAATAATATTACAGTATAATGTTATAGTACTATGTAACATATAATATTAATATCGTGCTATGGAAATAATATAATATATTGTATTTATATTTTACTTGTAAGCCACTCTGAGTCCCCTTTGGGGTGAGAAGGTCGTAAATAAATAAATAAATAAATAAATAAATAGGGATAGGTGTGGGCGCAGTACCTTGTCGAAGCCTTTGTCCTCCAGCTTCTTGCCCAGGACCTCTCCGATGCCGGCCAGCGTCCCAACGGGCTTCTCCCCCATGGGCTCGGCCACAAAGTCCCGGTGCTTCTGGCTGGTGCTCATTGTGGCTGCGGACGGGCTTCAGGAAGAAAGGGAGAGAGGAGTCAGGAAGGGCTTTCACACAAGGGACCCCAAGGGGCCGTCCAGTCCAACCCCCTTCGACCAGGCAGGAAAGGCACAGTCACCCATCCAGCCGCTACAGAGTAGTAGTAGTAGTAGTAATAATAATAATATACAACCATAGAATCCTAGAGTTGGAATGGATCCCAAGGGGGGACGTCCAGTCCAAACCCCTTCGACCAGGCAGGAAAGGCACAATCAGCCCTCCCGACAGATGCCCATCCAGCCGCTACAGAGTAGTAGTAGTAATAATAATAATAAACAACCATAGAATCCTAGAGTTGGAATGGATCCCAAGGGGCCGTCCAGTCCAACCCCCTTCGACCAGGCAGGAAAGGCACCATCAAAGCCCTCCTGACAGATGCCCATCCAGCCGCTACAGAGTAGTAATAATAATAATAATAATAATATACAATCATAGAATCCTAGAGTTGGAATGGATCCCAAGGGGCCGTCCAGTCCAACCCCCTTCGACCAGGCAGGAAAGGCACCATCAAAGCCCTCCTGACAGATGCCCATCCAGCCGCTACAGAGTAGTAGTAGTAATAATAATAATAATAATATACAATCATAGAATCCTAGAGTTGGAATGGATCCCAAGGGGCCGTCCAGTCCAACCCCCTTCGACCAGGCAGGAAAGGCACCATCAAAGCCCTCCCGACAGATGCCCATCCAGCCGCTACAGAGTAGTAGTAGTAGTAGTAGTAATAATAATAATAATAATATACAACCATAGAATCCTAGAGTTGGAATGGATCCCAAGGGGCCGTCCAGTCCAACCCCCTTCGACCAGGCAGGAAAGGCACCATCAAAGCCCTCCTGACAGATGCCCATCCAGCCGCTACAGAGTAGTAGTAGTAATAATAATAATAATAATATACAATCATAGAATCCTAGAGTTGGAATGCATCCCAAGGGGCCGTCCAGTCCAACCCCCTTCGACCAGGCAGGAAAGGCACCATCAAAGCCCTCCTGACAGATGCCCATCCAGCCGCTACAGAGTAGTAGTAGTAATAATAATAATAATATACAACCATAGAATCCTAGAGTTGGAATGGATCCCAAGGGGCCGTCCAGGCCAACCCCCTTCGACCAGGCAGGAAAGGCACAATCAAAGCCCTCCCGACAGATGCCCATCCAGCCGCTACAGAGTAGTAGTAGTAGTAATAGTAGTAGTAATTAAATACAAGCATAGAATCCTAGAGTTGGAATGGATCCCAAGGGGCCGTCCAGTCCAACCCCCTTCGACCAGGCAGGAAATGCACAATAAATAAATGGGGATGGGCTGGATGGCCCACCAGGTCTCTTCCAACTCTATGATTTTAAGAACTTCCTGACTGGGAGAGCTGTTCAGCAGTGGAACTCTCTGCCCCTCATGGATTATGGTGGAGGCACCTTCTTGGGAGGTGTTGAAGCAGAGGCTGGATGGCCATCTGTCCGGAGGGGACGGACGGGGACCTTGATTGCAAATGTCCTGCTTCTTGGCAGGATGGGGTCAGGCTGGATGATGGCCCACCAGGTCTCTTCCAACTCTAGGATTTGAACACCAGGTAGGAGGCAGCCAGACTTTGCAGCTGCAAGGCCATTCAGTGCTAATCAATAATATAATATAATAATTTATTTATTTATTAATCCTCCCCGAGGGCTCGGAGCGGCTCACAATCACAAGCATAAAACAGGTAAAAACATCAGATAAACTATTCTAAATTCAAACTAAAACTAACTCTGCAGGATTATAAAAATCAGCCACTAAATGCCAGTTTGAAGAGAGAGGTTTTGCAGGCCCCGCGAAAGGCAAGGAGGTCTTGCAGGGCACGCACTTCAGCTGGCAGGGGGTTCCAGATAGTTGGAGCCACCGCAGAGAAGGCCCTACGTCGGGTCGAGGCCAGATGGATGGTCTTTGACACCAGGCACCTCTAGATTTAGATCTTCAGAGCGGAGCGATCTCTGGGGTTGGTAGGGGGTGAGACGGTGTGCCAGGGCACACTAAGTGTGCCGTGAGCGATCATCAGGTGTGCTGCGGGAAATTGGAACCTCCAGGAAGGGGGGGGGGGAGTCTAGTATGTTGAAGTATAAAAACCCTAAGAAACCTACCTCGATAAGGGCACACAATTACAACCCCCCCCTCCCCACCCGTTGTCTACTTGGTCTCTCCCTCTCCATGCATTGGGAAGGCCCGCCTCCCTTTCCCCAAGTAGAGACCTCCTCTTGCCTCCTGCGGGGTTCTGTGTGGAAAGTTTGGCCCAGTTCTATCATTGGTGGGGTCCAGAATGCTCTTTGATTGTAGGGGAACTATAAATCCCAGAAACTGTAACTCCCAAATGTCAAGGTCTATTTCCCCCAAACTCCATCTGTGTTCAGATTTGGGCATAGTGAGTATTCATGCCAAGTTTGGTCCTGATCCAACATTGTTTGAGTCCACAGTGCTCTCTGGATATAGGTGAACTACAACTCCAAAACCCAAGGTCAATGCCCACCAAACTCTTATATCATTTTCTCTCGGTTATGGGAGTTCTGTGTGGGAAGTTTGTGTCTTTCTGCCATTCCTGCCAGGATATCTATATTGTGTTCATGGAAACAGGCCCAGGTTTCACACTGAGTGTATAAATACATTTAAAAACATATTAACTATCTGTATGACTGTGTTAGAGTGTCATTTTGGGTTAGTATTAGTATGTTTGTGTGTGTGTCTTTCTGCCATTCCTGCCAGGATATCTATGTTGTGTTCATCGAAACAGGCCCAGGTTTCACACTGCGTGTATAAATACATTTAAAAACATATTAACTATATGTATGACTGTGTTAGAGTGTCGTTTTGTGTCGTTTGGGTTGGTGGTGTGCCCCAGGACTTTGCAAATGTCAAAAGTGTGCCGCGGCTTAAGAAAGGTTGGGAAACATTGCCTCAGATACATCGGCCCCAGACCATGCAAGGCCTTGAAGGTTAACACTTGAGAGCTTGATAACTATGGCTAGGTTGTCTCTAGATAGGTAAGGGGCCATGAAGCTGCTGTAAGGTGGCAGTTATGTGGCTCCGTAGACAGCAAAGGGTCAAAACACTCCAGCTTTTTACTGATGATGACAGGCGTCCTTGAGGCCGTCGCTGGATGGCTGCGAGCCAGTAGGTTGAAGGCGAATCCGGCAAAGACGGAGATCCTGTGGCTGGGTCCTCCGGGCTGTAGGGATGTCCAGCTTCCAACCCTGGACGGCGTGACATTATGTCCGTCGCCCTCTGTTAAGAGCTTAGGAGTAACCTTGACCCCCTGTTGTCGATGGAGGCCCACGTCTCCAGCGTCAGCAGGGTAGCATTTTTCCATCTTCGCCAGGCGAGGAAGCTGGCCCCCTACTTGTCCCGGCGCGACTAAGCCACAGTGATCCAAGCCACGGTCATCTCGAGGCTGGACTACTGTAACGCTCTGTACATTGGCCTTCCTCTGTCGGTAATCCGGAGACTCAAGCTGGTGCAGAACGCCGCAGCGCGACTCCTGGCGGGGGTCCCGATTGGCCACCACATCACGCCAATCCTGCGCGAACTGCACTGGCTCCCAATTGAATGCCGGATTGCCTTCAAAGTGTTAGTCCTGACTTTCAAGGCCTTAAATCAGTGTTTCTCAACCTGGGGGTCGGGACCCCTGGGGGGGTCACGAGGGGGTGTCAGAGGGGTCGCCAAAGACCATGAGAAAACATAGTATTTTCTGTTAGTCATGGGGGGTTCTTTGTGGGAAGTTTGGCCATTCTATCATTGGTGGGGTTCAAGAGGCTCTTTGATTGTAAGTGAACTATAAATCTCAGCAACTACAACTTCCAAATGTCAAGGTCTATTTCCCCCCAAACTCCACTAGTATTCACATTTGGGCATATTGAGTAGTCATGCCAAGTTTAGTCTAGATCCATCATTGAGTCCACAGTGCTCTTTGGATGTAGGTGAACTACAACTCCAAAATTCAAGGTCAGTGCTCACCAAACCCTTCCAGTATTTTCTGTTGGCCATGGGAGTTCTATGTGCCAAGTTTGGTTCAATTCCACCATTGGTGGAGTTCAGAATAATCTTTAATAGGTGAACTATAAATCCCAGCAACTACGACTCCCAAATGACAAAATCAACCCCCACCCCCAACTCTACCAGCATTCAAATTTGGGCATATTGGGTATTTGTGCCCAATTTTGTCCAGTGAATGAAAATACATCCAGCATATCGTATATTTACATTACAGTTCATAACTGTAGTAACATTACAGTTATGAAGTAGCAACAAAAACAATTTTATTGTTGGGGGTCACAACAACATGGAAAACCGGATTAAGGGGTCGTGGCATTAGGAAGGTTGAGAACCACTGCCTTACATGGTCTGGGGCCAGCGTACCTGCGGGACCGCTTTGTCCCATACCATTCCACCAGATCACTGCGCTCCGAAGAGCGAAACCTCCTGGTCATCCCAAATGTGAGGACCTACCATCTGTCCGCAACCCGCCGCCGGGCTTTCTCTGTTGCAGCCCCTACCCTGTGGAAGGCACTGCCCGCCGGCATCCGTGCCACCCAGGCAGGGGCGGTCCTACAAGATAGGCCAAGTAGGCGGCCGCCTAGGGCGCCATCTGGGAAGGGGGCGCCATCCTGGCCGCATGGGGCGCCATCCTGGCCCTGCCGATGTTCCTCAGACAGTGCTGCAGCTGCCTGCTTTTGACCCCGGCCTTGTGCGCGCTCCGACGCCGCTTCTGGGCATGCGCTGAGGTTTTCACGCAGGCGCAGTTGCTCTGGAGCTGAAGTTGAGTGCAGGAGCAACTGCACATCCAAAAACCTCTGCGCATGCCCAGTAGCTCCCTTGCGCAGAAGCCTGTAAGCAAAGCACTCCCCTATCGGGCAGGCAGGAAGTGCTTCCCTCTCCCCTTTGTTTCCGCGCAAGGCTTATGGGAAGGAGAAAAGAATCAGTGAAGGAAGTGTAAGTGAAGGAATGAATGTAGGGCTTTCCTCCTCCTCCTCCTCCTCTGTGACCTCTTCTCTCCCTCCTTCCTTTCTTCGGCTCTATTTCTGTCTAGACCTGAGGGGCCTGAGGCTATGAGGAGTTGTGGGAGTTGGAGGCCAAAACACCTAGAGGGAGGGAGGGCCCAAGTTTGCCCAGGCCGCGCTGCCTGTATTCGACCTCATTTGAACATTTTGGCTGTTTTTCTATTTACATTTACATTGGGATCCTAATTTTGGACTTATGGGAGACTCCTATGGATCATGAGACGGGTGATAGGTAATAGATTCTGATTTTGATGCATTTACATTGCATTTCTTGTTGATTATTATACAGTTCTGCTTAATATTGTCATACAATATAATACAAATACAATATAACAATAGAATAATGATATATTTTATATTACATGTAATATTACAAACAATATTGCAGTATAGTGGTATTGTACAAAATAGTAATATATAATATTTTATTTTACTTTATTTTGGGTTATTTGAGTTTTATAGGAGTCATGAAAATATTTAGTAGAGGATAATTTTATTTAAATAAATAATTTTATTATTTTATAATAATAATATAATAGAATGTTACATTATATTATAATGTCAATATATTATAATATAATTATATTGTAATGTAGTATAATATAATTATGATATAATATAGTATGAGTATGGTATAATATATTGTATATACATTGATACAATATAATACTACTAATGGTATTGTGATATTATAATTGTATATTTGTTTTACATGGGGGGCGGCAAAATAATGTTTTTTTGGGGGGGCACCAAAATAATGTTCGCCTACCATTTAACATTACCGTAGACCGCCCCTGCACCCAGGGCCTCCTCCCGTTCAGGAGAGCAGTTAAGACATTGCTGTTCCAACAAGCCTTCGGAGTTAGCTAGACTGTAGCTCACACCGCCTGGCTGTCAGCCCACTGCGACTCCATTTGTTGCTTCAACTGTTCTAATTGTAATTCCATCTTAATGGTATTACTATGGTTTATGAGTTATCTGACATTTGTATTTTACGAACTGTTGTAAGTCGCCGAGCCGTGGGGGGCAGACAAATGCGAATAAATAAATAAATAAATAAATAAACCTAGGGTGGGAAGCTGGACCGGGATCCAATGAAGCTGCTGTAAGGTGGGAGTTATGTGGCTCCTCGCCGGCACTCCAGCGAGGAATCGAGCAGCGGCGTTCTGAATGAGCTTAAGCTTCCGGATCACGGACAAGGGCAGGCCAATATAAAGGGCGTTACAGTAGTCTATCCTTGAGATGACCGTGGCTTGGGTAACTGTGGCTAGTAGGCATGAGAAAAAAAGTTATGAAAATGATTCGTTTCGTAGGAAATTCGTAAGAAATGCTACTTTTGAGTATTTCCGCACCTGGAACGCCAACCAGGAAGTGGACTTTCTTTTTCGAACTTCGGGGCCAGGATTTTCTTAAGTGTCGTTATTAGGTCGTAAGGGGGCACCCTCCTTCTCTCTCACCACCCTCCCGCCTCCCTTGCCAATAAGTATTATGGCAAGGCAAGCCCTAAACTCGCTCCTTCTTTCGGCTGGAAGGAAGCCTGAAAAATGTAAACAGAGAGGATTACTCAGAAGTAAATCTGCAAAGGAGGGCACTTTGTGGATTTACTTCTGAGTAAACCTCTCTGTTTACATTTTTTCCAGGCTTCCCTGCCTCTCCTGCCCTGCCAGGATCTAAAGCATCAAAGAGTATTGGGGTGAGAAACCAACCTAAGGTATAATAGAATGAATGCTACGGGAAGTGCCTAATATTATAAGTAATCCAACTGGTGATATACCTACATTCCATGCACATGCAATAATACAGCAGTAATAACAATAACAAGAGGTAAAATTCAAACCGAAGTATTCTGACTGGTCCCCTCCTGCAAACTGCAAAAGGCTCTTCTATGAGCCCGGAAAAGGCAAAACCCGGGCACAGCGTTTGCTGCCTGGGTGCACACATACATATTCTTTGGGGGATTTGCTGCAGAATCTTCTCTATGAGCCCGGATTCTGCAGCAAATCCCCCAAAGAATATGTATGTGTGTGCACCCAGGCAGCAAACGCTGTGCCCGGGTTTGCCTTTTCCCGGGCTCAGAGAGAAGAGCCTTTTGCAGTTTGAGGAGGGACCAGTCAGAATACTTCGGTTTGAATGTTACCTCTTCTTATACCCATTGTTATTACTGCTGTATTACTGCATGTGCATGGAATGTAGGTATATGACCAGTTGGATTACTTATAATATTAGGCACTTACAGTTGCATTCATTCTATTATACATTAGGTTGGTGCCAAGCCTTGATGCGCTTTAGATCCTGGCAGGGCGGGAGGAGTGGACGGCTCTCCCTGCCCCTCCTGCCTGCCAGGATCTAAAGCCTTGAAGAGGCTTCATGAGGGGCCAACTTCAGCCCTCCAGGTGTTTTGGACTTCAACTCCCACCATTCCTCACAGCCTCAGGCCTCTTCCTTTTCCTCTCAGCCTGGGCAAACTTGGGCCCTCGCTCCCTGAGGATCGGGGTGAGAGAGAGGCAGCGAGGAGCGAGGGGGGGGGTCCTCCTTTTTTTTGCTGCTTCCAAGAATAGAATACCCCCCTCCCTCCTTCCCTCCCTCCTTCCTATTTGGAGAGTCCCATCTAGAATTCAGTGTGATTTATTCAAGTTTTGGCCTACAACTCCCAGAAATCCCAGCCAATTTACCAGCTGTTAGGATTTCTGGGAGTTGTAGGCCAAAACCATCTGGAATGCGCATGCGCTGGCATACGAACTACTAACGAATTTCGTTAGTAATTGTTACATTTTAGAAATTTTTGGAAATTTTTTTGTAAGTCTTTCTTTTACTAATCAAAAAAAAATCCCCCCAATTTGATTTTAGAATCGCCATTTTCGGGTTCGAAACCATGCCTAGTGGCTTGGTCGTCTCTAGATAAGTAGGGGGCCAGCCGCCTGGCCTGTCGCAGGTGGGAAAAGGCGGTTTTGCTGACGGTGGAGACCTGAGCCTCCGTAGACAGCAAAGGGTCAAAAACACCCCCCCCCCCCCCGGCCAGGCTTTTTACTGGTGATGACGACCGGCAAAGTGCCTGGCCACCCAGGGTGGGAAGCTGGACAGCAGGTTGAGGGTGAATCCAGCGAAGACGGAGATCCTGTGGCTGGGCCGCCCGGTGGGTGGGGAGGTCCGGCTGCCTGGCTTGGATGGCGAGGCCTTATGCCCGACATCCTCAGTAAAGGGTCTTGGGGTCACCTTAGACCTGTTGCTGTCGATGGAGGCCCAGGTCTCCGCTGTCAGCAAAACCGCCTTTTTCCACCTGCGGCAAGCCCCCCGACCTTTCCAGGGACGACCTGGCCACGGTGTTCCAAGCCACGGTCATCTCGAGACTGGACTACTGTAATGCCCTGTACATGGGCCTGCCCACAATCCGGTCGACCCAGCCACAGTATCTCCGTCTTCGCTGGATTCACCCTCAATCGACTGGCACGCAGCCATCCAGTGACGGCCTCAAGGCAGCGATGGAAACAAGAGGGTACGGAGTCTGGCTGGCCTTCCATCTTCAGAACGAGCTGGGTGTCGTCAGCGTACGGATAACATTCCCGCCCAAAGCTTTGTGGGTTTGTATGTATGTATGTGGCAGCATTCTGATTGGCTGCCACTTTCACAGGCCACAGCGACCAGCACGGGTGATGGACCTGTACCAAACTTGGGACACATAACCCCCCTGACCCCCTTTACGTCCTGGTGCGGTTTGGGGGAGATGGACCACGGATTATGGGATTTGAAGTACATTCAAACACTCTGGTCTCCACAGGTCACTGCGGCCACCTAAAAGGACCAATACAGAACACACTTGGCACACACATCCCCCATTACCCACTCTACGTCCTGGTGCACTTTGGAGGAGGGCGGACCATGGATCATGGGACTTGAAGTACCACTACTCACTTCCCAAGTCCGCTGCGACCCTCATCCGATTACTGATCAAGACCACACTTGGCACACATAACCCTCATGACTCCCTTCACGTCCTGCTGAGGTTGGGGGGGGGGTGGGTTATAATGGATGATGGGATTTGTAGTACTTTCACACCCCTCTCTTCCCACAGACCACTGTGGCCCCCAACAAACACCGATAAAAACCACACTTGGCACACAGAGCCCCAGGGACCCACTCTACATCCTGGTACTGTTTGGAGGAGGGTGGACCATGGATGATGGGACTTGCAGTACCTTCAGTAATTTCATGATGCCACTGCAACTCCCTATAATGAGGGATCAAGGCCAAACTTGGCACACAGAGCCCCCATGACCCACTCTACATCCTGGTACTGTTTGGAGGTGGGTGGACCACGGATGATGGGACTTGCAGTACCTTCAGTAATTTCATGATGCCACTGCAACTCCCTATAATGAGGGATCAAGGCCAAACTTGGCACACAGAGCCCCCATGACCCACTCTACATCCTGGTACTGTTTGGAGGTGGGTGGACCATGGATGATGGGACTTGCAGTACCTTCAGTAATTTCATGATGCCACTGCAACTCCCCATAATGAGGGATCAAGGCCAAACTTGGCAGACAGACCCTCCATGACCCACTCTACATCCTGGTACTGTTTGGAGGTGGGTGGACCACGGATGATGGGACTTGCAGTACCTTCAGTAATTTCATGATGCCACTGCAACTCCCTATAATGAGGGATCAAGGCCAAACTTGGCACACAGAGACCCCATGACCCACTCTACATCCTGGTACTGTTTGGAGGTGGGTGGACCACGGATGATGGGACTTGCAGTACCTTCAGTAATTTCATGATCCCAATAATGAGGGATCAAGGCCAAACTTGGCACACAGACCATATAGATGTTAAATAACAGATGTTAATACAGCAATAAATATAAAAATAATATATGGAATATAATAAACACATTCCTAATAATACAGTAAGTATAATAACAATTATTATTATTAATAACAATAATATTATTATCAATAACAATATTAATTCACTAAGACAACAATACATGTAGTAATTATTCCTACAGCAGGATATCTCTGATGTCATAACCAAGAGTGCCATCAACTCGAGGCAGGCTTCAGTCCGAAGTGTAGGCCCAGGCCTTTCTGGACTACACTTCCCAGAATCCCTCGGGGCCCCTGAAGGGAGGGGGGTTGTGTGGTATCTACTCTCGGGACCGGAAGGCAGGCCTCCCTTTCCCAGAACCGAGGCTCCCTTGAGAGATAGACCCGAAACGAGCTCCCCACACTCGCGCCTCACCTCTTTCCTCGCCTCAACCGTCGCTCCCGCGCTGCCGGGCTCCCACTTCCGGTCCAGCACGAAGCCTTTTCCGTCTATGCTCTAGGAATGCATACGCTCTCGCTGGTTGTTTGGCGGACACAGGTGGGTACGCTCTACGACTCCGGAGGAGATGTCTATCGTTCGCAGCTGAGGGGAAACCCAGCGCCATCTTGTTTCCGCGGCCTTCGACGCGGCGGGAGGCGCTCCGGAAGGCGAAAGGGGTTCTGGGAGGCGGAGGGCCCTGATTGTTTCGGATTTTTTTGGAGAGGAGGCCCCGTTCACCCGCGTGCACATTGATCCCGAACCTGAAAGGTAAATAATATATATATATATATATAATTAAATGTGTATCTGGCCCTTTAAGAGCGAGGGTGGGGCGGGGCTAAGTGACTGGCATCTGACGGGCAGGAGGGGCGGCCAATAGGAGCCTCCCAGGAGCCACTGGCCCCGCCTCCGAGGGAAAAGGGAAGAATTGGCTTCTTGTTTGGCATGCTTTTCTATCTTAGACATATAAGACAGTTATAATTATTATTATTGATAATAATACAGTTATAATAATTATTATTATTGATAATAATACAGTTATTATTATTATTATTGATAATAATACAATAATAATAATTATTATTTATAATAATACAATTATAATTATTATTATTACTGATAATAATACAGTTATTATTATTATTGATAATACAATTATTATTGATAATAATACAGTTATAATAATAATTATTATTGATAATAATACAGTTATTATTATTATTATTGATAATAATACAATAATTATTATTATTATTGATAATAATACAATTATAATCATTATTATTATTTATAATAATACAATTATTATTATTACTGATAATAATACAGTTATTATTATTATTGATAATACAATTATTATTGATAATAATACAATTATTATTATTATTGATAATAATACAATTATAATAATTATTATTGATAATAATACAGTTATAATTATTATTATTGATAATAATACAGTTATTATTATTATTGATAATAATACAATTATAATAATAATTATTGATAATAATACAATTATAATTATAATATATACAGTATATATATATATATACACACACACACGACCACTTGCCCAGCTGGTGCGTAGTTTTGGGCTGGTGTGCCACCAGTACGCTGATGACACCCAGCTTATCCTGAAGATGGAGGGCAGCCCCGAATCCGTACCCGACTATTTCCTTTTTTTCTTTTTTTTTAATAGATTTTTATTGATTAAAAAAAGAGCACAACACCTAGGGATGTGGGGGCTGTGGGGTCGTGGGGTGGCTGGGGGGTGTGGGAGGGGGTGTGGGTTTAGGGTGGGGTTACAACAGGTACATACACAGAACAAATTAAAAACAAACGGTTGACTTCACCGGGCAGCGTCGCTCTTCACATGGTTGTATATAAAGCCTGATTTTTTATAGAGCACTCTCGTCTAGCACCCATGTCCTGCATCCTATATCCAACATGCTTTCAAGTCCATCTTTTTCTTGCCTTTTATATAGTCCACCTTTTTAAGTTGGGGTACTAAATCGTCTTTGAATTTTTTGTAATAAACATCCGTAAACCCATCAGGGCCCGGTGCTTTCCCAGTTTTTAATCCGTCTATTGCGGAGGCCACTTCTTCCTCAGTAATGTCCGCGTTTAGGAGCTCCCTATCTTCGTCCGAGATGTGGGAGAGGTTTTGTTTATTTAGGTATTCTTGTATGTCCGTCCTACTTATTTTATCATCTTTGTATAAGTCCTGGTAATATGTGACAAATTCGTTAATTATCTCGTCCTCTTTTATATATGAAGTTCCTTCTCTTGTTATTTTTGTTATTATGTTTTTTTGGGTTTTTTTCCTCACTAGATGTGAGAGCCATTTTCCTGTTTTATTCGCATTTTCAAAATTTCTTTGTTTTAAAAATTTTCGTTTCTTTTCCATCTCTTCCACTGTTAGCAAGTTTATTTTGCCTTATTGTATTTTATTTTTTCTCCCACCTCCTTATCCTTAGGATTTTTCTTCAGTTTCTTTTCTAATATATTCAATTCATTCTGAAGTCTATTCATCTCGTGTCTCTTCTGCTTCTTTTTATAGGATGCCTGTGCCATAAAGTTCCCACGCATCACTGCTTTACTTGCTTCCCATATTGTTAACGTGTCAGTGTCCCCTTGATTATTTATTGTGAAATATTCCTTGATTAAATCTTTATTTTTTTGTATATCCTCTTCTTTCTTTAGTAATGAATCATTTAGTCTCCATCTATATTGTCTCTCCCCCCATTTTAATATTATTTCAGTCGGTGCGTGATCTGATACTACTCTTGTATGTATCTTGGATTTTATCACTCGTCTCGCCAGACTTTTTGAAACCAAAATGAAATCTATCCTTGACCAGGATTCTCTTCTCCCTGAAAAATATGTAAAATCATAACTCTTCCCATTCTGGGTTCTCCATATATCTTCCAATGAATTTGTATTTAACATCTTGAAAAAAGAGTTTGGGAGCTTGCCTACATTTCCCTTATACTTTTTTCCTTTTCCACCATTCTTATCTACCGCTGGGTTAATAACCCCATTAAAATCACCAAGTATTATACAATCTTCACAATCCGCTGCTATAACCTTCTCATTAAGATTTTCAAAGAACTTAAGCTTTGGACCATTCGGCGCATAAACACAAATAATAAGAACTTTTTTGTCCTTAGCCTTCCCCACCACCACTATGACTCTTCCATCCTCGTCTTTATAATATAATTCTGGCTCGAGGGTGGGGTTAACATACAGGGCAACTCCCCCTTTTTTTTTTCTCTATTGCCGAAGTGAACAACACTCCTAATTTCTTATTTTCCAGGAGTTCTTTCCTGGATTCCTTCATATGGGTTTCTTGTAGTGCATATATCCAGGCCTTTTGTTTTTGTAAATAATGAAAAAATTTTGCTTTCTTCTCCGGTATATTCATACCGTTTGTATTGAGAGAAAAGCATTTTACCTCCATAGTTTGGTGGGATTAATAGTCCAAGACTTGTCCTTCCTCATCGGATCCTGCCTCCTCTGAACCAGCTTCCGATTCTTGTTCAGTAGCTTCGTCATCGTCTTGCTCTTGTTCTTCTATCTCCCCTTTTCTTTCTACCGTGTCATCTGTTAGTCTGTTGTCTTTTAGTCTAGCCGTCGAACCTTCACGGGCCGTATTTTGTTCTTTATATGTTCCCTTTGTAGACGTATTTGAGGGGGCCATACTTCCTTGTTTATATCTTTTATTGTTTCCTGTTCTTCCGTTCGATGGGTCTAGAATGTGTTCCCATTTTTTATAAAACTCATCAGCAGCCTCAGCCGAGTTGATCCAATATTTAACTGAGCGAAATGAAAAAGTTAGTCCATCTATCTTATCCCACTTAAATCTGATATCGTGATCTTTTAAAACATCTGTCAGGAAGTAATATTTTTTCCTATTGTCCAATATGGCACTGGGTATCTCTCTCATTATTCTTATCCCTTTCCCATTCACCGTATAAGGGTTTGCATGATGGTTTTTTATGACTTCTTCTTTAATCTTTATTGAGTTATATTGGACAAGTATGTCCCTTTCTGATTTATTTCTTCTCGAGAATGCTGTGGAGACTCGATATGCTTTGTCTATTTTTTCTTCCATCGATTGTTGTTCTTTCTGTAGGAGCGTCGCTGTCATTTCGCTCACCATTTGCATCGTCTCCTCGTATTTCTCATTCTGTCTCTCTGGTAGGCCTCGTATCCTCAATTGAAAATCTCTTTGGAACAGCTCTAAATGTAAGTTCTTCTTTTTCAGTTCCTGTTGTACCTCATTTAATTTCTTTACTTTTTCGTGCTCTATCTGTACTTTAGATCTAGTATCTTCTTCTCTCCTTTGTATTGTTTCCACCTTCTCATAAAGGGCAATCATTTCCTTCCTTAAAATTGACACCTCTTTCTTCATGTCTTTCCTTGATTCATGAATGCTCTCTTTAATCTGCTTCCTTTCCTCTGAGGCTTTCCCGATCGCTTCATTCATTTTTTTCATTTCAGAAACTAATTCCTTTAGTTGGTCACCCAGTCTCCCATCCTCCTGAAATGATTCTCTTCTCATTAAGATGCTCTTATTTTCTTTTTCTGCCTTTTTTCTAGTACCCATCATGTCCTTCTCTTTATACACCTCTTTGTAATTCAAGGTCCTCTTTCCCAGCTTTCGTCTCACACTTCTCTAGCCCTTACCAGGCTTTTATCTCCTCCACCTGGAGCCACTTATCCGACGTCCTCTCTGTGAGCACTCAACTGCCTTATCTTTATTCTTCTTAAAAGTTACAAACTCGCCACCTTGGGGCTCGTTTCTTTCTTTCCTTTATTTTCCCTTGGGGGCTTAAGGGTTTTCTAACCCCTACTTATCCACTTGACTTTCCTTTTTTTTTTCGAGTTATTATGGCTCTATAAGGCTAGTTTCGTCCCTTCCGCCGTCTCCGGCGCGTTTGCGGCTCCGCCACCGGTCCGGGCTCCTTTCTTGCCTTTTTCCCCAAATTTGGTTAGTCTCTTACTTGGCCCTCTAAGGTCTTACTTGCGGAGATTTGGGCGAGGGAGGTGCTGTGGCGGTTCTCCTTCCGGATGTACCAGCCGCGGTTCTCTGCCGTCCTCCTGGGTCTCCGGTTTGGCGGCGGCGGCGTTTCGTCGGTTTTCCCAGCCGACAGACTCGCCTCGCGCTATCACCTCCCGGGACTGGGACCCCTCTTCCTTCCTCCGAAGCGGGGTCGGGTTTGCGGTTGTCAAACCCCCGGCTTTGCAGAGAACCCCCGCTCTCTCTCTTGGAGCTCGCCTCTCGGCGTCCACCTTCCTCCGCTCCCAAACCGGAAGTCAATTATTATTTATATAATACAATTATAATTATTATTATTACTGATAATAATACAGTTATAATAATACAATTATTATTGATAATAATACAGTTATAATAATTATTATTATTGATAATAATACAGTTATTATTATTATTATTATTATTGATAATAATACAATAATTATTATTATTATTGATAATAATACAATTATAATCATTATTATTATTATTTATAATAATACAATTATTATTATTACTGATAATAATACAGTTATTATTATTATTGATAATACAATTATTATTGATAATAATACAATTATAATTATTATTATTGATAATAATACAGTTATAATTATTATTATTGATATTATTATTATTGATAATAATACAATTATAATAATAATTATTATTGATAATAATACAATTATAATTATAATATATACAGTATATATATATATATATATACACACACACGACCACTTGCCCAGCTGGTGCGTAGTTTTGGGCTGGTGTGCCACCAGTACGCTGATGACACCCAGCTTATCCTGAAGATGGAGGGCAGCCCCGAATCCGTACCTGACTATTTCCATCGTTGCCTTGAGGCCGTCACTGGATGGCTGCGAGCCAGTAGGTTGAAGGTGAATCCGGCGAAGACGGAGATCCTGTGGCTGGGTCCCCCGGGCTGTAGGGATGCTCAGCTTCCAGCCCTGGACGGCGTGACATTACGTCCGTCGCCCTCTGTTAAGAGCTTAGGAGTAACCCTGGACCCCCTGTTGTCGATGGAGGCCCACGTCTCCAGCGTCAGCAGGGTAGCATTTTTCCATCTTCACCAGGCGAGGACGCTGGCCCCCTACTTGTCACGGTGCGACTTAGCCACAGTGGTCCAAGCCACGGTCATCTCGAGGCTGGACTACTGTAACGCTCTGTTCATTGGCCTTCCTCTGTCGGTAATCCGGAGACTCAAGCTGGTGCAGAACGCTGCAGCGCGACTCCTGGCGGGGGTCCCGATTGGCCACCACATCACGCCAATCCTGCGCGAACTGCACTGGCTCCCAATTGAATGCCGGATTGCCTTCAAAGTGTTAGTCCTGACTTTTAAGGCCTTACATGGTCTGGGGCCAGCGTACCTGCGGGACCGCCTTGTCCCATATCATCCCACCAGATCACTGCGCTCCGAAGAGCTAAACCTCCTGGTCATCCCAAATGTGAGGACCTACCATCTGTCCGCAACCCGCCGCCGGGCTTTCTCTGTTGCAGCCCCAACCCTGTGGGAGCACTGCCCGCCGGCATCCGTGCCACCCAGGGCCTCCTCCCGTTCAGGAGAGCAGTTAAGGCATTGCTGTTCCAACAAGCCTTCGGAGTTAGCTAGACTGTAGCTCGCGCCGCCTGGCTGTCAGCCCACGGGGACTCCATTTGTTGCTTCAACTGTTCTAATTGTAATTCCATCTTAATGGTATTACTGTGAGTTATTATGAGTTATATGACAATTGTATTTTACGAACTGTTGTAAGTCGCGAGCCGTTGGGGGAGCACAGACAAATGTGAAATAATAAATAAATAAATAAATAAATTTAGAGAGAAAGAGACTATATCTAGGGATATACAAAGAGTACATCTATAGATATAAATCTATATATATAAAGGAAGAGCTGTCATGTGAAGACTACCTCAAACAGAGAAACCTTACAACGCAGAAACACAAAACTTGCCAACAGAAATAGGCCTCAAGCAAGGTACGTTTGTAGCAAATAAACTTTCCCCCCCAAAACCTAAAAGGCCCCCAAAACCACGAGTAAAAATAAAACTACATTTCCCAGTATCCTCCGGGGCAGCCAGCGAAACCCATTGGCCAACATCAGTTACCATAGTAACGGTGGGCAAAGCCACTTAGAATGCTGAGTGATTTCAGTTGAGGGTTAAACTGCCACGGCCAAGATCTAGGAGGGAGACAAATAGGGCACCAGGGACACAGGCACCACTGACAAACACATACCCCCAGAATAACACAAAAGTAATACCTACACACAACACAATACGCACATAACACAACCTTGCGTCTACTGCTCAACCCATTTGTATGCCATTCCTTCCTTCCACACAGGCATAAGCTGACCCAAAAGACAAGCCATGCCTCCTAAAAAGAACAGCATCGGACGACACACTCGCAATGCGACATACATCACACAAAAAAGGGCAGAACACACGCCAGAACAGAAAGACATTGCACGACACTAGCTTTTGCCATCACCATAAACAAGGCTCAAGGACAAACACTACAAATCTGTGGCATACACCTTGACACAAAATGCTTCTCCCACGGACAACTCTACATAGCGTGCCCCAGAGTTGGGAAACCACAGAACCTCTACGTCAACACAGCAGGCGGAAAGACACAAAACATTGTATATCCACAAGCTCTGCAGAACGCCAGGAACACCACACACCGACAACTCCCCAGGACTTCAACATCCCACCCACCAGAACAACCCACAACGACACAGCCATGACGCCACAAAGACCATAAGTCACATCAATTCCAACCCTTACATACTCAGACTTTCTCGCATCTCCTAAATAGGGCACAGCAACGCCTGCCGGGTACAGCTAGTATACTATATATACAGTACATATATATGTATACACACACACATATATATATTATTTTTAGTATATAAATGATATATACTATATGATATCTATTCTCTCTCTCTTGGCATTAAGCTACATCGTAAACAAAGATTCTTAGGAAGCGCATTGATGACTAAAAAGGCCAATCTGAGACAGGCAAGCCCGGTTGCAGAAAGCACAGCAGAAAGTCTCCTTGGGTGACGCTGTTTCCAAGTTGCGGTCCTTTCTGCGTTGTCGAGACCCGTTCGGCGTGTCTTCTCGAAAGAGGCCGCAGCATTGTGGAGAGTGCGTCTCCATGCCTCCCGATGTGAGGCCAGGGTGGACCCTTGTTGGTGATCAATCTGGCCGAGCCTGAGATGTTGTTTCGGGGAGTCCTTGTATCTCTTTTTGGGGCGCCTCTCTTGCGCTGACCCGTGGCGAGTTCACCGTAGAGTAGTATCTTTGGGAGGCGGTGGTCCTCCATCCTAGAGATGTGCCCTGCCCAGCGCAGCTGTGTTCCCAATAGCATTGCCTCAACGCTGGTGATCCCTGCTTGCTCAAGGACAGCAACATTTGCCACATAGTCGGTCCAGTGTATATTTAGGATTGTGCGAAGACAGCGCTGATGAAAGCATTCGAGGAGTCGTAGGTGCTGGCGAGAGGTGACCCATGTTTCAGACCCATAGAGGAGAATAGACAGCACAATAGCTCTGTACACACTGATTTTGGTGCTTTGCCTCAGGTGCTTGTTGCTCCAGACTCTTCTGTGAAGCCTTCCGAATGCACTCTATGCCTTTGCTAATCTGTGATCGATCTCTTTGTCTATCTTGGCGCCTGAAGAGATGATGCTTCCCAGGGAGGTGAACTGCTGGAGGGACTTAAGCACAGATGCGCCTATGCTGACGTGGGGATGATGGTGTTCTTCCTGTGGTGCGGGCTGGTAGAGGACTTTCCTTCAGGCTGACTTCCAGCCCAAACAGCTCTGCAGCTGCTGCAAAGCAGGATGTGAGGCGCTGCAGGGCTGCTTCTGAATGGGCGACAAGGGCAGCATCATCGGCAAAAAGCAGCTCGCGGACTAGATAGTTTAGAGCCTTAGTGCGAGCCCTCAGGCGGCTTAAGTTGAACAAGCTACCATCAGTACGATAGCGTATATATATGCCGCCTTCTTCTTCGAGGTCTGCCGTAGCCCTTTGGAACTTCATGCTGAAGGGTTGGTGCAAAAACACAACCTTGCTTCACTTTTATTATAAACGCATTTATTTGTGTGTGCGTGCGCATATATATATATATATATATATATATATATATATGCAAAGCAAGCATATATATATATATATGTATATATATGAGAATAAATATTTATGTATAGGAATATAAACATGTGCATATATATATGCAAAGCAAGCATATATATATATATATGAATAAATATGTATGTATAGGAATATAAACATGTGCATATATATATATATATGAATATAAAATTTATATGTAAGTATATATGAATAGAAGCACACATACATGTATTTGTATGTGTGTGGATATAAACGTATAAATATATATGTCTATGAATATAAATATCTGTGTGTATTTACAGTATATCTATGAATATAAGCATGACAAATAAGGATAGATAAATAGATATGTATGAGTATACAGTATTCCCTTGCAATAAGTGCAACACACTATACATTTAAATAATAAATAATTTATATATAATATAATACAATGTCATATAATATATTGTATATACATATAATATTTATAGTATTATAATGTAATATAATACTAATAATAATATGATATTATTATATATTTTATATTACATGTAATATTACTAATAATATTTCAATATAATGGGATACTACAGTATCATAATATATAATACTGGTATTGTGCTATGCTAATAATATCATATGTTGTATGTATATATATCTTGTAAGCCCTCTGAGTCCCCTTCGGGCGGCATATAAATGTAAATAAATATATGCATAGATGGATATATACATGGATATATAGATATAGATACACACTCTCACACATATACATATGTATCCACACAGATACTTACACATACATGGAGATACATAGCTGGATAAATAGATATATAAAGGGAAATACATAGATGGATATATACATTGAGAGATATATATATATACACACACATACATATACATATGTATACACACAGATACACATACATGGAGATACATAGCTGGATAAATAGATATATAAAGGGAAATACATAGATGGATATATACATTGAGATATATATATATATACACACACACACATACATATACATATGTATACACATAGATACACATACATGGAGATACATAACTGGATAAATCGATATATACATGGAAATACATAGGTGGGTATATATTTGTGTATACATGAAGATGCTTCGATGAACATATACATGGATATATATATATATGCATCGAAGAAAGGTGTCAAAAGTATTGCATTGAATGCTTCCAATGAACCGCCCCGAGCTTACGCGGAGGAGTGGTATAGAAACCGAAATAATAAATAAATAAATAAATAAATAAATAAATAAATAACTGTTGAGTGTGGATAATAGTAAATAAAATAATAAGAGTAAATAAAAATTCCTGTCGGGAGCGACTTGAGAAACTGCAAGTCGCTTCTGGTGTAAGAGAATTGCCCAGGGGACACTTGGATGTTTTGAAGCTTTGACCATCCTTGTGGGAGGCTTCTCTCAAGCCCCTGCGTGGGGAGCTGGAGCTGACAGAGGGAGCTCAGCCGCACTCTCCCCGGATTCGAACCTCCGACGTTATCGGTCTTTCGTCCTGCCGGCACAAGGGTTTAACCTACTGCACCACCGGGTACTACTATTATTAATAATATTAGTAGTAGTAATAATGAGAATAATAATAATACCATCCATGTTTTCCAGGAAAGAGAGAAGGCTTCCGGTGGGGATGACGCAGGCGCAGATCCAGCTGTGCTCCCTCCTTCTGCGCGAACACTTTGGGGAGATCGTGGGGGCCATTGGGACGCAGCTCATCCGCAGGGGCGGGCAGCCCTTGGGGGTCCTGGCCCACCAGGCACGCAGGCCCCTCCACCAGGTAACGGCTGAGTCATCCCCATGTGCGGTGCATTGTGAAGGCCTTGCAGCAGCCATGGTCCCTTCCGGATGACCTATCCGCAGGGGGCTCTCTAGAACAGGGGTGGGCAATCATTTTTTTCCAAGGGGCCACACGAGAGCCAAAAAATATTATGGGGGGGGCCGCACCTAGAGACAGAACTCCATTCTAATCTACATTATTTATTTTTTATTTATTTGCTATATCTATATATATAAAAAGTGAATGGTCGTGCAATGGGGCAAATAGACACGAAAACTATAAGCCCCAGAACCCTGGCAATGGGCATTTTTTGGGGGCTGTATTTCGGGGGGTTGCGAGGTAGGGAGGCCGTGTTTTTTGTGCCCTGTAGGTACCTTGTGCCATGGGGGAATGTGTTTGGGGAGGTAGGAGGTTCTGGGGCTTATAGTTTTCGTGTCTATTGGCCCCGTTGCACGACCATTCACTTTTTATATATATAGATATCATAATTATTATAGTATATATATATATAGACATTATAATATATTGAAATTATAACATCATATTATTTATTATATTATTATATTATTATACAATTATTATAAAATAATAATAAAAACCACTAAAATTAAATTAAATTCAAGAAGACAAGGTGCGAAGCAAGATAGAGGCTGACATCCACGAGAGAGGAAGGATCCCAAGATGGAATGGCCCAATGGACCCGGCCCAGAGGGTGGCAAAGTGGACCCAGCCGCCGCCGCCGCAGAGCAGCAGACGATCAGAGGCTACAGGCCTCCACCCGCTCTTGCCCCCAGCCATTCCCCAGCTGATCGCCCTGCCATGTAGTGCCTGCCATACCTGCTTTGGAGTCCCTGCCATCCTGGGAGGAGATCCGGGCCTGCAGCGGGAGCAGTCGGCGACCTGAGGCGGCTGGTTGCCCAGGCGACCCAGAAGAGGATCAAGTCACCAGGGTGATCAGCCGCCGCAGGTCGCTGACTGCTCCCGCTGCAGGCCCGGATCGCCTCCTGGGATGGCAGGCACTCCAAAGGCGCCACTCCTCCGATTGTTCTCTGGAGCGGCAGGCTGTCTGCCGACACAGGCCCCACAGCCCGCGATGGGATGGCGGCAGCGGCAAGTAGGAAATTAAAGGTACCACTTAGTGGGGAGGCTTAATTTCACTGATTTACGAGGCCATAAAAAGATCTCCAGGAAACACGCTGAAGGATGAAGGAGCGCGACAGCTCCCCCTGGTGGCCAGATGTTAAATTGCCTCTGTCTGTCTTGTGTGTTTGTGTGTCTAAATGTAATGTACATTAGACAGATCCGCTCTGAGTTCCCTACAGCGGGGTGAGAAGGGTGAATAGAAATGAAGTAAACAAACAAACAAACAAACAAATACATTGAGGCAAGTGGGAATGTTGTCGTTGCCACAGCTCCCCCTGGTGGCCAGACGTTAAATTGCCTCTGTCCGTCTTGTGTGTTTGTGTGTCTAAATGTAATGTGTGCATTGTGATCCGCCCTGAGTCCCCTGCGGGGTGAGAAGGGCGGAATAGAAATGAAGTAAACAAACAAACAAACAAACAAATACATTGAGGCAAGTGTGAATGTTGTCATTGCCACAGCTCCCCCTGGTGGCCAGACGTTAAATTGCCTCTGTCCGTCTTGTGTGTTTGTGTGTCTAAATGTAATGTGTGCAGTGTGATCCGCTCTGAGTTCCCTGCGGGGTGAGAAGGGCGGAATAGAAATGAAGTAAACAAACAAACAAACAAACAAATACATTGAGGCAAGTGTGAATGTTGTCATTGCCACAGCTCCCCCTGGTGGCCAGACGTTAAATTGCCTCTCCGTCTTGTGTGTTTGTGTGTCTAAATGTAATGTGTGCATTGTGATCCGCCCTGAGTCCCCTGCGGGGTGAGAAGGGCGGAATAGAAATGAAGTAAACAAATAAACAAATACATTGAGGCAAGTGTGAATGTTGTCATTGCCACAGCTCCCCCTGGTGGCCAGACGTTAAATTGCCTCTGTCCGCCTTGTGTGTTTGTGTGTCTAAATGTAATGTGTACATTGTAATCCGCCCTGAGTCCCCTGCGGGGTGAGAAGGGCGGAATAGAAATGAAGTAAATAAATAAGAGCCAGGTTTTAGGGTGTTCTTTAAAGGTTTCCAAAGTGGGGGCTTTCCTAATATCTCCGGGCAATGTGTTCCAGAGTCAGGGGGCCACAGAGGAGAAGGCCCCGCTCCCTCGTGCCCACCGGACGAGTCTGTGAGACTGGCAGGGGCGAAAGGAGCGTAGGTAGAGAAGGCAGAAAGGGGAGAAAGAGGAAGAATAGTTGGGGGAAAAGAAGAGAAGGAAGGAGAGAAAGAACGAAGAGAAAGAGGGAGGGAAGTTTGGCCACCGTAACGTGGGTACAGCTAGTCTATATAATGTTTGTGTGTGTGGGACGCACGTAACTCAAAAACCGCCGGACGAAATGACGCCAAATTTGGCCACAAGACGCCTACTAACCCAAGGAGTGACCATCACTCAAAAAAAATCACCAAAAAGAACTTAAAATCCAAAAAAGGTAGAAAATGATATTGCGCGTGCGTGAAAATGCATTTTGTGGCCCCGCCCCCTCCCGAGGATACAAGAACGCGAGAAGCACCGCCAACCATCCTCCCTCTTCTGGCCAGAGCGGGAATCAGGAACGGATTGACAAGGGGGGAGCCCCATAAGCCTCCAAGGATGGAAGGAAAGGAGGAGGGAAAGGAGGAAGGAAGGAAGGAGAGAAAGAGGGAGAGAAGGAAAGAGAGAAGAAAAGATGGAAGCAAAGAGCGAAGGAAGGAAGGAGGGAAAGAGGGAGAGAAGGAAAGGTGGAAGCGTAGAGCGAAGGAAGGAAGGAAGGAAGGAAGGAGAGAAAGAGGGAGAGAAGGAAAGAAGGAAATGTGGAAGCAAAGAGTGAAGGAAGGAAGGAAAGAGAGAGGGAGAGAAAGAAAGAGAGAAGGACAGGTGGAAGCAAAGAGTGAAGGAAGGAAGGAAAGAAAGAGGGAGAGAAAGAAAGAGAGAAGGAAAGGTGGAAGCAAAGAGTGAAGGAAGGAAGGAAAGAAAGAGGGAGAGAAGGAAAGAGAGAAGGAAAGGTGGAAGCAAAGAGTGAAGGAAGGAAGGAAAGAAAAGGAGAGAAGGAAAGGTGGAAGCAAAGAGTGAAGGAAGGAAAGAAAGAGGGAGAGAAGGAAAGAGAGAAGGAAAGGTGGAAGCAAAGAGTGAAGGAAGGAAAGAAAGAGGGAGAGAAGGAAAGAGAGAAGGAAAGGTGGAAGTAAAGAGTGAAGGAAGGAAGGAAAGAAAAGGAGAGAAGGAAAGGTGGAAGCAAAGAGTGAAGGAAGGAAGGAAAGAAAGAGGGAGAGAAGGAAAGAGAGAAGGAAAGGTGGAAGCAAAGAGTGAAGGAAGGAAGGAAAGAAAAAAGGGAGAGAAGGAAGAAAGGAAAGAGGGAGGGAAGGAAAGAGAAGGAAAGGTGGAAGCAAAGAGTGAAGGAAGGAAGGAGAGAAAGAGGGAGAGAAAGAAAGAGAGAAGGAAAGGTGGAAGCAAAGAGTGAAGGAAGGAAGGAAAGAAAAAGGGAGAGAAGGAAAGGTGGAAGCAAAGAGTGAAGGAAAGGAAAGAAAGAGGGAGAGAAGGAAAGAGAGAAGGAAAGGTGGAAGCAAAGAGTGAAGGAAGGAAGGAGAGAAAGAGGGAGAGAAGGAAAGGTGGAAGCAAAGAGTGAAGGAAGGAAGGAAAGAAAAGGAGAGAAGGAAAGGTGGAAGCAAAGAGTGAAGGGAAGGAAAGAAAGTGGAGCAGAAGGAAAGAGAGAAGGAAAGGTGGAAGCAAAGAGTGAAGGAAGGAAGGAAAGAAAAGGAGAGAAGGAAAGGTGGAAGCAAAGAGTGAAGGAAGGAAGGAGAGAAAGAGGGAGAGAAAGAAAGAGAGAAGGAAAGGTGGAAGCAAAGAGTGAAGGAAGGAAGGAAAGAAAAGGAGAGAAGGAAAAGGGAGAAGAAGGAAAGAGGAAGGGAAGGAAAGAAAGAGGGAGAGAAGGAAAGAGAGAAGGAAAGGTGGAAGCAAAGAGTGAAGGAAGGAAGGAAAGAAAGAGGGAGAGAAGGAAAGGAAAGAGGGAGGGAAGGAAAGAGAAGGAAAGGTGGAAGCAAAGAGTGAAGGAAGGAAGGAAAGAAAAAGGGAGAGAAGGAAGAAAGGAAAGAGGGAGGAAGGAAAGAGAAGGAAAGGTGGAAGCAAAGAGTGAAGGAAGGAAGGAGAGAAGGAAAGGAGAGAAAGAAAGAGAGAAGGAAAAAGGAAGGAATGAGTGAGGGAAGGAAGGAAAGAAAAGGGGAGAAGGAAAGGTGGAAGGAAGGAAGGAAGGAAAGAGAGAGAGAGAGGGAGAGAGAATGAAAGAGAGAAGGAAAGGGGAAGCAAAGAGTGAAGGAAGGAAGGAGAGAAAGAGGGAGAGAAGGAAGAAAGGAAAGAGGGAGAGAAGGAAAGAGAAGGAAAGGTGGAAGCAAAGAGTGAAGGAAGGAAGGAAGGAAGGAAAAAAAAAGAGGGAGAGAAGGAAGAAAGGAAAGAGGGAGGGAAGGAAAGAGAAGGAAAGGTGGAAGCAAAGAGTGAAGGAAGGAAGGAAAGAAAAGGAGAGAAGGAAAGGTGGAAGCAAAGAGTGAAGGAAGGAAGGAAAGAAAAAGAGAAGGAAAGAAGGAAGGAAGGAAAGAAGGAAGGAAAGAAGGAAGCAAAGAGTGAAGGAAGGAAGGAGAGAAAGAGGGAGAGAAGGAAAGGTGGAAGCAAAGAGGAAGGAAGGAAGGAAAAGAGGGAGGAGTGAAGGAAGGATGGAAAGAAAGAGGGAGAGAAGGAAAGAGAAGGAAAGGTGGAAGCAAAGAGTGAAGGAAGGAAGGAAAGAAAAGAGAGAAAAGAGAAGGAAAGGTGGAAGAAAAGAGTGAAGGAAGGAAGGAAAGAAA
>JARBWK010000022.1:1285247-1295247 GCA_030556195.1 Anolis apletophallus
GCTTGGTCCTGATCCAACATAGTTTCAGTCCACAGTGCTCTCTGGACATAGGTGAACTACAACTCCAAAACCCAAGGCCAATGCCCACCAAACTCTTATAGCATTTTCTCTTGGTTATGGGAGTTCTGTGTGGGAAGTTTGTGTCTTTCCGCCATTCCTGCCGGGATATCTATGTTGTGTTCATCGAAACAGGCCCAGATTTCACACTGAGAGTATACATACATTTCAGAAACATATTAACTATATGTATGACTGTGTTAGAGTGTCATTTTGTGTCATTTTGGTTGGTGGTGTGCCCCAGGATTTTGGAAATGTAAAAATGTGCCGCGGCTCAAAAAAGGTTGGGAAACACTGCCTTAGAGGAGAGTCCATGCTCTTCAGGGCTGACTATTAATGGCCCGGCTCTCTTCTCTTCTCTCCTTGCGAATGGCGCAGGTCTCGGTCCTGACGGGGATCATCAAGATCAGCCTGAAGACCTTCCTGGAGTGCGTGCGCCTGCGCACCTTTGGCCGCTTCGGCCTCCAGCAGATCCAGGTGGACTGCTACTACCTGCAGCTCTACCTCTGGCGCTTCGTCTCGGACGAGAACCTGGTCCACTTCCTGCTGGACGAGATCGTGGGCAGCGCGGCCCACCGGTGCCTGGACCCCGTCCCCATGGAGCAGAGCGTCATCGAGGTCATCTGCGAGCGCGGGTAGCCCCCCGGCCTCTCCTCCCTTTCCCTTCCTCCTCGCCTTCTGGCCTCTTCCGTTGGAACCTTCCGGAAGCGCGGCACAAATAAAGCGTAATTTAACTTCACTGTTTTGGGTCTTGGCGAGTTCGTAAGTATCCGGCATCAGCGTGGGTTTGGATCAGCAATTTCAATAATAATAATAGTAATAATAGTAGTAATAATAATAATAATGGACCAGGGACGATGGGACTTGCAGTACCTTTGCTCACTTCCTGAGACCACTGCGACCCCCACCAATGACGGATCATGCCGAAACTTGGCACACGGAGCCCCCATGACACACTACGCATCCTGGTGCAGTTTGGAGGAGGATGGGCTATGGGACTTGCATATGGGAGTTGTAGTTCACCCGCACCCACTGAACCTATCTGACATTTGGATCTAGATTAAACTTGAAGCACAGACAAACAGTGCCTTTCCCAAATAACTCGGGCATCGCAGGGTCCCCAAGCAAGCATATCTATATATATAAAGGAAGAGTCGTCATGGAATGACTGTCCCAAACAGAGAAACCTTACAACGCAGAAACACAATACTTGCCAACAGAAATAGGCCTCAGCCAAGGTACGTTTGTAGCAAAGAAACTTTCCCCCCCAAAACCTAAAAGGCCCCCAAAACCACGGTAAAAATAAAACTACATTTACCAGCATCCTCCGGGCAGCCAAAGACTCACCCAGCCTCTACATTCTGAACAACATGATTGGCTGCCAATAAGGGAAGTTTTGCATAACTCCTGTACTGGCCTGCCAACATGAAAATTCCGACCATTAATAAACTGTCAGAGGAGGATAAGGCAAAGGGCTGAGGCACAAACACACACACCCAATTCACTTCCCACAGAAAATTTACACCCCTACAAATCACAGACCACGCCCAAAATTGACAGTAAGGCTTCATTAACTTAATTTCCCTGACTAGGCCTCACTTAATGGAAGGCTGTTTACGCTCTGAATTGACAGTAAGGCTTCATTAACTTGATTCTCCCGACTACGCCTCAGCTCATTAGACATTGCGTATGGCCTGAATTGACAGTAAGGCTTCATTAACTTGCTGTTCCTGACTAGGCCTCAGCTCGTGGGACATTGTGTATGGCCTGAATTTACAGTAACCTACCTTGGCACACAGAGCCCCTATGACCCACGCTGCATTCTACTGCAGTTTGGAGGAGGGTGGACCATGGATTATGGGACTTGAAGTACCTCCATGGATAATGGGATTTGTAGTACTTCAAAACCCATCATTCCCCACAGACCACTGTGTCCCAGAACCAAGACCGATAAAGACCAAACTTGGCAAACAATGTCCCCCATGACCCACCCTCCATCCGACTGCAGTTTAGAGGAGGGCACACCATGGATAATGGGATTTCAAGTACCTCCACTCACTTCCAAAGTACCCCACCCACACAAGCATCAACCTCTACATCAACACAGCAGACGGAAAGACAAAAAACATTGTATATCCACAAGCTCTGCAGAACGCCAGCAACACCACACACCGACAACTCCCCAGGACTTCAACATCCCACCCACCAGAACAACCCACAACGACACAGCCATGACCCCAACAACACCATAACTAACAACAACTCCAACCCTTACATACTCAGACTTCCTCGCATCTCCTAAATAGGGCACAGCAACGCCTGCCGGGTACAGCTAGTGTAATCTATATGGCATGAGACAAACACCTCTCTGTTCTGGTTTCAAGACCAGCGTCTTCTACGCGGCAGGAAGCGACTGGAGGGCTTTGAGGGCTGTTCTGGAGGAAGTGTTCTTGACGTGTCCTCTTGCAAAAGAAGCCAAAGCCCCGTCTGAACCCAAGCCAGGCTGACTTATTTCGTTTTGAGAGAGGAACCGGGGCAAAGCGAAGGGGAGGTATCGCTAGCGAGGAGGGAATCTCCTCCGTGGCGCATCCGTAAGCCACTAACGCAGCACAGCAACCTCTTGTCTCCTCCTTCCTGTCGGGGTTTATTAACCTGCTTCCAAACAAGACCCAAAGGACATGAGGATGACGCGCCCGCGATGGCCACGTTCGGGGGCTTGGAGAGGTAAGTCGGGTGGCCTGGGCTCTTGTTTCTTTTTTCTCTCCACTTCTGTCTCCTCTTTTCCTTCTTCTATTCTCTCCTTTCTTCCTTTTCCCCATCGTCTTCCTCTCTTTCCTCCTTCTCTACTTTCTCTTCTTCTCATCTTCTCCTCTTTTCCTTCTTCTATTCTCTCCTTTCTTCCCTTTCCCCATCGTCTTCTCCTTCTCTTTCCTCCTTCTCTACTTTCTCTTCTTCTCATCTTCTCCTCTTTTCCTTCTCTATTCTCTCCTTTCTTTTTCCCCATCGTCTTCTCCTTCTCTTTCCTCCTTCTCTACTTTCTCTTCTTCTCATCTTCTCTTTTCCTTCTTCTATTCTCTCCTTTCTTCCTTTTCCCCATCGTCTTCTCCTTCTCTTTCCTCCTCTACTTTCTCTTCTTCTCATCTTCTCTTTTCCTTCTTCTATTCTCTCCTTTCTTCCTTTTCCCCATCGTCTTCTCCTTCTCTTTCCTCCTTCTCTACCTTCTCTTCTTCTCATCTTCTCTTTTCCTTCTTCTATTCTCTCCTTTCTTCTTTTCCCCCATCGTCTTCTCCTTCTCTTTCCTCCTCTACTTTCTCTTCTTCTCATCTTCTCCTCTTTTCCTTCTTCTATTCTCTCCTTTCTTCCTTTTCCCCATCGTCTTCTCCTTCTCTTTCCTCCTTCTCTACTTTCTCTTCTTCTCATCTCTTTTTTCTTCTTGATTGCCCCTCCTTCACCTTTTCTCCCCTTCTCTCTTCCTTTTTCCTCATCCTCTTCTTTCTCTCCTCCACTTTCTCCTTCTCCCCTTCTTCTCCCCATTTTCTTCCCTCCTACTCCCCTTCCCCTCTCTTTCTCTTTTTCTTATTTTCTCCTCCCCTTCTCCTTTTCTCACCTTCTTTTCCTTCTCCCCATCCTCTTTTTCTCTTCCTCCTCCACTTTCTCCTCCCATTCTTTTCGGATTCTTCTGTTCTCCCCTTCTCCTTTTTCTTCTTTTCCCATTCTCTCCTTCCTCTCCTCTTTTTCTCCCCTTCTCTTTTCCTTCTCCCTTCCTCCTCTTCTCTTTCTCTCCTCCACTTTCTCTTCTTTTCTCCTCCACTTTCTCCTACTTCTCCTCATAGCCTTCCCTTCTTTCTTTTCTCTTTCTCCCTTTCTGCTTGCCTTTTCCCATTCTCATCCTTTCCTTTATTTTCTCCTTCACCTCTTCTACTCCATTTCTCCCTTTCTCTCTTCCATTTCCCCATCCTCTTCGCCTCCCCTTCTCATCTTCTTCCCTTCTCCTCCCTTTCTTTTTTTTCTTTTCTACTTCTCCCTTCCTCTCTTTTTCCCTCTACCTTCCCCATCCTCTTCTTCTCTTTCTCTCCTTCTCCACTTTTTCTTCTTCTCCACTGTGTCTCACCCTTTTCCTCTTCTCCTTCTCTCATCCTTCTCTTCTGCTCATCTCTTATCCTTGTCTCCTCCCCTTTTCTCATTCTTCTCCTTCACACACGGCATAATCTAGTCCTTCCGCTTTCTTGTCCTCTTCTCCCCTTTTATTCTCGTCTCCTCTTTTTCTTCTTTTTCTCCTCTTTTTCTCCCCTTCTCTCTTCCTTCTTCTCCGTCCCCTTTCTCTTCACCTCAACTTCCTCCTCTTTTCTCCTCCTCCCCTTCTTCTGTACTTTTTCTCCTCTTCCTTCTCCTTTCCTCCTACACTTTCTCTCCTCCTTTGCGTCTCCTTCTTCTGCTTCTCTCCTCCTCCTTCTTTTCCTTCCTTCCTTGAAGACACTGTCAGGGCATCGCTCTGCCTACTCCTACATTGGCTCTCACTGGCGGCCGTAGCTCTCTCTAGGCTTCCAGACCAGGCCCCGGATGTCCCTGGCCTTCCTTTTCAGTTTGGGGGGGGGCGGAATGTTTGTATGTGTGCGGAGGGCGGAAGGGCGGATATGTGGCAGCGTTCTGATTGGCTGCCACTTTCACAGGCCACAGCGACCAGCGCGGGCGATGGACCTGCACCAAACTTGGTACACACAACCCCCCTGACCCCCTTTACGTCCTGGTGGGGTTCGGGGGACATGACCCACCGATTATGGGATTTGTAGTACTTTCAAACACTTTGGTTCCCACAGACCACGGAGCCCAACAAAAAGGACCAATACAGACTACACTTGGCACACACAGCCCCCACGACCCACTCTACGTCCTGGTGCAGTTCGGAGAAGGGTGGGCCGCAGATGATGGGACTTGCACTACCTTCAGTAATTTCATGATATTTATTTATTTATTATTTCGCATTTGTCTGTCCCCCCCCCAACGGCTCAGGCGACTTACAACAGTTCGTAAAATACAATTGTCAGATAACTCATAAACCACAGTAATACCATTAAGATATATTACCAAAAATATATTGTATGGTAGGGTTTCACTTGATACATATAATCATAAATCATATATTCCACATGTTACATACATATTACCGTGTCCTTGGCGCAAAATCGGTCTTGTGTATCTCAGTCCAAAGTGCGAGGGGCAAATTCCCAATATAATGTTCAAAATGTTCCTTCACTGGGTAACCCCAAAGTTCAATGCCATTTGAAAATTATAATCCAAAGGCAGCAGGTAAAGAAACCCTTTCCAGAAGTAGGAGTCGCATTAACGCAGAGAACCGGAGCCAAATATCCAGGCTTCGTGAATTTCAGCGAGGCAAGCCGACGGGAGGACAGGGCCGCCCAACTGGCGGCCCGGAGGCCATATACGGCCCCCAGCCCCTTCCCTATGGCCCCCTAAGCTTTTTAATAAAAAAATTGAAAAATAAAATAAATAATAATTTTTTTAAAAAAACCCTACTTCTGGGTTTGGAGCAAGTATCGTGAGAATACGCAATCCACACGGGATTTCGCTGTCAACGCGAGATCACACCGGCGTTGACAGCGAAATCCCGTGTGGATTCGTATTCTCGCGATACTCTTCGGCTACTCTACTACTGGATCGCTGAGGCCCACAGACGCGATTAGGACCTTCTTCGACTCAGTCGGTCGTCGCCTCTCTCGTCGTCCGGGTACTCCTGGATCCTGCGCGTTTGGAAAAGGTAGGCCGAAGCAGGGGCTCCTCAGGGGCTCCTCATTCCCTCCCCATCTCCCCTCATGTATTAAATGTAAAATTAAATATATTTAAAGGGGAGATGGGATACATTAAAATAAGGGGAGGGGAGGATGGAATTAAATATATTTAATATTAAATTAAAATAAGGGGAGGAGGATGGAATTAAATATATTTAATATTAAATTAAAATAAGGGGAGAGGGGAGGATGGAATTAAATATATTTAATATTAAATTAAAATAAGGGGAGAGGGGAGGATGGAATTAAATATATTTAATATTAAATTAAAATAAGGGGAGGGGAGGATGGAATTAAATATATTTAATAATAAATTAAAATAAGGGGAGAGGGTGCCAGGGGAGAGGACGGAGCCGGCGGTGGGGAGGGGGCGAAGCCAGGGGCGGGGGCAGACCCTACCGCCCCCCAGGTCATCAGTGACCGGAATTCAGGCCCCTGGGCCGGTAGAAGTTGGACAGCCCTGCTCTAGAGTCGGGGCCGCAGTTATCCGTTTCGCATCTTTATCAAGGCTATAAACATAATATAAGCAGGTTCTTTCCTAAAATTTATAACAATAATAATCAGTAATGAGTTTCCATCATAACCCAATACAAAAATAATATCAGTATACAGTCATATATGACAATACATACCGCAATAGAATGAGATCCTATTTTAACCCCATCTCCATCCGAAGGGGTGACCACAAAGGTAAGAATAATGAGAAAGCACACACATTTAAAGTATACCTAACTAATCAGAAAGGTATGCGGACCGACCGGCTCATTATGGCCATAACGTAATTCTGTGTTTATATATTTGGCTCCGGTTCTCTGCGTTAATGCGACTCCTACTTCTGGAAAGGGTTTCTTTACCTGCTGCCTATGGACTATAATTTTCAAATGACACTGAACTTTGGGGTTACCCAGTGAAGGAACATTTTGAACATTATATTGGGAATTTGCCCCTCGCACTTTGGACTGAGATACACAAGACCAATTTTGCGCCAAGGACACGGTAATATGTATGTAACATGTGGAATATATGATTTACGATTATATGTATCAAGTGAAACCCTACCATACAATATATTTATTTTAGATACTTATTGTGTTAATACCATCTTTGAACGTGCTTGGCCCATTCAGCCCAGAGTTGCCAACGAGAGAGCAGCAGAGTCTTTCCTCCCTTTCCCTGGAAGCGACCGAGTCTTCCTGCTCTACGGAGTTTGGAAACATACGTTGGGAAACGAGCAGGGCGCTGACGGATCTCTCTCTTTCGATTCCAGTTGTGGTTCGTTTGGCTCTGTCGTGGTTGGTGGGCCAAGCGGCCGAGGTCCTTCCCCGCTGCCACCGGGCCCCGGGCGACGCCTTGCGGACGTCCGATTGCCAGGCCCAGCGCCACAAATCCCTCCCGGACGTTGACCCTTCTGTCCAGGTCCTCTTCTTGGACTTCAACGCCTTCTCCGCCATCGGGAGCTCCTCCTTCCCGGCCTTGACGTCCCTCCGTGTGCTGTCTCTCGGGAGGCAGCTGGCGGGATCCGTCTTCATCGGGGAGAGGGCTTTCCTCAACGTGCCCGGCATCACCTTCCTGGACCTTGGAGGCAATCGCAACCTGACCCTCCACCCGGACGCCTTGAGGGGCCTCTCCAAGCTGGAGGTGTTGCTCTTGGATGCCAACGGTTTGGACGAAGGCGTCCTGGAGAAGGGTTACTTCCGGGATTTGGTGTCGCTGAAACGCCTGGATCTCTCCGGGAACCGCCTTCGTCGGTTGAGGCCCGACGCCACGTTCCAAGGTCTGAGGAGCTTGAATGCTCTTCAGCTGAAGCTCAACCGGATCAGTGCCATTTGTGGGGATGACCTCATACACCTTCGGGGCCGCCATTTGGACACCCTGGACCTCTCTTCCAACCGGCTGCTCGGTTCCCCGTCCTGTGGCAACCCTTTCCTCAATATCACGTTGGGGACGCTTGACCTCTCCTCCAATCCTTGGAACGCGAAGAAAGCGGAGGAATTCTTCACACTAATCAGTGGCACCGAAATCTCGAACCTTAAGATGCAACACTCGGGGGCCTTGGGAAGCGGGTTCGGCTTCCGTAACCTGAAAGACATCTCGGCGAGCACCTTCGCCGGATTGCGCCACAGCGGCATCTCTTCCCTCGACATCTCCAACGGCTTCCTCAACACGCTGGTCTCCTCTTCTTTCTCGGCCTTCCCAGATCTCGACGTCTTGCTCTTGAGGTCCAACCAGATCGCCCGGATCCAAGACGGCGCCTTTGCCGGGCTGAAAGAGCTGCGCGTCCTCGACCTCTCCGGGAATCTCCTCGGCGCCTTGTACGAAGAGTCCCTGCGGGCCTTGAGGCCTTCTCCTTTGCGGCATCTCCTTCTGGCGTCCAACAACATCGGGGCCATCCAACACAACGCCCTGGAGGGCTTCAACTCCCTGGAGACCCTCGACCTCGAGGACAACGCACTTTCGAAAATCCCAGCGGGGGATCTCCCGTCTTTGCGCCGCCTGACGCTGCGGCGCAACCGGATCCGGGATGCCTGGGGCATCGAGCGGATCGGGAAGACCCTGACACACCTGGACCTCTCTTCCAATCGCTTGATCAACTTGGGAAGCATTTGGGGCCAACTAGGAGGCATCCCCGACTTGCGCTTACTCAATCTCTCCAGCAACGGGTTCGGACAATGCTCCTGGCTCAAGGAAGGGCCTCGCCGACTCCAGGTCCTGGACCTTTCCCATAACGACCTCGGAAAGGTTTGGGGAGTGGAGAGGTGCCTCGACATCTTCCAGGGTTTGGAGGAGCTGGTGGGGCTCAACCTGAGCTCCAATAGGATCCGCAGCGTGCCCCAGCATCTCCTCCAGCCTTTGCAGGCTTTGCAGAGGCTGGATCTCTCCAACAACCTCCTCCATGTGCTTCCAGAGTGGGCCTTCTATGGCTTGACTTCCTTGCGCGATCTCAGCCTCAGCGGGAACCCCTTGGTGACCCTCTCGCCTTCGTCATTCCAGCCCTTGGAACGCCTGCAGTCCTTGGACCTGAGAGACCTGGCGCTATTGTGCGATTGTGAGGCGGTCGACCTCCAGCGCTGGTATCAGGAGAGGACGGCCGCCCCGAATTCCGCAACGCTCTCCTGCCTTTGGACCCGTCCGACTTTCCAGCGGTTCTCCTTGCCCTCTTTCCTGGAAAGCCATTGCGCCAAGTAAGATGTAGGCCCGTTTCCTTCCATATTGTCAGGAACCCAACTCACAACCAGAGAATCCAAATAAACATAACAATAACAACAACAATCATCATCTATGGTTTTGCTTACCCAATGTTCGTCCACACGGTGCAATTACGGCGCTATCATCCCACTTCCTCCCTATTGTCAGGAACCCAATTCACAAGAATCCAAATAAACATAAGAACAACAACAACAATCTCTGGTTTTGCTTACCCAATTTCTGTCCACACAATGCAATTATGGCGCTATCCACACTTCCATATCCCGCAGAGTCCTGGGCTTGGTCATTTGGGGAAGAATATTATAAAATAAGGCTCCCACAACCAGAAAGCCCAAATGAACATAAGAACAACAACAACAACAACCATCATCTGAGGTTTTGTTTCCCCAATGTCCGTCCGCTTGGCACAGTTACAGTGCTATTGTCTCACTTCCACATCCTGTGGAGTCCTGAGGTTGGCCGTTTGGGGTGGACCAGTGCTGTCCAACTTCTACGGGGTCCAGGGCCGGATAAAAGGTCACTGATGACCTAGGGGGCCGCGCGGCCCCGCCCTCAACCCCAGGCCCCGCCCCCTCCTAAAACGGGCGAAAAAGGGCAGAAGGCGGCGCCAAGAGCAGCGCGTCACGCCAGGCCTGTGACGCTGCTCTTGACACCGCTCTTCTGCCCTTTTTCGGCGGCTCCCCGCCCTAGGTAGGGAGGGGTGCCGAAAAGGAGGAGTAGGCGGCGCCAAGAGCAGAGCGTCACAGGCCTGGCGTGACGCCATGCTCTTGGCGCCGCCTACTCCTCTTTCGAGGCCCCCCTCCGCCTTAGGAAGGGAGGGCGCCGAAAGGAGGAATAGGCGGTGCCAAGGAGCAGCGCGTCACGCCAGGCCTGTGACGCGCTGCTCTTGGCGCCGCCTACTCCCTCCTTTCGGCGCCCCCCGCGCCCTA
>JARBWK010000022.1:1300247-1326177 GCA_030556195.1 Anolis apletophallus
TGCCATTTTCCCTCCTGAGGAGACTCTCCGGCTCCCATTTGTCCTCTTGAGGTGAACTCCCACCCGCCATTTTGCCTCAATACCTGCCGTGTGTCTGTTGAAGAAAACTCCCACCCGCCATTTTGCCTCATGCCTGCCATTGATCTCCTGAAGAGAACTCCTGGCCGCCATTTTCCTTCCTGAGGAGAACTCCCATCTGCCATTTTGCCTGCTGAGGAGACTGTCTGGCCGCCATTTTGCCTCCTGAGAGAAACACCCAGCCACCATTTTGCTTCCTTCCTGCCATTTGGCCTCTTGAGGAAAAATCCCATCCACCATTTTGCTTGCAGGGGAGAACTGGCTGCCATTTTGCCTCCTGAGAGAAACACCCATCTGCCATTTTGCTTCATTCCTGCCATTTAACTCTTGAGGAAAACTCCCACCCACCATTTTGCCTCATGCCTGCCATTGATCTCCTGAAGAGAACTCCTGGCCGCCATTTTGCCTGCTGAGGAGACTGTCTGGCCGCCATTTGTCCTCATTCCAATCCTGCCATTTTGTCTGTTGAGGACAGTGTCCATCAAGCATTTGGCCTCCTTCCTGCCACTTGGCCACCTGAGGGAAACTCCTGTCCGCCATGTCCTACTATCTGCCTCTTTCCTACTATTTGGCCTACTTTAAAACTCCCAAGAGAACTCCCCATAGCCATTTTGCTTCCTCAGAAGAGACTGCCATTTTCCTGAGGAGACTGTCTGGCCGCCATTTTGCCTCCTGAGAGAAACACCCAGCCGCCATTTTGCTTCCTTCCTGCCATTTGGCCTCTTGAGGAAAAATCCCACCAGCCATTTTCCCTCCTGAGGAGACTCTCCGGCTCCCATTTGTCCTCTTGAAATGAACTCCCACCCGCCATTTTGCCTCATGCCTGCCATTGATCTCCTGAAGAGAACTCCTGGCCGCCATTTTGCTTGCCGAGGAGAACTGGCTGCCATTATGCCTGCTGGGGAGACTGTCTGGCCGCCATTGTGTCTGTTGAGGATAGTGTCCAGCCTGCCACTTGGCCTCCTGAGGGAAACTCCTATCCGCCATGTCCTACTATCTGCCTCTTTCCGACTATTTGGCCTACTTGAAGACTCCCCCTCGCCATTCTGCCTCAAGAGAACTCCCGGCAGCCATTTTGCCTGGTGCTTCTCTCCCCGCGCTTTCCCCTCCTCCTCCTCCTTTGCAGGCCGTAATTCATAGAACAGGACACACCTGAAATTTACCAGAAGTAACCGTCCCCATCAGAGTAACAAGAGAGAACCAGCACCAAAGACTTGGAAAGGGAGTTTTATTAGGATTATTATTATTGCATTATATTATTTTCATGGCCAGGCCTAGGCCAACTTGGGCCCTCCCGCCAGTGTTTTGGACTCCAACTCCCACCAGGCCCCTTCCTTAAGCGGCTGAGAGATGGATCGATAACCATCCTAGATCCAATCATCCATCTATCTTATCTATCCATCCATCCATCCCTTCCAACGATAGATAAACAGATGATTGGATGTAGGATGATAATGTGGCAGACAGATAGAGAGAGGATTGGATATAGGATGATCATTAGATAGATCGATAACTATCCTATGTCCAACGATCGATCGATAGACGGATGGATGACTGGATATAGGATGGTCATCGAGATAGATAGATAGATATCCATCCTATATCCAATCATCTATCTACCTATCTATTCTACTTGTCTATCTATCTATCGTGGAATGGAATAGGTAGTTAGATTAGATAGATAGATAGATAGATAGATAGATAGGTAGGTAGGTAGGTAGGTGGATGGATGGATAGATGGATGACTGGATATAGGATGGTCATCAGATAGATCATCTATCTATCCTATATCCATATCTATCTACCTATCTATTCTATGGGGTTGGTAGGTAGATCTATAGATAGATAGAATGGAATAGGTAGTTAGATTAGATAGATAGATAGATAGATAGATAGATAGGTAGGTAGGTAGGTAGGTAGGTAGATGGATGGATGGATAGATGGATGACTGGATATAGGATGGTCATCAGATAGATAGATATCCATCCTATATCCAATCATCTATCTACCTATCTATTCTACTTGTCTATCTATCTATCGTGGAAGATGGGTAGGTATAGATGGATGGATGATAGATAGATGACTGGATAGATGGTCATCAGATAGATAGATAGATATTGGGATGGGTGGGTAGGTATGTAGATGGATTGATAGATAGATGACTGGATATAGGATGGTCATCAGATAGATAGATAGATATCCACCCTACATCCAATCATCTATCTACCTATCTATTCTACTTACCTACCTATCTATTGTGGGATGGGGTGGGTAGGTATGTAGATGGAGATGGATGGATGGATAGATCTGGATCTGGTCATCAGATAGATAGATAGATATCCATCCTATATCCAATCATCTATCTACCTATCTATTCTACTTGTCTATCTATTGTGGAATGGAATAGGTAGTTAGATAGATAGATAGATAGATAGATAGATAGATGGATGACTGGATATAGGGTGGTCATCAGATAGATAGATAGATATCCATCCTATATCCAATCATCTATCTATTTACCTATCTATTCTACTTACCTACCTATCTATTGTGGGATGGGTGGGTAGGTAGGTAGGTAGGCAGGTAGATGACTGGATATAGGATGGTCATCAGATAGATAGATAGATAGATAGATAGATAGATATCCATCCTATATCCAATCATCTATCTACCTATCTATACTTATCTATCTATCATGGAATGGAATAGGTAGGTAGGTAGGTAGATTAGATAGATAGATAGATGCATGGATGGATATAGGATGGTCATCAGATAGATAGATATCCATCCTATATCCAATCATCTATCTACCTATCTATTCTACTTACCTATTGTGGGATGCAATGGATAGATAGATAGATAGATAGATAGATAGATAAGGCTTATGACCATTCTATATCCAATTAACTATCCCATCCAACCATGGATAGATGGATAGGATGACAGATGAAGGAGGTATAGAGAGAGAAAGAGACTGATAGGTAGGTAGATGGGATATTTGGATAGGATGATTATACTTCCTTGAGTGGCTGAGGGGGGGAAGGGAAGGGCCTGAGGCGGTGAGGAATGGTGGGAGTTGGAATCCAAAACACCTGGAAGGAAGGCCCAAGTTGGCCCAGGCCTGTTCTAAAGGCTTAATGTCTTCTCGGTTTTCCGCATTTCTTCACTCGTTGGTCTCATTTGTAGAAGAGCAAGACGGAGGCCTCGAGGAGCTCCTTGGCGACGCTCCATCCCTTGTGGGTCCCGTAGCCGTCCCAGTCGAAACCAGTAAAGTCTCCGCACTGGCGGGGCGACCCTTCAGGAAAGAAGCCCCCTCCGCCAATACAGGTCTAGCAGAAAGAAATAGACAAGAGGAGGTGGAAGAATGGGGAAATCACCTTCCGACTACATCCTGCCCAAGTTTCCAGTCCTTGACAAGGCGGTTAGAGACAGGCAGGTGAGTTAGTTGGCAAGGAAAAGGCCTCTCTCTTTCTCTCCTGTTAGTCAGACTGAAATTTCTCTTCTTATTATTATCATCATCATCATAATTATTTATTAACAGGGCCCAACTATATTATTACTATTATCATTCTTGTTGTATAAATTATTATATTAATAGGGCCCAACTATCTATCTATCCTCCTCCTCCTCCTCCAGCTCATTATTATTATTATATAAATTATTATTTATTATCGGCCCAACTATATTATTATTGTATAAATTATTATTATTTATTAATAGGGTCCAACTATCTAACTATCTCTCTCTCCTCCTCCTTATTATTATATAAATTATTATTTATTAACAGGACCCAACTATTTATCTCTATTATTATTATATACATTATATAATAATAACACTGGGCACAAACACTGTGTATCACAATTTTTCTTCTGTTATTGTTGTTGTTTGGCTCCATTAAAACAGGGCCCAAAACTATATTTTTTTTTGTTACAACATAACTAAAAATTAAACATTACACTATATTTCTACAAAAGATTTTTCTTCCAGTGTTATGAATAACGTCATTATTTCAAGAGTAATAATGTGTATCCATCATCAAAACACATGTGTTAATAACTGAATAATATGTTTGATACTTTTGATACAATTCAATTGAGTTTAGTATGTTTTATACACATCCTGCTAGTGAGTTGGGGTTTTAATATTCTGACAGCTCATTGAGCAGGTCTTCTATGGAAACGTCATTCTTTCCATACATAGACTATTCGGGATACTCACGTGTTCGGAGTGACATCCTTTGACTTTCATTCCTGAGCAGAGAGCCATGGCCGCCTTTTCGTAATTGAACACTCTGAATTGGATGAAGCCAGGCTCGGCCTCCGCTGTGGAAATGGGAGAAAGAGGAATAACAGTTGAGGGAGCAGGTGTTGTTGTCGTGTGGTTGTTGAACTGTACGGCCAATGTGCTCTAGCAGCATTTGCTCCTTTCCCGTTTTGCCTGCATCTGTGGCTACCGGCATCTGCAGAGGATCTGATGGTGGTCAAGCAAGTGGAGTATATAATATACGTGTGGAATGTCTGGGTGGGGGTCACTAGCCCTTGCCGCTTGTTGACTGGGGGCCTCCTCTGCCCGGGTGGCATTCGTTAGTCACTCTCATTAGATAGATGAATGGATGGATGCATGGATGGATAGATGATGGGATATAGAATGATAATCAGATGGTTTTTTATATAGGATGATCATTGGATAGATAGATCAATAACCATCCTATATCCAATCAGCCATCTATTTTATTTATCTATCTATCTGTGTCTATCCATCCATCTTCCAATGATAGATAGATAGACGAACAGATGATTGGATGTAGGATGATAATCGGATAGATAAATAGATGATTGGATATAGGATGATCATTGGATAGATAGATCGATAACCATTCTGTATCCAATCATCCATCCATCTATCTTATCTATCCATCCATCCCATCCAACGATAGATAGATAGATAGATAGATAGATAGATGATAGGCTGGAGGATGATTATCTCACAGACAGATAGAGGATTGGATATAGATGGTTAACGAGATAGATAAATAGATGATTGGCTATAGGATGATCATTGGATACATAGATCGATAACCATCCTATAGCCAATCATCCATCTATCTATCTTATCTATCTGTCTATGCATCCCATCCAACGATAGATAGATAAATAGATAGATAGACAGACAGACAGATAGATAGATGACTGATATAGGATAGTCATCAGATAGATAGATATCCATCCTAAATCCAATCATCCATCTATCTATTTATCTATCGTGGGATGGGATATATACATAAACATATTGATAGATAGGATGGATAGGATATAAGATGGTCATCAGCTAGATAGATAGATAGATAGATAGATAGATAAGCCTTCGACAATATGATAGATTTATGACCACCCTATATCCAATCATCTATCTATCATCTATCTATCTATTGTGGGATAGATAAATGGATGGATGGATGGATAGGAAGGATATAAGATAGTCCTCAGACAGACAGACAGATAGATAAGCCTTTGACAATACGATAGATTTATGACCATCCTATATCCAATCATCTATCATCTATCTATTGTGGGATGGGAAAGATAGATGGATGGGTGGATGGATGGATGGAGAGATGGATGGAGATATAGGATATAAGATGGTCATCAGACAGACAGACAGACAGACAGATAGATAGATAGATAAGCCTTTGACAATACAATAGATTTATGACCATCCTATATCCAATCATCTATCTATCATCTATCTATTGTGGGATGGGAAAGATAGATAGATGGATGGATGGATGGATGGATGGAGAGATAGATATAAGATGGTCATCAGACAGACAGACAGACAGATAGATAAGCCTTTGACAATACGATAGATTTATGACCATCCTATATCCAATCATCTATCATCTATCTATCTATTGTGGGATAGATAGATGGATGGATGGATGGATGGATAGATAGGATATAAGATGGTCATCAGACAGACAGATAGATAGATAAGGATGGATAGGATATAAGATGGTCCTTAAGCCTTGACAATACAATAGATTTATGACCATCCTATATCCAATCTATCTATCCAGGCCTGGCGTGACGCGCTGCCCTGGCACCGCCTACTCCTCCTTTCAGCGCCCCCTCCCTTCCTAGGCCGGGGAGCCGCCGAAAGGAGGAGGCGGCGCCAAGAGCACGCCACGCCAGGCATGTGACGCGCTGCTCTTGGCGCCGCCTTCTGCCCCTTTTCGCGGCCCCCGGCCTAGGAAGGAGGGGGGCCGAAAAGAGGAGTAGGCGGTGCCAGGGGCAGCGCGTCACGCCAGGCCTGTGACGCGCTGCGTCGCTGGCTGCCTTCTGCTCTTTTTCCCCCGCCCTAGGTAGGGAGGGGGCGCCGAAAAGGAGGAGCTAGCTCTCTTCCTCCTCCCTGCCCCGCCTCCCCCTCCCCCCCCGGCCGCCATTTTTTTTAAAAAAAATTAAAAATGGCGGCTGAGGGCATAGGTGGGGCCGTGTCCAACAGGCTATGGGGCCGGATCCGGCCCCGGGGCTGCCAGTTGGACAGCCCTGGTCTATCCCATCCAACTATGGATAGATAGATAGGATGACAGATGAAGGAAGTATAGGTAGGTAGATGGGATATTTGGATAGGATGATTATATTTGCTGCCTGGAGACATCCTTCACCTGGGTGGTGCTCACCCACTCTTGATTGCTTGTGGCCTGGAGACTTCCTGTACCTGGGTGGTGTTCATTGGTCACTGTCTTGTTTCTAGTGTTTTCAGTACTATGCAGATCCCCTCACTTATTGACTAGGCTATCCTCATGGTTACTCACATGGTAATGATCCCACTCAACACAGACAAATACATCTTTTGCTAATAATAATACGGTACGTTACGATGGACAGAGTTGTTGATTGTATATGGCTGAGTCTGAGGAAAGAAAGGGAGACTCACCACGTCCGTTGGGAGAGTAATAACCGGCGGCCTTTTCAGCATTTCCAGCGTCAAAGACGATCGGGATAGCCGGGCCGTTGTCTTGCGGGCAGCTGCCAATGTCGTATTTCACCGGGTATTTCTGGAAAGAGACAGTTTTAGGCTCCGGTACCACAACATACAATAGGACCAAAAGTCTGCATTTGCTCTAACTATCCTTCACACATGACAACACAGAGGAAAGGCTTCCAAGGATCTCCCCCTCGATTGATTGATTGATTGATTGATTGATAGATATCCTGCTTTATCTCTCCATAAGGAGACTCAAAGCGGCTCACATTTCAAAACATTCCAACTTAAAATATAAACATATACAGTAATAAAACAGTATTACCATTATATATTATTATATCAGTATATATAATACTAATATATGACATACGAGGGTTGAATGAAAAGTAATGCCTCCACCTTCGTTACTTGGGTTTGGATGGGAATATTTTAATAAATCCAACGCAGATATAATCCTTAGAATGTGCTCTTTAACAACCACTTTTCACTTTCCCACGTAATCACCAGACAATTGGATACATTTCTGCCAACAATGAACAAGTTTTCTGAAGCCGTCACGGAAGAAGTCAACGCTCTGCTTCCACAGCCAACATCTCACAGTTCTCTCAACGTCTTCATCAGAAGCAAAACGATGTCCCCGCAGATCTCCTTTCATTATCAGGAACGGATGGAAATCAGGCGGTGCTAAATCTGGACCTTATGGAGGATGCCGTGCGGTGGTGAGATCAGTCTGAAGTTCTGTTGTGGTGGCATGTGGTGGCATCTCAACACAAGAGTGTAAAACAGTATGTGGTATATAACCAATATTTTAGTATTCAAAAGTGATAATACACATTCATCATTATCAAAATCATAATTTCATAATTAACAATATATACAATACATCAAGCATACCCGCAATGGGCTCCTACCCTGTGCAACAATAACGTCAATCAATGTCTAAGATAATTCAGGTCTAGGTAAATATACCTTTTATCTTTGTAATATTGTTACCATGTATGTATAACTGTATGAGTTGCTTTAGAGTGGTTTCTATTTGGTTTAAAGCCGTATAATTACCGTTATTACTTGTTTACAGACCTTGCATTTGCCTCATGATGGACGCGAGTTGCTTCCTTCTCTACTATATATGGCCTTGAGAAAGACCCATTGTAGGGGGTCGAAACGGGAGTTGGGACCATTGTACAGCGTTATCCCCGTCGGCCCATCATCACACAAGGGCAGTCCAGCATTAGTCCTTAGTGCCATAATGAATTGAGATCGCAACTGGACTTCGCCGCAAACAACTCTCCAGTTCACAACTACTACTACCTTTGGAATCTCTAACACGGCTTTTCGATTCTTGCACTTGGGACTCCCCTTACGAGGAGAGTCTACCCGCTTGGCTCGCGCACGACCCCTTGGTTCGTGCTCTCCCCTCTTTGTCTACGGAAGACACCTACTCCCACACCCAGTGAACTTTTGGTTATTGTACACACTGATGTTTTCAAATTAACCTATGGACCTGAATTATCTTGGACATTGATTGACGTTATTGTCGCACGGTACGAGCCCATTGCGGGTGTGCGTGATGTATTGTATATATTGTTAATTATGAAATTATGATTTTGATAATGGTGAATGTGTATTATCACTTTTGAATACTAAAATATTGGTTATATACCACATACTGTTTTACACTCTTGTGTTGTGTTGCTTAGTAGCAACTCCCCCTCTTTGTTATATGTGGTGGCATCTGACATTTCAGGCGTCCGCATCCTGGGTCCCCATCGTGCACAGATCTTCCGATAACAAAGCAAAGGAATCATGTGACCCACACGTTCTTGTGAAATGCCGATTATGCTTGAAATTTCTCTCTGAGTGATACAACGATCGTCCTGAATCAATGTGTCAACCTTTTGCTTGTGAAACTCAGTGGTTGCTGTCACAGGACGTCCAACTCTTTGTTTGTCACGCAAGTCAGATGTTCCCACCTCAGAATCTTTAAACTTACTCGCCCAATGACACACAGTACTCACATCAACACAATCCCCATAAACAGCTTGCATCCTATGATGAATCTCCTTTGGGGTCACACCTTCTGCTGTCAAGAATTCAATGACGGCATGTTGCTTAAGTCGCATTGACCGACGGTCTGCGCAGGGTTCCATACCTCTCACTTTAACAACACAACCATTCAATGCTAAGGCTTCCTGTCAAAACGGAACCGTAGAGGAGAGTCTCCTGAACAAGCCAGTACCTGCCGCAGACCAGGACTGCCATCTCTTGAGGAGTTACGTAGGTGGAGGCATTACTTTTCATTCAACCCTCGTAGGAATCCTAAGGCTTCCCACCACAATGGAACTGTAGAGGAGAGTCTCCTGAACAAGCCAGTACCTGCAACTGCCGTCTTTTACGTGGATAATATATTCAACCTTCGTCTAATATATTAGTATTATTACATTACAATTTCTATATATTCAACTCTTTATTCTATATATTTGTCACATCCAGCTTGACCCCATATTTTGCTATATCTTTACCTGATAGAGCCTGAAAAGGTTCCCTCCGTAATTGGCCAGGAAGCCCGTTTCGGTGTGGTATCGGAAGAGCGAGGTGCCACGCCACGTCTCCATGGCGGCTCTGTTGGGAACGTGCCAGACGGACACATCCTGTGCTGTCAGGTCATAATAGCCGGGGTTCTGGAAAGAAAGATGTTAGAACGTGGTTATATCTTCTGACGGGGACCAGGGAACATAGGACGAATTTCACAGGGAGGAGTGGATTCAGGAACAGGTTGAAAGAAGAGAGCAAGGAGGAGGGAAATGTATATAGATTATAGTAAAATGAGCCTCCTCCATGTCAGTAAATTACCACCATCATTTAATAGTGGCCGGTGGAAGCGTGGTCATAACCCTGATCTGATCTTTGTAAATGCAAATCCCATCGTCCCATCGTCCATCGTGGTCTGTCCTCCCCCCACCCGATCCCTCATTCTCAACATAGGCCAATGTGCAGCCGTGAGACCAAAAAGCGTCCCTTTCCGCAGGAATACAGTTTCCATAAAGCTAACTGGACAAGGTTTACAAGGAACTTGGAAGCTAAGAAAGACCGCTGGATGGAGCTGCTTGAGAATCATGATCTGGCTAAGAGTAGCCGAAGGAAGAGCCCGGCCATTGCTGAGACGCCTGGAGAGTGACCCTCTGGTCAACGGTGGGCATGCAAACGTCACACCAGGCCCGATAGCACAGAATGAATGGGAAACCCAACTGCAGCAGAGAAAAGGTGCAAACCAGCAGGGCGCCCGAACTTCAGACCACCCAGTTGTCGTTTCCCCGAAACCTGAAAGGAGGCGGAAAAGCTATGAAGCCGTGCAGAACGGGTGAAGCACCCGGCCCAGACGGCTGAAGGATGGAGCCAATCAAACACTTGGGCCCCAAAGCGGAAAACCGGCTTTGGAAATTCTACAATCAAGATTCCAAGACGATGGAGGAAAACTAAGGCCATGGCCATTTTAAGACCTCCGATGCCAGTAACGACTGGCCAATCGCGACCCTATGCCATCTATATAAAGAGGATACTACTAAATCGATTACGACCTGTAATTGAACCCCAGCTGGTTGCACAACAAGCAGGTTTCTGGCCAGGGAAAAACTGACCGGCCCAAATTCTTCATCTGACTGAGCTCATCGAGGAAGGATATGAGAAAGGTTGCATTACCGGAACAGTTTTTGTGGACCTTACGGCAGCCCATGACACGGGGCAACATAGGAAAATGCATGGGGAGCAGACCCAAAATCAAGAAGAACACCAGCCCTGGCCTTGTCTGGTTCCACTGCCGAGTTGAGTGGGCCACTTGGAAGTCCCTGAACAGACTCGAGAGCTGATCAAAAGGACAACCTGGCAAAATGGCACAACCTAAAAGAATCCTCCACCTTGTGCGACCCTCCTCCGCACCTGCATGCTTGTCGGTAATGTCCTGCCTCATGCTCAGAGGAAGAGTTGTTGGAGGCTATAGACAATGCGGTTGCTGTTGCCCATTTTTTTGCCAATTTTAAAAACAATTTTTTGGGGTTGACTCTAAGCTGGAATACTGCGTCCAGAGAAAGAGGGTGGCTCAAAGGATGCAGGTCTGGAGAACAAGCCCTATGAGGAACGGCTCAAAGAGCTAGGCGTGTTTAGCCTGCAGAAGAGAAGGCTGAGAGGGGACATGATAGCCATGTATAAATATGTGAGGGGAAGTCCTAGGGAGGAGGGAGCAGGCTTGTTTTCTGCTGCCCTGGAGACTAGGACGCAATGGAACTATGGCTTCAAACGGCAGGAAAGAAGAGAGATTCCACCTGGCTGTGTGGTGGTAGAACTCTCTCTCTCTCTCTCTCCCTCTCTCTCTCTCTCTCTCTCTCTCTCTCCTGAAGGGAGTGTGGTGGAGGCTCCTTTGGAGGCTTCGAAGCTGGGTGGCCATCTGTCGGGGGTGCTTTGAAGGCAATGTTCCTGCTTCTTGGCAGAATGGGGTTGGACTGGATGGCCCACGAGGTCTCTTCCAACTCTAGGAGTCTATGCTTCTATGATCTCTCTTGGCATTTTGTGGGTCTTCCGGCACGGTTCTATCACGAGACTCTCCGAATCATAGAATCCTAGAGTTGGAAGAGACCTGGTGGGCCATCCAGTCCAAACCCATTCTGCCAAGAAGCAGGAAAATCGCACTCACCTTGTAGTCGCTGCTCGTCGAGCCAATGGCCGAGCCAAAGGTGGCACGGTTGGCCCAGTTGCCGTCTCCTTCCGGGTTGTTGGCGTTGCTGCCTTCTTGGCTGGACCAGCGGTCCCCGACGGAGCATCTCCCGTTGATGTTGTTCTCGTGGATGCTGGCCACTAAAGTCCAGCCTCCTCCGTTGGTGCTCATGTCGCAGAAGGTCTGGTAGGTCTCCCCGTTTGCAGTGGCCAGGAGGTACAGCCCGTCTGCCCGAGACAAGGATTTGAGAGGTCAGAAGAGAAGGTCGTGATCAAAGGTATCAAAAGTATTGGGTCTGTTCAGTTTTGTGGCCCCTGATCTGCCAAGACGTGGGCTTCCACTTTTTGGCAAAAATGAGAATTTTGGATTTAACATAGTCTATTTATTTCACAGTCATTGGCAAAGCAATGAATTAGGTGTTTAAGGCCAAACTAGATAAGGACAATAACACAGCATCGTCTGCATATAAAGAGTCAGGGAACATGCGTAGAATGGCGCTTGGGACGATGACCATCCACCAATGCTAAAGCCTCAGATAAACCATACAGGAATGTGTTGAAGAAAGTCAGAGCCAGGATGCCGAAGAGGGACTCCCTCACGCTTAGAAATGCAATTCGCAGGGTGCCTTTAGCGCTGAGTTTTCCCGCATTGGCAGGAGAATGAACTCGCAGCTCCGGCGTCCCCGTCCCAGCTCTCTGATCCTGTCTCCGTCGCTCACCTTTGGCCTCTTGGTTGGCATTCTTGATGTCCTTGCAGCTCCGGGGCATTGGGTTGGCACAAGAGGAGGAGGAGGAGGAGGAGGAGGAGGAGTAATTGTCCCACTTCGTCAGGATATTGCGGACATCCTGTTTCGCTAAGTGGAGGCAACTCTGGCAGTCTGCGGATAGAAGAGAAGGCATTGATATGGACATAGAGAAGGCAAAGAAGGGACGGGATAGCCTGGTTTAAATATCAGGTAGGTTGTTATGCTGAAGGTGGAGTCGGCTCACCTGTTGCTTTTCCCGGATCAAAACATCCCATGTCAGGGGATTTTGGGGTCAAAAGTAATTATGTGAAGAAGCAACCTCCCCCCCCCCAAAAAAAAAGCACAAAGAAAGAAAAGAAAAGAAACACAGACAGGCAGAAAGGGGAAGATTGAAGTATGAAGGTGAAAGAAGAGAGATGGAAGAGGGAAGGAGAAAGGTGGAAGGTGATAAATGAAAGGAGGAAGGGGGAAGATGGAAGATTGAAAGAGGAAGATGGAAGAATGAAGGCGGAAGGAACAAGGTGGAAGGTGGAAGAATGAAGACGGAAGGAGGAAGATGGAAGAATGAAGGAGGAAGATGGAAGAAGAAAGATGGAAGAGGGAAGGAGAAAACTGGAAGGAGGAAAGTGGAAGGTGATAAATGAAAGGAGGAAGATGGAAGAATGAAGGAGGAAGATACAAGGGGGAAGGAGGAATAATCAAGGAGGAAGATGGAAGAACGAAGGGGAAAGGTGGAAGAAGGGAGAAATAAGGGGGAAGTGGAAGAATGAAGCGGGATGATGGAAGAAAGAAGGAGGAAATGGAAGAAGGAAGATAGAAGGGGGAAGGGAGAAGGATGAAGGCAGAAGGATGAAGGGGGAAGATGGAAGAAGATGGAAGGAGAAAACTGGAAGGAGGAAGGTGATAAATGAAAGGAGGAAGATGGAAGAATGAAGGAGGAAGATACAAGGGGGAAGGAGGAATAATCAAGGAGGAAGATGGAAGAACGAAGGGGAAAGGTGGAAGAAGGGAGAAATAAGGGGGAAGTGGAAGAATGAAGGGGGGGATGATGGAAGAAAGAAGGAGGAAATGGAAGAAGGAAGATAGAAGGGGGAAGGGAGAAGGATGAAGGCAGAAGGATGAAGGGGGAAGATGGAAGAGGGAAGGAGAAAACTGGAAGGAGGAAGGTGATAAATGAAAGGAGGAAGATGGAAGAATGAAGGAGGAAGATACAAGGGGGAAGGAGGAATAATCAAGGAGGAAGAAGGAAGAACGAAGGGGAAAGGTGGAAGAAGGGAGAAATAAGGGGGAAGTGGAAGAATGAAGGGGGATGATGGAAGAAAGAAGGAGGAAATGGAAGAAGGAAGATAGAAGGGGGAAGGGAGAAGGAGGAAGGCAGAAGAATGAAGGGGGAAGATGGAAGAGGGAAGGAGAAAACTGGAAGGAGGAAGGTGATAAATGAAAGGAGGAAGATGGAAGAATGAAGGAGGAAGATACAAGGGGAAGGAGGAATAATCAAGGAGGAAGATGGAAGAACGAAGGGGAAAGGTGGAAGAAGGGAGAAATAAGGGGGAAGTGGAAGAATGAAGGGGGATGATGGAAGAAAAAAGGAGGAAATGGAAGAAGGAAGATAGAAGGGGGAAGGGAGAAGGATGAAGGGGGAAGATGGAAGAGGGAAGGAGAAAACTGGAAGGAGGAAGGTGATAAATGAAAGGAGGAAGATGGAAGAATGAAGGAGGAAGATACAAGGGGGAAGGAGGAATAATCAAGGAGGAAGATGGAAGAATGAAGGAGGAAGGTGGAAGAAGGAAGGTGGAAAATTGAAGGACGAAGAATGAAGGACAAAGATGGAAGAAGGGAGATAAAAGGAGGAAGGGGGGAAATGAAGGGGGGTGATGGAAGAAAGAAGGAGAAAGGTGGAAAAGGAATGTGGAAGTTTGGAGGAAGATGTAAGAAGGAAGGAGGAAATGGAAGTGAGAGAGTGATTCATACTGCGACCCGGAAGAGTGTTGTTGATGTGCAGAAATTGATGTATTAACGCTTACAGCAAAAGCCAGATAGAGATGATGAGATATAATTATAGTTTGCACGCTCAGAGCTTCGCTAGCAACCAAAAGAAGTCGGGAATGAAAGGCTTAAAGAGTAAAAGGTACCCCTCCTCTTTGTTGAGGAGGTATGGAGATGGTCAGCAGCAGTTGCATAGATGAGCCTTGAAAAATAGCAATAGCTTGCTAGAGAGATAAGAGAAGAGTCACGCCATTGTCTATGCAAGAACATGCTAGCCCTGCGTGATACAAGATATACAGCCAATAGAAACACGCGTGATCAGGATAGGTAGCCAATCATAGCCAAGCAGAAATGTAGATAAAATCTAATATATAAAGGAAGAGTCGTCATGTGAAGACTACCTCAAACAGAGAAACCTTACAACGCAGAAACACAAAACTTGCCAACAGAAATAGGCCTTAAGCAAGGTACGTTTGTAGCAAAGAAACTCCCCCGCCCCGAAAACCTAAAAGGCCCCCAAAACCATGAGTAAAAATAAAACTACATTTCCCAGCTTCCTCTGCGGCCGCCAGCGAAACCCATTGGCCAACATCAGTTACCATAGTAACGGTGGGCAAAGCCACTTAGAATGCTGAGTGATTTCAGTTGAGGGTTAAACTGCCACGGCCAAGATCTAGGAGGGAGACAAATAGGGCACCAGGGACACAGGCACCACTGACAAACACATACCCCCAGAATAACACAAAAGTAATACCTACACACAACACAATACGCACATAACACAACCTTGCGTCTACTGCTCAACCCATTTGTATGCCATTCCTTCCTTCCACACAGGCATAAGCTGACCCAAAAGACAAGCCATGCCTCCTAAAACAGCATCGGACGACACACTCGCAACGCTACATACATCACACAAAAAAGGGCAGAACAAACGCCAGAACAGAAAGACACTGCACTACACTAGCTTTTGCCATGACCATAGACAAGGCTCAAGGACAAACACTACAAATCTGTGGCACAGACCTTGACACAGAATGCTTCTCCCACGGACAACTCTACGAAGCGTGCTCCAGAGTTGGGAAAGCACAGAACCTCTACATCAGTGGTTCTCAACCTGGGGGTCGGGACCCCTGAGGGGGTCGCAAGGGGGTGTCAGAGGGGTCGCCAAAGACCATCAGAAAGCATAGTATTTTTTGTTGGTCATAGGAGTTTTGTGTGGGCAGTTTGGCGCAATTCTATCGTTGGTGGGATTCAGAATGCTCTTTGATTGTAGATGAACTATAAATCCCAGCAACTATAACTCCCAAATGTCAAGGTCTATTGTCTCCAAACTCCACCAGTGTTCGCATTTGGGTATATTGGGTATCCATGCCAAGTTTGGTCCAGATCCATAATTGCTTGAGTCCACAGTGCCCCTTGTATGTAGGTAAACTACAGCTCCAAAACACAAGGTCAATGTCCACCAAACCCTTCCAGTATTTTCTGTTGGTCATGGGAGTTCTGTGTGCCAGGTTTGGTTCAATTCCATCGTTGGTGGAGTTCAGAACCCTCTTTGATTATAGGTGAACTATAAATCCCAGAAACTACACGTCCCAAATGACAAAATCAATCCCGCCCAACCCACTATTAAAATTAGGGAGTATCAGGTATTTGTGCCAAATTTGGTGCAGATATTGACGTTACGATTCATAACAGTAGCAAAATTACAGCTATGGAGTAGCAACAAAATAATTTTATGGTTGGGGGTCACCACAACATGAAGAACTGTATTAAGGGGTCATGGCATTAGGAAGGTTGAGAAACACTGCTCTACATCAACACAGCAGACGGAAAGACACAAAACATTGTATATCCACAAGCTCTGCAGAACGCCAGGAACACCACACACCGACAACTCCCCAGGACTTCAACATCCCACCCACCAGAACAACCCACAACGACACAGCCATGACCCCACAAAGAACAGAAGTAACATCAATTCCAACCCTTACATGCTCAGACTTTCTCGCATCTCCTAAATAGGGCACAGCAACGCGTGCCGGGTACAGCTAGTTTTACTATAAAACCATTGTTAGCCCAGCCATGTGCGCGGCTGTTCCTTGAGCGAAGCAAAATCGCTGACTGCCCGCCTTCTTGCTGTACAGCTTGAATAAAGAGCCTTAGAGTTGGATCTGCTGGTTTTCCTGTGTCTACTGTCATTGTGGCCCCGCTACCCTAAACTCAGTGACTCCCCTACAGAAGGAGGAAGGGGAAAAGGGGGAAGGTGGAAAGAGAAATATGAAAGATAGAAGGTGGAAGGAGGAAGATGGAAAGAGGAAGGAAGACATGTTACTGTACAGTGTGTTCCTTGGTGGCAAAAAAACCGATCCGACAGTTACCATGAACAAAGCCCCCAAATGGGAAAACGAATGGGAAAGTGCAGGAAATCTCACCCAGTGAGAAGGAAAACATTTGGATGTACCCTCGGGTCCATGGAATTTCCTATGATGGGGCCATGATATCGCACGATTATATATTTCCATGAAACGCCTGTTTATGTAGCACCTGGCCGCTTGATAAACGGCGAAACGGACGGGCCCCCTGCAGCTGAAGCCGTTGCGGCGTGCCCGGCGTTTTTTTTGGCACTCAGCATCTTTGTTTATTGTGGTTTCTCCCCTGCGGAGCCTCCCCAAGACGACGTGTGTGGCTCGGGTTACCAGACGCAGCGCGCTGTGCGCTTTGCTCTGAGCTATCGGCTCTGGGAAGCAGGATTACCAGGCATTTGCCTCAGCCGCTTATTGCTGTCGGCTTGGATCACGCCGGAACACTCCGCTTTGTTTACTTCATTGCTTTGATCCTCATCCTTTGCGTACTGTGTTTCCCCATTGAGCTACGTCACCTCAGCTCCTGGAACTCCGCTGGGCAACCACACGGACTGGTATTTTCGCCTTTATCATTGTTACTGAGAGCGCTGGGGGCATTATTGTCACTGCCTCCTTTCAGTCTATGCTCTGTGCATTCAATACATTTGATATTTTTGCTATTTTGTGTTATTGTGCAGTCTATACCTGTGTACTTATACTTACCATTGCGGTAAATCTATTGTTTGTGTATTACTACTGTCATTGTGGCCCCGCTACCCTAAACCCAGTGACTCCCCTACAGAAGGAGGAAGGGGAAAAGGGGGAAGGTGGAAAGAGAAATATGAAAGGTGGAAAACGAATGGGAAAGTGCAGGAAATCTCACCCAGTGAGAAGGAAAACATTTGGATGTTGTTTCCTTCTGCCTTGATTGGTGGCCGGCCACCAAGTGTGCCACGGTTGAGAAAGGCCCACCTCTTTCTTTCTGCAGAAGGTACTTACCGTTTGCTTCCCCCTTGGAGAGGAGAGGCAAGGACGCAAGCAGAAAAAGCAGCAGCATCCTCGCGGGCGACCTGCGGGCGAAACCAGAGGGATCGACATCAGGAATGGATTGTCAAACACTTTGCAGATGGAAAATATATCAGGCCGGAACACCCGACGCCTGTAGTCACACTCACTTGCCGTCGGATCCTGTAGCCACGCTTCTTTGCAAATCCAGGAGTGTCTGGCTCACCTTTTCAGAGCCTCTTTTCTTCCGTCCGGTCTTCTGCTTCGTTCGGGTTCTCTCGTCCTGTTTTTATTAGGGTTCCGGATGAGGAAACTCACCATCCCGCAGTTCGAAAAATAAGCATTTTGAAATGAAAAGACTGTTTGCACACGGGTGGCAGGTGGGCATCAGGAAGCGAGGTGAAGCAAACAACGAGTGTTGCATTTGGCCACTCTTCCAGAGAAAACGACAAAAAGACACGTATTGCGGAATGGGGGAAGCCCCTCATGGAGATCTCCACCCTGAGTTTCGCAATTCGAGGTACAATGCTCTCTGAGGTCGCTTGCGTTCCAGAATGGCATGGTAACGAAAGGGTTGCTTCCAGAAAAGTACCCAAAGGACGCTAATTCTGGTTTGCAACGGAGGCAAGAATTTGGTTCGAGGCTTGCCCTTGTCCTTGATCCAGAAGCAAGCTCGTCCAGAATGCCGCTGCGCGACTTCTTACTGGAACTCCGGTGAGAGGTCACATCACTCCCATCCTTTTGCAGCTCCATTGGCTTCCGGTCGAGCACCGGATCACCTTCAAGGTGATGGTGTTAACCTTCAAGGCCTTGCATGGTCTGGGGCCGTTGTATTTGAGGGACCGTCTTACCCCCTATCAACCCCGGAGATCGCTCCACTCCGAACACCTGAACCTCCTCGAGGTACCTAGCGTTAAATCTATCCGCCTGGCGTCCACTCGGCGTAGAGCCTTTTTAGTGGTGGCACCAGACATTTGGAACACCCTCCCAAATGAAGTCCGGGCCTTGCAAGACCTACCATCATTCCGCAATGCCTGCAAGACTTATCTCTTTCGGTTAGCATTTGACTGCTAAATTGTGTAACCATTTTTGGTCAATTTAAATGCTGTTTGATTGTAGTATGTTTTTATGTAACTGTAAGCCGCTCCGAGCCCTCGGGGAGTGGCAGCATACAAGCTCAAGTAATAAATAAATCTCTATATATAATAAAGCGGAATGTTTGTTTGTATGTGTGTGTGTTTGTATGTATGTGGCAGCGTTCTGATTGGCTCCAGGCCTCTACATTCTGACAACATGATTGGTTGCCAGTGAGGGAGCATTTGCATAACGCCTCTATTGGCCAGCCAACACGAACATTCCGACCCTCTAAACTGGCAGAAGAGGATAAGGCAAAGGCCTGAGGCAGTCGCCAACACGAACATTCCGACGCTCTACAGTGGCAGAGGGGGTCAGGAGAAGAAAGGCCTGAGGCAGTCAGGCATGGTGGGAGTTTCAGGCCAAAACACTTCGCGACCCCAAACAATGAGAGAACAAGACCAAATTTGGCACACAGAAACCTCAAGACCCACTCTACATCCTGGTGCAGTTTGAGGGAGGATGGACCATGGATGACGGGACTTGCAGTACTTTAATTCACTTGCTTAGAGTACTGTGACCCACACCATAGAAGCATCAGGACCACACTTGGCACACAGATGCCCACTGGCCCACTTTACAACCTGGTGCAGTGTAGGGCAGGATGGGCCACAAATGATGGGATTTGCAGTACCTTCACCCGATTCATTTCCCACAGAACATTGAAGCCCCTACAAATCACAGACCAGGCCTAAACTTGGCACACAGAGTACCCATGACCTACTCTACATCCTGCTGCAGTTTTGAGTGGGACGGACCACAGATGATAGGACTTGAAGTACCTTCACTCACTTTCTGAGACCACTGAGACCCTCATCCAATTACCAAAAAAGAAAAAACTAGGCACACAGAGCCTCCATGACCCACTTTACATCCTGGTGCAGCTTGGAGGAGGGCAGACCATGCATGATGGGACTTGAAGTACCTTCACTCACTTCCCAAAACTGCTGCAAACCTAATCCAATGACTGATCAAGACCAAACCTGACACACAGAGCCCTCATGACCCACTCTATGTGTTCTGTGATCTTTCCCGAGTCCGCTTTGGGGTGAGAGGGGCGGAATATAAATACTGTCAGCAAATGTTCTCTCCAAACCTGGGACACGCCAGGAGAATTGCCTCCGACTAGTGAGGAGTGAGAGCATTGCCTTCAGAGAAGAGAGGAGCCACGGAGACAAGGCCAAGAGCAAGTGCCCGAGGTCTTCAGGCACACACTTTTATCTCCGAAACATCTCCGTGGGGTTCTCTATTACAGGACAAGGAGAAGCCCCGGTGTCTTCTTAGGCCTCAGATTTGTCTTCTTCCACGTCTCTCTGAATATCGGCCCGAGACCCATTTGGGGGCTTTTGGCTCATGAACACTTTGAGCAGGACCCGGTGTGCGTCGGCGGCCGCCTCGTCCACGAAGGCCTTGAGCATGTTGTAGACCACGGCGAAGGACAGGCCCATGGAGGCCATGGGCACCAGCTGTTTGGGCAGATTGGGCGCCTTGCTGGCCGCCTCCGTCAGCCTCTCCAACACTCCTTCCCGGGCGACCGGGCGGACAGCGCGACTTGACCAAAACCTGAGCTGCCTGAAAGGAAGCCCGGCTTGCTCGGCCGCCTTCCGCAAGGAGGACTCTTCCAGGTCAAAGTGGACGCAGTATCCCTGGAGCGTCCTGACGAGCAGCTCAAGTCGCAGGCGATGGACACCTCGGGGATGGGCTCCGGGAGGACGCCGCAGGCCACGACCGCCACCAGCCACAGTTGTTGCGCCACGACAGCCCTCTTCTTCTCCAGGAGCGATGGGAGATGTTTGGGGCGGCCAGGAGGAACGAGTGGCTCTTTCTGGAGGTCCAGGTCCTTCCAGAGCGTCTCCCGAGGAGCGGGAAGTCGTACTTCCCAAAGGCGAAGCTGGAGGCCAGGAAGACCTTCGGGGGAGGAAATAAACAGTAATCAGTGTTGGAAATCAACCTCACGCTGCTCAAGTCTGCAGTCCTCAATAAGGAGCAATGTGTTGGCTTTAGGCTAAGCTGAGAGAATCCCTTCCTGTGTGGGAATGACAACCACCTTCAAGCCTCCTCTAGTCATCTCTTTATCTATTATTCTGTTTGTATGCATGTTCTGGTATGCAGCTTCCTTTATGCAGGCCCGGATTACCCATAAGGCCACCCTAGGCCATGGCCTAGGGCGGCAGCCATGGGGGGCGGCATGTCCGACCCCCAAAATTGAAAAAAATTAAAATTCTTTGGGCGCTTGCTTCTGCGCCTGCGCAGTGAAGGAAGGAAGGGCGGTGCCAACGCGAGTGAGGAGGAGGCGGAGGGAAGCCACGTCAGACGCCCTAGGGGCAGGCCTTCCCCCCGCCTGTTCGTCGCTCACGCAGGCACCACTCGTTCCTTCTTCAGTGAAGGAAGGAGGGGCGGGGCCGACGCAAGCGAGGAGGAGACGGAAGGAAGTCCCGCTGCCCCTAGGGCGTCTGACGTGGCTTCCCTCCGCCAGTTCGTCGCTCGCATCAGCCCTGCCCCTCCTTCCTTCTAAATTGTACTTGTTGTATGTACTTGTTGTATGTCATTGTACGTAAAACTGGCAGGGATTGTCTGCCGTATGTGTAATGTAATCCGCTGAGTCCCCGTCGGGGTGAGAAGAGCGGAATATAAATAAAGTGTGTTATTATTGTTATTATTATTCCTTGGACACTTGGAAACAGAGGCTGGGTGGCCATCTGTCAGGGGTATTTTGATTGTGCTTGTCCTGCGTTTCAGGGCGTTGGCCTAGATGCCCCACGTCGGTCTCTTCCAACTCTATTATTCTATGATTCTGAGACCTTGGGGGACTTCATGCCGGCGGCCTGGAGGTCACTGAGGCAGGCCTCTCGCATCTCTTTCAGGGCGACCGCCTCGCTGAAATCGGAGGGGTGCTCCCGCCGACCCGCCTCCATGTCCCCGTCCACTTTGGAGCGCACGAAGTAGACATCCTTGTGGACCTTCTGGAGTAGTAGGGGCCAGCTTGGCGTGGAGGGGGTGAAGCACCGAGAGGAGAGGAGGATGAAGAAGTCGTAGCGGGAGAAGTCGATCCGCTGCAAATACTCCCGAGGGAGGAAATTTGGGCCACCGATGCTTGGCAGGTCCCACAGCACGACACTGGGATATTTCGGGTGCGGATAAGGACAAGGCTCCTTGCGGACAGCCCGGGCGGACTCTCCAGTCGGGGCGGCGTTGTCATCGTCGGCATGCAAATCCCGGAAAGCGTTGATGAAGGTTGACGTACCAACGCCGGGTTCGCCGGCGATGGCCACGTCCAAACGGATGTTCTCCAGGTTGGAAAGCGCCTCTTGCAGACGCCCCGAGAGGTCCGCGAAGCTCCTTTCTCAAAGGCGCGTTGGAGGTCCTTGATCTGCATCTCGGTCAGAGAGATCTTGTTCTCCGTCCCCTTCGCCGCCATTGTGACAGCAGTCGGCCAAGGTGGCGGTCAACCTGGAAGAGGAAGACGAAATCGAGGTAAGTATGCAGCACAAATGAACCAAAAACTCGTCACAGCGAGTGAGAAGGGGCGAGGTTGTCTCTGGGGCACCCCCTCCCTGGGGTGCCTCAGGGGCAATACTCTCCCCTTTATTATTTAACATCTACGTCAACCACTTGCTCAGTTGGCGCGCAGCTTTGGGCTGGAGTGTCACCAATACGTGGATGACACCCAGCTCTTTCTGGGGATGGAAGGCCGGCTCGAATCCGTACCCGATAATTTCCATCGTTGCCTTGAAGCCGTCACTGGATGGCTGCGAGCCAGTAGGTTGAAGGTGAATCCGGCCAAGAGGGAGATCCTGTGGCTAGGTCGTCCGGGTACGGGAGGATCCGGCTCCCAACCCTGGACGGGGTGACAGTTCGCCCGTTCCATCTGTCAAAAGTCTGGGAGTCACCCTTGACTCCCAATTGTCGATGGAGAATCACATCTCCATCGTCAGCGGAGTGGCTTTCCACCACCTCCGGCAGGCGAGGAAGCTGGCTCCCTACCTGTCCCGTCATTTATTTATTTATTTATTTATTTATTTATTTATTTGATTTTGTATTCCGCTCCTCCCCACAGGCTCGGGGCGGATAACAACAATGTATATGGGCGTCATGTCACAGACATGCAGCCCCACAATAAAAAGCATAAAACACATTAAAACACAATCCAACACATTACGAGGTGCAAGGTGACATACATAGATTTCTTGAGGTATAATCCTTCTATGCCTAATTGAAGGCTAGCTCAAAGAGGGCGGTCTTACAGGCCCTTCTGAATGGTACTAGCTCAGAGATGGCTCGAGCACTGTCCGGCAGAGAGTTCCACAGCGCTGGGGCTGCTGCAGAAAAGGCTCTCTGTCTGGTCGCAGATAGGTGACAGGAGCGGACTGATGGTATCGTCAGCAGATTCTGTTCATCTGACCGCAGTGATCTCGGGGGTGAAGGCAATTCGGTACTCGATAGGAAGCCAGTGCAGCTGCCGAGGATGGGGCGTGATATGCTCCCTCACCGACGAGCCCGTCAGCAAGCGAGCGGCGGCATTCTGCACCAGCTTGAGTTTCCGAATTGTCGACAAGGGAAGGCCAACGTGAGGCGTTACAGTAGTCCAGTCTCGAGATGACCGTCGCTTGGATTACCGCCGCCAGGTCGCTCCTGGACAGGTAGGGTGCCAGTCGCCTAGCCTGTCGTGGGTGAAGAAGGGACGCCCTGCCGACCGCAGAGACCTGGGACTCCATGGTCAGCAGGGAGTCAACTGAACACCCAAGCTCTTAACCGAAGATGACGGGCTAAAGCAGCTCGCCATCCAGGGTAGGCAACCGGCACCCACCCAGCCCAGGGGCGACCGGGGGCCACAGGATCTCCGTCTTCGACGGATTCACCTTCAGCCGGCTGGCACGCAGCCAACCAGTCACGGCTTCGAGGCATCGATGGAAACAATCGGGTACGGTGTCCGGCCTGCCGTCCATTCTCAGCAGAAGCCACAGTGGTCCAAGCCACGGTCATCTCAAGATTGGACTACTGTAATGCCCTCTACATCGGCCTTCCCTTGTCGGTGATCCGGAAGCTTAAGCTGGTGCAGAACGCTGCAGCTCGGCTGGTGGCAGGCCTACCATCTCGCTGCCACATCACGCCTGTGCTGCGCGAACTGCACTGGCTTCCAATAGCACCGGATCACCTTCAAGGTGCTGGTTCTGACCTTCAAGGCCTTGAATGGTCTGGGGCCAGTGTACTTAAGGGACCGCCTCTCCCAATACATCCCCCACGACCACTGCGATCCGAGCGTCAGAACCTCTTGGTCAGGTGTGGCCCCTTTTTCCAAGGGGCCACACGAGAGCAAAAAAATATTATGGCTGGCCGCACCTAAAGGTGGAACTACATGCCTCGCCCTCTCGCCCTGCCCCACCCCACCCACTCACCGCTCTCCCCGCCCCACCCGCTCGGAGAGCCGGAGCGGGCAAGAGGGCGTGCGGGGCGGAGGGCAGGCAGGGCAGGGCGGGCCAGAGCAGCGGGCGAGGGGCGGGGCGAGAGGCGAAACAGGCAAGCAACCAGAGCGATCGACGGAGAGGGAGGGAGGGGGAGAGAAGGGAGGAGGAGTCAGGAGGGAGCAGCGCCGCCGCCGCCGAGGATGTAATAAGTGAACTATACATCCCAGCATCTCAACTCCCAAATGTCTATTTTCCCCAAATTTCCCCAGTGTTCGCATTTGGGCATATTGAGAATTCATGCCAAGTTTGGTCCTGAGTTTCCCACCCTTTCAATGGTGTTTGATCTCTTCCTTTTCCGTCACGAATCTCAAAGGCTCGCTGTCAGGAGGTGGGAACAGGAAGTCATCGCGAGGGAAGGGACCCCAGGGCCACCCAGCCCAACCCCAGGGATACACAATCAAAGCACCCCCGACTGATGGCCATCAAGCCTCTGCATAAAACTCTCAGAGAAGGGGACGACAAAGGAAGCACTATTTTATTTTAGTGGTTTTAATTACTATTGTATAATAATTTTATAATAATAATATAATAATTAATATCATATAATGTTATATTATATTATAATTTCAATATATTATAATGTCTATATATATACTATAATATAATAATTATGATATTAATACTAATAATATATGAATATTTATTGAATATTTCTTGCCTGCCTGCCTGCCGGGGCCCTTAGTATGGCCGGATAGAATCGGCCAAAGGGCCGCATCCGGCCCCCAGGTCGAAGTTTGCCCGCTCCTGCTCTTGGTGGTACCTAGTTGCCAATCCATCCACTTGTCCACAACGCGAAGGAGGGCTTTGAGTGCCGCTGCGCCGGTCTTGTGGAATGCCCTTCCATCCTCAATTCGAGCACTGACCGACCTGCTGGCCTTTCGCAGGGCCTGTAAAACCCTCTTGTTTGTCCAAGCCTTTGGTGCATAGACATATCTAGGCCTTGGACGGTAATGCAGGCCTAAGAGTCTTTTTAATGTATATTTATGCGTTTAAATTTAATATGTGGACACTGGTCCGTTTTATTGTGTTTTTATGGTTTTATATGTGTTTAAGTCGCCCCGCGCCTCTCGGAAGGGGCGACTAATAAATTGAAATAATAAATAAATAAATAAATTAATACTAAATAAATAAATAAAAATGAGTTGGAGCATGTCAAAAATGTGTGTGTGCGTGTGAACTGTAAAATAAGATGCATGAAGCTGATTGGCCGGGCTTTGCCTGGAGAGCTGGCTGAGCCCGGGACTTTTGGATACCGTTAGTCGATGGAGCAGCCTCCCCAACAATGACCGGCTGTGGCGGATCGCACTAGCCCGACTGGAGGACTCCCACAGAGCCAGGCTGGCCACCAGCTGGGAATACAATCACAGCACACACACATTGACAAAATGCTTTAAACACAGATATTCAAATGTAGTTCTAAAAAACCTATGTCTCTAAACCAGTGTTTGCCAACCTTTTTTGAGCCGCGGCACAC
>JARBWK010000022.1:1326277-1341277 GCA_030556195.1 Anolis apletophallus
CAAACTATATTATTATTATTTCTACTATTAGGCTTCTTAAACTGGCCTTGTGGTCACTGCCAATGTGCAAATGTTTATTATTTATATTAGTAGTACTATATTATTCTGGCGTGGGATGGTCCATGAGGTCACGAAGGATCGGAAGCGACTGAACAAATAAACAATAACTTTATTTTTATTATTATTATTATTAGGGTTGTTGGAATGGTCCTTGTGATTGCCACCAATGTGCAAACTATATTATTATTATCAGGCTTGTTGGACTGGCCTTGTGGTCACTGCCAATGTGCAAATGTTTATTATTATTATTGTTATTATTATTATTATTATTATTATAGACACAACAAGATGACTCTAAGCAGACACTCTGCTGGCCGTTGTATTGGATCACACGTTGAACACTTCCAACATGTCTAGGACTGTGTATTATTATTATTATTATTTATTTATTTATTTATTTATAAATTCGATTTGGTAGACCGCTCTCTCTGGAGCCCAGAGCGGTTTACAGCATAAAATCAATAAAACATCAATAAACAGATAAAACGTATACCCAAAAGCCCCCTCCCCACAAATGATCCCGCAGCAATAACGCAGAGGCAATACATGGCAGGACGGTATGTTGGCAGCTGGCAGCTAAGGAGGCATCAGTTGGGACCAAATGCCTGCCTGTATAGCCAAGTCTTCACAGACTTGCGGAAGGCCAACAAACCCCGTAGTGCCTCGTATCTCCTCCGGCAGAGAATTCCAGAGGGTCGGAGCGCCACTGTAAATGCTCTCTGCCGGTGCTCGACAGCCTACAGATCTTAATACTAGGGACCTCTAGTAGATTAAGCCCCTCTGAGCGCAGTGATCTTCTGGGTTTGTATGGGGTAAGACGCTCCCTCAAGTACACTGGCCCCAAACCATGTAAGGCCTTGAAAGTTAGAACTAACACCTTGAAGGAGACCTGGAATTCGATGGGACGCCAGTGCAGTGCACGCAGGAGTGGGGTCACATGCGCAGATCTTGGGGCTCCCGACAGCAGGCGCTGCTGCGTTCTGCACCAGCTTAAGTTTCGGATCGCCGACAAGGGTAGGCCAATGTACAGCGCATTACAGTAATCAAGCCTCGAGATGACCGTGGCTTGGATCACCGTGGCCAGGTCGCAGCGGGAGAGGTAAGGAGCCAGACGTTTCGCCTGCCGCAGGTGGCAGAACGCTGTCTTGCAAGCGCAGGCAATCTGCGCTTCCATCGACAGTTGTGTCTAGCTGACCCCAAGGCTCTTAACTAGGGGCTGTGGGGCGAAGTGCCACACCATCAAACGCCGGCAACTGGGTCTCTACCCCTCGGGCGGCCCAGCCACAAGATCTCCGTCTTCGTCGGGTTCACCTTCAACTTACTGGCTCGCAGCCATCCAGTTACGGCTTCTAGGCAGAGATGGAAATTATCGGGTACAGATTCCACCCGGGGTCCATCTCAGAATGAGCTGGGTGTCATCAGCGTACTGGTGACATTCCAGCCCAAAACTCCGAACCAATTGGGCGAGTGGTCGCATGTAGATGTTAAATAACAGCGGGAGAGAATGGCCCCTGAGGGACTCCACAATGTAAGGGGGAGCCCTCGGAGACCACCCCTCCCCACTTCACTCGCTGCAGGCGGTTTTGAGGAAGGAGGACAGCCAGTTGAGGGCTGTCCCCCTCACCCCCGCCACCGCGAGGCGGTGTGTCAAAAGTTGGTAATCGACAGTATCAAACGCTGCCGTGAGGTCCAATAACACGAGCAGCGCCGATCCGCCTCGATCCAAGTGGCAACGGAGTAGGTCTGTGATTATTATTATTATAGACACAACAAGATGACTCTACAGCAGACACTCTGCTGGCCGTTGTATTGGATCACACGTTGAACACTTCCAAAGTGTCTAGGACTGTGTATTATTATTATTATTATTATTATTATTATTATTGCTTGTTGGACTGGCCTTGTGGTCACTGCCAATGTGCAAATGTTTTATTATTATTATTATTGCTTGTTGGACTGGCCTTGTGGTCACTGCCAAGTTGGACAGGCCTTGTGGTCACTGCCAATGTGCAAATGTTTTATTATTATTATTATTATTATTATTATAGACACAACAAGATGACTCTACAGCAGACACTCTGCTGGCCGTTGTATTAGATCACACGCTGAACACTTCCGAAGTGTCTAGGACTGCGTATTATTATTATTATTATTATTAGGCTTGTTGGACTGGCCTTGTGGCCACTGTCAATTTGCAAACTATTATTATTATTAGGGTTGTTTGAGTGGCCCTTGTGGTGGTCGCCTGTGTGCAAACGCTCATTGCTGCTCTTCGTACAACAGGAAATCCCGAAGACCCCGGACCACGCTCCTTCCCGGACCTTCTACCTCTACGGGGTGGACACGCTCTCTGCCGCCCGCATGCTGCTCCACCGCTCTTACAAGGCAAGCAACGCTTCCCAGGCTTTTCCCCACTCACCCACACGCGGAAAAGGATGCAAATTCTTACCCGTAATCTTACACATACTACCTTCACAACTAGTATTGTTTATATTAGTATTATTAGTGTATTTATGTTTCAAACGTCTATACCGCCACTCCCCGAGGGCTCGGAGCGGTTTACATAGTTTGACACATAACACAGCCAAAGAGTAACAAGAATTAATACGGAAACAATAGGGAGGGAGGGTATAGGGACCACAGACATTAGAGGACAGTGGGACAGTGGCTGGGTGGGCCCAGAGTCCACATAGACTGACACCCCCCGGTCCCTGCGATCGAGAGGTCGGCCTCCCACCAGTTTGGACGTCCTGTCTCCGGGGCTGGGAACCCACCGAGGAGTGCTCCCAGCGTCCAAAATTTGTGCTCCAAAAAGTCCTAGAGTGGAATCTCCTCCGTGTCCTCGAGTTATACACTCTGAGCTTCTTCCGCTCTGGAGGACCGACGAAGGTCTCTGCAGATCTAGGGGCTCTGTGGCCACGAAGGGTCACCGGTCCATTCCCGGGCTGAGCAGTCTGGCCAGTCCCCCGGTGCTCTCTGGAGGGACCGGAAGTTCGGTCTTGGCGCCTCTTCTTCTTCCGCCACCGTTTCCGCTTCCCCGGGCAATGACATGGCTTCCACTGCGGGTTGATTGAGGGTAGATGAAGACATCCAGTCTACTCCGGCGTCTCCAAGGTCGGCCGTCATATTCAGCCGGCCCCCATCTATCCACCCCACTCCCCCCGCGAGGCCTCGGTGGCGGGGGGCGGGGGGTTCTCGGGCGGACGACAAAATCTCTGTGATATTCAATGGTGACACTGAACCACAAACGTCAGGCCGGTCAGGGCCACCCTCCAAGGGCACGCATCCGGGCGGTGGATCACGGCCTGGCCCCAGATCTCGTCCGGCCACCGCAGGTGGGTGTTTGGGTAGCGACTCACCGATCCTTCCCGTGCTTTGGGTAGATCTCTGTCCGGAGTCGTCTCCCTCCGCCATCTTCTCTGTGCTGGCATAGGCAGCGGCCGATCTGGACTCCATTCGGTCCTCCGGGCTCTCCATACCGTGTTTCCCCGATAGTAAGACACCCCCGATCGTAAGACGTATCGGGGGTGTCAGGGGGGTCGGCTAATGTAAGCCGTACCCCGAAAGTAAGCCGTACCTCGTCGCCACGCCGCCACCGCGCCGCCGCAACTGGCCCATCGGCCGTGGCACACCTCCGCAGCGCACCTTTCTGCCTGGCCTCTGACGCGGCGCCGCTTCGCCACGCCTCTTGCTCTTTTCCCCCTCCCTTCCTTCGTCCAAGGAAGGGAGGGGGAAGAGAGCAAGAGGCGTGGTGAAGCGGCGCCGCGGCCAGGCAATCTTGCGGTCAGCGGTCGTGTGGTACTACTGGTACTACTGGGTGAAGAATTCTTTCAGGGTATGTCCAATATAAGACGTACCCGAAAGTAGGACGTAGTGGGCTTTGGGGGTAAAAAGAAAGTAAGACGCTGTCTTACTTTCGGGGAAACACGGTTTTATAATTATTTAATAGTATTATTAGTTGATTATATTTATTATCATGATTGTATAAATTACTTATTATCATTGGATTATATTATATTCTTATTAGCATCACAATGAATATATTATATTATTCTTCTAATCATGACTATATTAGTATATTATTGTTATTATTATTATTATAATGAAGATTCTGATGAGTGCACAAATCCCGCCTCCTTTCCGTTCCAGAGCGTGGCCAACCTGATGGAAAGGCGGCTCCACGAGACCAAGGAGAACCGGTGAGCAAGTCTGTGTTTGGGGGCGTCTGTGGGGGGATTCAGAACTACCAAGGGGTCCCAGGTCTCCCACCATAACAACTATGGTCGACTGCTTTCCATCTTCTGACTTTATTCAAACCCTATATTCCTTACCTTTACCCATAAGTCCCAGTGGGTGGAGGTCATCTTTCCTTACCCTTATTCGTACCCTTACTCTTACTCTTACTCGTATTCTAACGCTTCTTCTTCCCCTTCTTTCTCCTTTCCCGCTGGCCGCTTCCCGGTCCAGGCGCCTGCTGGAGAAGTCCCAGCGGAAGGAGGCCATCTTGTCCTCATTGCGGACCTTACCCTTATTCATACTCTTACCTTTACTCTTACTCGTATTCTAACACTTCTTCTTCTACTTCTTTCTCCTTTCCTGCTGGCCGCTTCCCGGTCCAGGCGCCTGCTGGAGGAGCCCCAGCGGGTGGAGGCCATCTTGTCCTCATTGCAGACCTTACCCTTATTCATACCCTTCATACCCTTATTCATACTCTTACCCTTATTCTTACTCATATTCTAACCCTTCTTTTTCTACTTCTTTCTCCTTTCCTGCGGGCTGTTTCCCGTCCAGGCGCCTGCTGGAGAAGTCCCAGCGGGTGGAGGCCATCTTGGCTTCCTTGCAGTCGTCCGGGCGCAGAGGAGGCCCAGTTGCAGGAGATCGAGGAGATGATCACGGCCCCCGAGCGCCAACAGCTGGAGGACCTCAAGCGCAACGTCCACAAGTGAGTCCTCCCAGGGGATACGTTGCGGACTACAGTGAACTGAACGTGGGCCGAACGGGGGGGACGCCCCCCTAATACCACTCTGTTCCTTCCCTTTTATGAATCCAAGGATCGACGCCAGCGAGAACCAAGTGGACGAGACCATCTTCATCCTGGAGTCGTACATCAACAGCACCGTCAAGCCTTGACACGGACGATCCTTCCGCCTCTATTTCCACCAATAAAGACAATATTTTGGTGAAGAGAAATGCTTCCTTTCTTCAATGCAATCCTATCTATAGACCGAGACCTTTTCCTGATCCTTCCAGGAGGAATGTCTTCTCCTATTATTATTATTATTATTATTATTGGCCTTATCAAAACAGACAATACAAATACAACACACAATATTATTGTTGTTATTGTTCTATATTATTATATATTATTATTATTATATATTATTATTATTACAATTGTTTTATATTATTATTATTATTGAATGATGAATTATTTTTATTGATCGCCCAATTGGTCTTATCAAAACAGACAATACAAATTCAACACACAATATTATTGTTGTTGTTATTGTTCTATATTATTATATATTATTATTATTATATATTATTATTATTACAATTGTTTTATATTATTATTATTATTGAATGATGAATTATTTTTATTGATCAGCCAATTGGCCTTATCAAAACAGACAATACAAATTCAACACACAATATTATTGTTGTTGTTATTGTTCTATATTATTATATATTATTATTATTATATATTATTATTACAATTGTTTTATATTATTATTATTATTGAATGATGAATTATTTTTATTGATCGCCCAATTGGTCTTATCAAAACAGACAATACAAATTCAACACACAATATTATTGTTGTCATTGTTGTATATTATTATATATTATTTTTATTATATATTATTTTTATTACTATTATTTTATATTATTATTATTATTGAATGATGAATTATTTTTATTGATCAGCCAATTGGCCTTATCAAAACAGACAATACAAATTCATCACACAATATTATTATTGTTGTAATTGTTATATATTATTATATATTATTGTTTTATTACTATTATTTTATATTATTATTATTATTGAATGATGAATTATTTTTATTGATCAGCCAATTGGCCTTATCAAAACAGACAATACAAATACAATACACAATATTATTAGTGTTGTAATTGTTCTATATTATTATATATTATTATTTTCTTACTATTGTTTTATATTATTATTATTATTATTGAATGATGAATTATTTTTATTGATCAGCCAATTGGCCTTATCAAAACAGACAATACAAATACAATACACAATATTATTAGTGTTGTAATTGTTCTATATTATTATATATTATTATTTTCTTACTATTGTTTTATATTATTATTATTATTATTGAATGATGAATTATTTTTATTGATCAGCCAATTGGCCTTCAAAACAGACAATACAAATACAATACACAATATTATTAGTGTTGTAATTGTTCTATATTATTATATATTATTATTTTCTTACTATTGTTTTATATTATTATTATTATTATTGAATGATGAATTATTTTTATTGATCAGCCAATTGGCCTTATCAAAACAGACAATACAAATACAATACACAATATTATTAGTGTTGTAATTGTTCTATATTATTATATATTATTATTTTCTTACTATTGTTTTATATTATTATTATTATTATTGAATGATGAATTATTTTTATTGATCAGCCAATTGGCCTTATCAAAACAGACAATACAAATTCAACACACAATATTATTATTGTTGTAATTGTTCTATATTATTATATATTATTATTTTCTTACTATTGTTTTATATTATTATTATTATTATTGAATTGAATTATTTTTATTGATCAGCCAATTGGCCTTATCAAAACAGACAATACAAATTCAACACACAATATTATTATTGTTGTAATTGTTCTATATTATTATATATTATTATTTTCTTACTATTGTTTTATATTATTATTATTATTATTGAATGATGAATTATTTTTATTGATCAGCCAATTGGCCTTATCAAAACAGACAATACAAATTCAACACACAATATTATTATTGTTGTAATTGTTCTATATTATTATATATTATTATTTTCTTACTATTGTTTTATATTATTATTATTATGATTGAATGATGAATTATTTTTATTGATCAGCCAATTGGCCTTATCAAAAAAGACAATACAAATACAATACACAATATTATTGTTGTTGTAATATTGTTGTAATTATTCTATATTATTTTATATTATTATATATTATTGTTTTATTACGATTGTTTATTATTATTATTATTATTATTGAGACTCTGGTGGTGCAATGGGTTAAACCTTTGTGCCGGCAGGACTGCTGACTTGAAGGTTGGGTTCCTGACCTGAAGTTATATAGCATCTAATCGGAACACCGACGACCAAGCGAGCTGCGGCATTCTGCACCAACTTGAGTTTCCCGATCACGGACAAAGGAAGCCCAATGTAGAGGGCGTTACAGTAGTCTAGTCTCGAGATGACCATCGCCTGGATCACCGTGGCCAGGTCGCCCTTAGACAGGTAAGGTGCCAGCCGTTAGCATGTCGCAGATGGAAAAATGTGGATCTGCTGACCATAGAGACCTGGGCCTCCATAGTCAGCAGTGGGCCCAACTGGACCCCCAGACTCTTTACCAAGGACGACGGGCAAAGTGCTTCGCCGTCCAGGGTAGGCAGCCGGCACACCACCACCACGCCCAACCAAAGGATCTCGCGTGACACCGGTTGGGAAACACTGATCTACGGCATTAAAGATCCGGAAGACGACCGAACCCAGGACAGTCCTTTCCTTTTTTTTTGAAAAAAGAGTGAAACACCGACAGCGGCCACCAGGGGGCAGCAAAACCAAAGGTTTGAGGCCAGCCGCGGATGCCGAGGAGTTCGGGATGGATGGGAGTTTTCCAAGAGTGAAATACTCACGGCGCAATTGCAGACAGCGGACGTCCAAAGGAGGCAGAATGGATAAGTCCAAAGAAGTTCTAACTTGGTGGAGACTCCGGAGAGACATGCGCAAGACGTGGGAAAAGGGAGAAATTGCCAAAGAGGAATTCAACCCAATAGCCAACTCGTGTCGGGAAAAGGTGCGCAAGGCTCAAGCGTCAAATGAGCTCGCGGGGATATTGAAAACAATACAAAGGAGGTGATAGTCCCAACAGATTGGAGGAGGGCCAATGCGGTCCCCCTGTACCCTCAAGAAGGGCGACCCAAACAATGACCAACGGCCAGGTAGCCTCACGCCGATACCAGGCAAGATCGTTAAGGAAGTGGTCTGCAAACACTCATGCCCGGATTCCCCATAAGGCCAACCTAGGCCATGGCCTAGGGGCGCAAGCTGAGGGGGGCGCAGATCACGGACCCCCCACCCAAAATATTGTTGAAACAAATAAAAATGCAACGCGTTTTTCCCGTCCTCCCTTGGCCTCGCCATAGATGTCTATGAGAGCGGGCCCTGTCCTGAAGACTACATTTCCCATCGTGCACCTCTCTCCACTTCCGCCTCCCTCCCCGCAGAAAGACTACGCCTTCCGGCATGTCCCGCGGGGGCCGCGGTGGGGCTGGGCCAATGGGAGGCGGCGAGGGCGGCGGAGAGAGAGAGAGCGGACTCGTGTGGTTGGCGGAGGGCACTGAGGAGGGTCCGCCCTTCCAGCTGGGCAGGCCGCACTTCGAGCAGGAAAGCTCCGGGGCGCCACGCAACAGGGACCGGGAAGTCCCCGCCGGAGATGTAATCACTCCCTCAGGGAGCCCGCGTCGCTTGCCTCGGATGGCCCCGCCCCCTTGGCGCCATCCCGTCCCCTCATTGGCCCTGCCGAGTGTCCCTCTCCCATTTGAATTCCCGCCCTTGGGAAAGCTTCTGTGATTGGCTCCCGCTTCCCTTGACTTCCCTTGACTTCTCTCTAAGCGTCCTGAGTTCGAGTCCCGCTTCGGGCAGAAAGCGTGACTGTGGAACTCCCTGCCACTGCATTGGGATGGCATTTTTTAAACTGGGCCCGAGCATGGCGCTGGTGCAGGTGGGTCCGGCCCAGGCGCCCCGCGAGCCCCGCAGAGGGAAATGGGAAACTGGGAACAAGAAAAGGACTGGTTTCAAAGTTAAACTGAGTAGACGAAAGAGAAGTGTGGTATAGGAGGAATTATTGGGAAAGTATGGCTCTATGCATAATGTGTCCGGGGGGGGGGGTGCGGTAGCGGTTGGCTTAAAGGGGGCGTAATTCCAAAGTGTGGCCTAGGGCTCAAAAAAAGTGTTAATCCGGGCCTGCAAACTCTTAGAAAGGAATGCCGTCATTGCGAATCGTCAACACGGATTTACCGGAAACACGCCATGCCAGACTCACCTGATCTCTTTTTTAGATAGAGTTACAACCTGGGTGGATGTAGGGAATGCCGCGGATATAGTGTACCTGGATTTCAGGAAGGCCTTCCTTCGACAAGGTCCCCCATGACCTCCTGGTAAACAAACTAGTCCAATGTGGGCTAGGCAAAGCTACGGTCAGGTGGATCTGGACTTGGTTAAGCGGACGAACCCATAGGGTGATTCTCCCCAAGGCTTCCTCCTCTGCGTCCTGGAAAGAAGGGACGAGCGGAGTGCCATCCGCAGGGCTCCCTCCTGAGCATCCCGGTCCCGCTCAGGATCTTTATTAATGCCTTAGACCAGTATTTCCCAACCAGTGTGCCGGGGCACACTAGTGTGCCGTGAGTGATCATCGGGTGTGCCGTGGGAAATTGGAACCTCCAGGAAGCAGGGGGGGGGGGGGGAGTCTAGTGTGTTGAAGTATAAAAACCCTAAGAAACGTACCTCGATGAAGGCACAAAATTACAACCACCCCCCTCCCCACCCGTTGTCTACTTGGTCTCTCCCTCTCCATGCATTGGGAAGGCCCATCTCCCTTTCCCCAAGTAGAGACCTCCTCTTGCCTCCTGGGGGTTCTGTGTGGGAAGTTTGGCCCAGTTCTATCATTGGTGGGGTTCAGAATGCTCTTTGATTGTAGGGGAACTATAAATCCCAGCAACAACTACAATTCCCAAATGTCAAGGTCTATTTCCCCTAAACTCCAACTGAGTTCATATTTGGGCACATTGAGTATTCGTGCCAAGTTTGGTCCTGATCCAACACTGTTTCAGCCCACAGTGCTCTCTGGATATAGGTGAACTACAACTCCAAAACCCAAGGTCAATGCCCACCAAACTCTTATAGCATTTTCTCTTGGTTATGGGAGTTCTGTGTGGGAAGTTTGTGTCTTTCTGCCATTCCTGCCGGGATAACTATGTTGTGTTCATCGAAACAGGTCCAGGTTTCACACTGAGTGTATAAATACATTCAAAAACATATTAACTGTATGTATGACTGTGTTAGAGTGTCATTTTGTGTCATTATGGGTTAGTATTAGTATGTTTTGTGTGTGTGTGTCTTTCTGCCATTCCTGCCAGGCTATCTGTGTTGTGTTCATGGAAACAGGCCCAGGTTTCACACTGAGTGTATAAATACATTCAAAAACATATTAACTATATGTATGACTGTGTTAGAGTGTCGTTTTGTGTCATTTTGGTTGGTGGTGTGCCCCAGGATTTTGCAAATGTAAAAAGTGTGCCGAGGCTCAGAAAAAGGTTGGGAAACACTGGACTAGATGCATTTTCCAAACTGTCTCCAAAGGCAGCCCCACGTAAGGTGCGTTGCAGTAGTCTATTCGGGATGTGACCAGAGCAAACGTAGCCTAGATATGAGCTGAAGCCCTAGGGAGAAGGCTTGTTTTGTGCCGACCTGAAGACTAGGATTCGGAGCAATGGCTTCAAACGACAGGAAAGGAAGGAGATTCCACCTGAACATGAGGAAGAACTTCCTGACTGGGAGAGAGAGCTGTTCAGCAGTGGAACTCCCTGCCCCTTGTGGAGTGTGGTGGAGGCTCCTTCCTTCTTTGGAGGCTTTGAAGCAGTGGCCATCTGTCGGGGGGGCTTTGATGGCGATTTCCCTGCTTCTCGGGGTGGGTGATGTCCCGCCAGGTCTCTTCCGACTCTTCTAGGATGCCGATTGTGTATCAGACCTGCCACGAAGACCCATTGGAGGTCCATCGCCAGGGGCGGTCTTCCGTATAGGCGGACTAGGCCGCTGCCTAGGGCGCCATCTTGATCGTGGCAGCGTGGGGCGCCGCGCCGCCGTTCCAAAGTTCCCTGCTGCTGCCTCGGCTACAGCGCTTGCAGGAGCTTCTGGGCATCCGCGCTGGTTTCGCGAGCATGCGCAGTGGCGCGCAGCCACTGCGCATGCGCGGGGAGATTTTCGTGAGCATGCGCAGTGATTACGGAGCTCAAGTGGAGCTCCGTAACCACTGCGCATGCTCGCGAAAATCTCCGCACGCATGCGCAGTGGCTGCGGAGCTCTGTTTGAGTTGCAGTTGTGGGGATTTATAGTTCACCTACAATCACAGAGCATACTGAGCTCCACACAGACCCTTCAGACCTTGAAGGGACTTGCTAGTGCAAGCCTCGCTCCAGTCTCACACGCTCTCCCTTGCCTGTATCTTGCCTTCAAAGGCCCCTCCTTGCTTCGCAATGCCCCGCGGCAACGGCGGCACGCGGTAGCGGCGCGTGGCGGCACGCGGGAGGAGCAGAAGGAGGGCGTGCTCAAGGTGCCACTTCAAAAAAAAAATATTGGGGGCGCCAAAATAATGTTTTTGGGGTGCCAAAATGTTTTTGAGGGGCAAAATAATGTTTTTGGGGGTGCCAAAATGTTTTTGGGGGGCAAAATAATGTTTTGGGGGTGCCAAAATGTTTTGGAGGGCAAAATAATGTTTTTGGGGGTGCCAAAATAATGTTTTATGGGGGTACCAAAATAATTTTTTTGGGGGTGCCAAAATAATGTTTTGGGGGGCAAAATAATGTTTTTGGGGTGCCAAAATAATGTTTTGGGGGCAAAATAATGTTTTTGGGGTGCCAAAATGTTTTGGAGGGGCAAAATAATGTTTTTGGGGTGCCAAAATAATGTTTTGGGGGCAAAATAATGTTTTGGGGGGCAAAATAATGTTTTTGGGGGTGCCAAAATAATGTTTTGGGGGCAAAATAATGTTTTTTGAGGGCAAAATAATGTTTTGGGGGGGGTGCCAAAATAATGTTGGAGGGCAAAATACTGTTTTTTGGGGGTGCCAAAATAATGTTTTGGGGGGGCAAAATAATGTTTTTGGGGGTGCCAAAATGTTTTGGAGGGGCAAAATAATGTTTTTGGGGGTGCCAAAATAATGTTTTGGGGGCAAAATAATGTTTTTGGGGGCAAAATAATGTTTTGGGGTGCCAAAATAATGTTTTGGGGGCAAAATAATGTTTTGGGGGTGCCAAAATGTTTCGGGGGGCAAAATAATGTTTTTGAGGGTGCCAAATAATGTTTTGGGGGCAAAATAATGTTTTTGGGGCGCCAAAATGTTTTGGGGGTGCCAAAATAATGTTTTTGGGGGTGCCAAAATAATGTTTTTTGGGGGGGGCAAAATAATGTTTGGGGGGGGCAAAATGTTTGAGGGGGGAAATAATGTTTTTGGGGGTGCCAAAATAATGTTTTTGGGGGGCAAAATAATGTTTTAGGGGTACCAAAATGTTTTGGGGGCAAAAATGGTTTTTTGGGGTCCGCCAAAATAATGTTTTGGGGGGAAGTAATGTTTTTGGGGGCGCCAAAATAATGTTTTGGGGAGCAAAATAATGTTTGGGTGGGGCACCAAAATAATGTTTGGGGGGCAAAATCATGTTTTTGGAGGGGCACCAAAATAATGTTTTTGGGGGAATAATGTTTTTTGGGGCGCCAAAATAATGTTCGCCTACCATTGGAAATTACCTTGGACCGCCCCTGTCCATCGCCTGCGATGATGGGCGAACATGCACCGCTCCCGAGGGGGAATGGTGTCGTGCCCATATGCCGGGGTGGCAGCGAAAGCGCCGGCAGATGGCTCCCTATATTTATATCATTATTCAAATAAGGGAGAAAAACACTCTGCGCGTGAACTGGGGAGCAGCTGCTTGGATGGCCAGCGGTCAGCGGCGGTGTCCGGAGGGAGAGCGGCGGCCACCTGATGCCCGAAGGGAGCCGAGCCAGAGGAAGCGGGCAGAGAATTGGAACGGCAAAGGATAAATCGAGAAGGAAAGAGGGAAACACATGCCCAGCCAGGAAACAGGCAGGGATCAATAAGAGCCGGGCAAGGCACACTCTCTCGGCCTCGGCCGCCAGGCGGGCTCTCCTCAGAAAGGTCACCCGTCCACTGGCCGCCCTCCCACCTTCCGGCCTTCCCATTTCATTTCGTTTCCATCCATCTCTTCTATCCATCTCTTTTCGTCTTATCTTTCTATGCGATTGATCTGTTTCGTTCCATCTCTCCAGCCCCCGATCTATCCTTCCGTCTCGTCTATCTCTCGTTTTCCATTTTATTGATCTCGTTTAATCATCTTTCTATCTTATCTATTTCCTTCTTTCCATCCTATCTATCTATCTAATCTATCAGTTCTTTCTTTTTCCATTTTATCTATCATCTTTATTTTCGTCTTATCTATCAATTATTCCATCTTGTCTGTTTTGATCATATCTATCAATCTTATTGATTTCCTTCTTTCCATATCTATCATCTATCTTTCCATCTTCTCTTTCTATTTCGATTGTATCTTATTCTTTCTTTCTTTCCATCTTATCCATCTATCTATGTATCTTTCTCTTTCCATCCTATCATTCTTCCTTTCCATCCTATCGATCTATCATTCCCTTCTTTCGCTTTCCGTCCTATCTATCTATCTATCCCTTCTTTTTCTTTCCATCCTATCATTCTTCCTTTCCATCCTATCAATCTATCATTCCCTTCTTTGGCTTTCCATCTTATATCTATCTATCTATCTATATCTATCCCTTCTTTTTCTTTCCATCCTATCAATCGATCTATCATTTCCTTCTTTTGCTATCCATCCTTTCTATCTATCTATCCCTTTTTCTTTCCATCCTATCATTCCTTCCTTCCTATCGATCTATCATTTCCTTCTTCCTCTATCCATCCTATCTATCACTCTCTTCTTTTTCTTTCCATCCTATCTATCATTCTTCGTTTCCATCCTATCGGTCCATCATTTCCTTCTTTCGCTTTCCATCTTATCTATCCTCCTTTCCTTCAGTTGTATCTTATCTACCATTCTTCCGTTCCATCTTATTCATCCATCGATCTTTCCTTCTTTCTCTTTCAAACATATCTTTTCTTTCTTTCTTGCCACCCTATCTATCTTTCATTTCGTCTTTCTCTTTCAACTCTTTCTCTTTCAATCATATATTTTCTTTCTTTCTTTCCATCCTATCTATACTATCTCTTTCAATCATATCTTAGCTATCATTTTTTCTTTCCATCCTATCGATCTATCTTATCTTTTCCTTCTTTTTTTCCATCCTATCAATCTATCATTTCCTTCTTTCGCTTTCCATCCTACCTACCTACCTACCCCTTCTTTTTCCCCATCCTATCATTCTTCCTTTCCATCCTATCAATCTATCTATCGATCTATCTATCGATCGATCTATCGATCCCTTCTTTTTCTTTCCATCCTATCATTCTTCCTTTCCATCCTATCAATCGATCTATCGATCTATCTATCGATCTATCTATCAATCTATCTATCGATCTATCTATCGATCTATCTATCGATCCCTTCTTTTTCTTTCCATCCTATCATTCTTCCTTTCCATCCTATCAATCGATCTATCGATCTATCTATCGATCTATCTATCAATCTATCTATCTATCGATCTATCTATCTATCTATCCCTTCTTTTTCTTTCCATCCTATCTATCATTCTTCCTTTCCATCCTATCAATCGATCTATCATTTCCTTCTTTCGCTTTCCATTCTATCTATCTATCATCTATCTATCTATCTATCTATCCCTTCTTTTTCTTTCCATCCTATCCATCATTCTTCCTTTCCATCCTATCTG
>JARBWK010000022.1:1351277-1361558 GCA_030556195.1 Anolis apletophallus
AATAAACAAAACAAGCAAAAAATAAGTAACAAGCAAACAACAATGAATAAAAATAATTAATAAACAAAAAAGCAAAAAATAAAACAAGCAAAAAATAAAAAATAAGTAATAAACAAAACAACAAAAAATGAATAAAAATGAATAAAAATTATATATAAACAAAACAAGCAAAAAATAAGTAACAAGCAAACAACAATGAATAAAAATAATTAATAAATAAACAAAACAAGCACAATAAAAAATAGACAAAAACAAACAAACAAGCAAAAAATAAGTAACAAGCAAACAACAATGAATAAAAATAATAAATAAATAAACAAAACAAGCAAAAAAAAAAAATGAATAAAAATAATTAATAAGCAAACAACAATGAACAAAAAATAATTAATAAATAAACAAAACAAGCAAAAAAATAAGTAACAAAGCAAACAACAATGAATAAAAAAATAATTAATAAATAAAAAAAAAAAAAACAAGCAATGAATAAAAAAAAATAAGCAAAAATAACAAGCAAACAACAATGAATAAAAATAATTAATAAATAAACAAAACAAGCAAAAATAAGTAACAAGCAAACAACAATGAATAAAAATAATTAATAAATAAACAAAACAAGCAAAAATAAGTAACAAGCAAACAACAATGAATAAAAATAATTAATAAATAAACAAAACAAGCAAAAAAATAAGTAACAAGCAAACAACAATGAATAAAAATAATTAATAAATAAACAAAACAAGCAAAAAAATAAGTAACAAGCAAACAACAATGAATAAAAATAATAAATAAATTTTTAAAAAAGAAAAAAATAAGTAACAAGCAAACAATGAATAAAAATAATAAACAAACAAAAATAAAACAATAAATGATAAAAATAATAAAAAATTTTTAAAAAGGAAAAATAAAACAACAAACAAAATAAAAAGATAGTAGACAAAACAAAAACAAATGAAAACAACAAAACAAACAAAACACATAAAATAAAAATATACAAAAACAAATAAAACAAAAACAAAAAACCAAATAAAAAAATAAACAAACAAAAAACAAAAGAATAAAAACAAAAGCAAATAATATAATAAATAATAAACAAATACAAATAAAATTATTATTATTATTATTATTATTAATAATAACTTATGCATCCACTTTAATTTTCCTCCTATCCTCTTCCTTGCCTCCATTCCTTTTTCCATCTTCCTCCTTTCACTTCCTTCCTTCCTTCCCTTTTACCTCCAGTCTTTAATGACTTCCTGTCTTTGGGATGACTGCCTTTTAGAGCGGAGGAAAACGAAGGAACGAAGGGAAAGAAGGAAGAGAGAAAAAGGAAAGGAGGAAAGGAAAAGGATACAAGGAAAGTTAGAGTGGAGGAAAGGGAAGGAAGGGAAAAGGACAGGAGGAAAGGGAAGAATAAGGTAAGAGGAAATGGAGGAAAAGAGAAGGAAACGAAAAAAGGAAGGTATGAATGGAGGAAAAGAGTAGAAAAGAGGAGGAAAAGGAGGAAAAAGAAGGAAAGGAAGACAGGAAAGGGGAAAGAGGTAGGAAGGAGAAAAAAAGGAAGAGATAAGAAGAGATGAAAAGAGGAGAAAAACAGGAAAGGAAAGGAGGAAAGGAGGGAGGATGAAAAGAAGAGGAAAGGAGAAAAGAGGAAGCAAAGGGATAAGAGGAAAGGAAGAGAGGAATGGAGGAAAGGAAGACAAGAGGAAAAGAGGAAAGAAGGAAAGGAGGGAAGTAGGAAAGGAAGAAAGGAGAAGGAAGAGAGGAATGGAGGAAAGGAGGAAAGAGGTCGGAAAAGGAAGAACGGAAAAAGAAAAGAAGAAGGGAGGAAAAGAGGAAAGAAGATAGAAATGGGGGAAAGGAGGAAAGAGGTGGGAAGAAGGAAAGGAAGAAAAGAAGGAAAAGAGGAAAGAAGGGAGGAAAAGAGGAAAGGAAGACAGGAATGGAGGAAACAGGAGGGAAGGAGGAAAGGAAGAAAAGAAAAGAGAAGGAAAAGAGGAATGAAGGGAGGAAAGAGGAAAGGAAGAGAGGAATGGAGGAGAGGAGGAGAGGAGAAAAGAGGTGGAAAGGAAGAAAAGAGAAGGAAAAGAGGAATGAAGGAAGGAAAAGAGGAAAGGAAGAGAGGAATGGAGGAAAGAGGAGGGAAGGAGGAAAGGAAGAAGAGAAGGAAAAGAGGAATGAAGGGAGGAAAGAGGAAAGGAAGAGAGGAATGGAGGAAAGAGGAGGGAAGGAGGAAAGGAAGAAGAGAAGGAAAAGAGGAATGAAGGGAGGAAAAGAGGAAAGGAAGAGAGGAATGGAGGAAAGAGGAGGGAAGGAGGAAAGGAAGAAGAGAAGGAAAAGAGGAATGAAGGGAGGAAAGAGGAAAGGAAGAGAGGAATGGAGGAGAGGAGAAAAGAGGTGGGAAGGAAGAAAGGAAGAAAAGAGAAGGGAAAGAGGAATGAAGGGAGGAAAAGAGGAAAGGAAGAGAGGAATGGAGAAAAGGAGAAAAGAGGTGGGAAGGAAGAAAGGAAGAAAAGAGAAGGAAAAGAGGAATGAAAGGAGGAAAGGAAGAGAGGAATGGAGGAGAAAAGAGGTGGGAAGGAAGAAAGGAGAAGGAAAAGAGGAATGGAGGAAAAGAGGAAAGGAAGAGAGGAATGGAGGAAAGGAGAGAAGAGGTCGGAAGGAGGAAAAGTAAGGAAAGGTGGAAAGGAAGGATAAGAGGATCGAAGAGAGGAAAAGTGGAGGAAAAGAGGAAGAAAGAAGGAAACCTCCTAGACCTAGAGTCGGAAGAGATAGAAAAGGACGGGTCGGAAAGAGAGAGAAAAAGAAGTGAGAGAGACAGACCGGAAAGAAAGGAAAAGTGTGGCTGGACGGGAGAGATAGAAAGGGAAAGGGGGAAAAGGAGAGAAGAAGGCGGCGGATGGATGGACGGGCAACAGAAGGGAAGCAGATGTTGGGGGGTCAGAATAGTCCCTGGGGGAAAAAGAGAAAGAGGGAACGAGAGAGAAAGAGGGAAGGAGGGAGGGACCCTCGGGGAATGCCGGGCCGTGCCTTCTGGCAGCTGGCGGATGGAGGGATGGAGGAGGAAGGGAAGAAAGAAAGGAAGAAGGAGGGAAAGAAAGAAGAAGAGTGTGAAAGGGCCCATATGCCAGGGCCGGAGACAGGACAGATGGGAGACACCCCCCCCCCCCCACTGAAAGAGCAGATGGGAAGGAAGTGGATGGAGGAGAGCCAAGGCGCTAGTCCTCAGTGAGGGAAGAGAAGGAAGGAGAGAGAGAATGCGGAGAGGGGGGGCAGGAAGAGAAAGAGAAGTGAAGAGGAAGGGAGTGAAGGGAGGATAGAAAAGGAGAGAGAGAGAGAGAACAGAGAGAGGAAAAAGGAAGAGAAAGGAAGAGAAGAGGAAGGAAGTGAAGGAAGGATAGAAAAGTAGAGAGAATAGAGAGGGAAAATGAAGAGAAAGAGAAGGGAAGAGAATGGAGAGAGAGAGAAAAGGAAGAAGGAGACAAGTGGAGAGAAGAGGAAGTGAAGGAAGGATAGAAAAGGAGAGAGAGAACAGAGAGAGGGAAGAGAAAGAAAGAGAAGGGAAGAGAATGGAGAGAGAGAGAGAGAAAAGGAAGGAGGCAAGTGAAGAGGAAGGAAGGGAAAGAAGGATAGAAAAGAAGGAAGGTGAGAAAAGGAGAGAGGGAAAAGGAAGAAAAGAAAGAGAGAAGGGGAGAAAATGGAGAGAGAGAGAGAAAAGGCAGAAGGAGACAAGTGGAGAGAAGAGGAAGGAAGTGAAGGAAGGATAGAAAAGAAGGAAGGTGAGAAAAGGAGAGAGGGAAAAGGAAGAAAAGAAAGAGAGAAGGGGAGAGAATGGAGAGAGAGAGAAAAGGCAGAAGGAGACAAGTGAAGGGAAGAGAAAGGAAGGGAAAGAAGGATAGAAAAGGAGAGAGGGAGAACAGACAGAGGGAAGAGAAAGAAAGAGAGAAGGGGAGAGAATGGAGAGAGAGAAAAGGAAGAAGGAGACAAGTGGAGGGAAGAGAAAGGAAGGGAAGGGAAAGAAGGATAGAAAAGAAGGAAGGTGAGAAAAGGAGAGAGAATAGAGAGAGGGAAAAGGAAGAAAAAGAAGGAGAGAAGAGAAGAAGGGAAGAAAAATAGAAACGAGAATGGAGAGCAGGAAAGGAAGGAAATAGGGAAGGAGAGAGAACAGGAAGGAAGGGAAAGGGAAGAATATGAAAGGAGGAAGGAGGGAATGGAGGGAGACCGGGAAAGGAAGAAGGGAAAAGGCGAGCAAGCAAGGAAAGAGAGGGAAGAGTATGCAAGGAGGGAGAGGAAGGAAGGAGAGAATGGAGAGTGAGCAGGAAATGAAGGGAGGAAAGAGAGAAAGGAAGGAAGGAAACAACAAAAGGAGGGAAAATAGGGAAGGAGAGAAAACAGGAAAGAATGAAAGAAAGAAGGAAAGAATAGGAATGAAAGGAGAAAAGGAAGGAAATAGAACGGAAGGAGAGAAAATTGGGAAGGAGAGAAAACAGGAAGGAAGGAAAGAAAGAAAGAAGGAAGGAGAGAAGGAATGAGATTAGTGAAAGAGAGAAGGAGAGAACAAGAAGGAAGGAAAAGGAAAGGAAGAAGGGAGAAAAGAAGGATGGACAGAAGGAAGGGAAAAGGAAGGAAGGAAACGGATTGAAAGGAGGAAAAAAAAGGAAGGAAGGAAGGAAGGAAGGAAGGAAAAGAAGAACAAGAATGAAGGAAGGGGAGACCAGGAAAGGAAGGGAGAAAAGGAAAGAAAGGAAGAATGGGGGAATAGATGGATGGACAGAAGGAAGGGAAAAGGAAGGAAGGAAACTGATTGAAAGAAGGAAAAATAGGAAGGAAGGAAGGAAGGAATGGGAAAGGAAGAATAGCAATGAAGGGAGGAGAGACTGGAGAGAGACCAGGAAAGGAAGGGGGAAGGAAGAAAAAGAAGGAAATAGAAGGAGAATAGAGATGAGGGAAGGAAAGGAGAAAAAGGAGAGAAAGAAGAAAGAAAGGAAAGAGGGAGCAAGGAAGGAAGGAAGGAAGGAAATGGAAGGAGGGAAAGAAAGGATAGAAAGGAGGAATGGAGAGAAAGAATAGGAAGGAAGGAAAAGGAAAGGAAAGAAAAGGAAGAATAGGAAGAAAGGAAGGAGAAGGAAAAGGAAAGGAAGAATATGAAGGAAGGAAAAGGAAAGGAAGGAAGGAAAAGGAAGGAAGGAAGAATAGGAAGAATAGGAAGGAAGGAAGGAAGGAAGGAAGAGAATAGAGAGGAAGGAGAGACTGGAGAGACCAGGAAAGGAAAGGATGAAGGAGGGAAAAAAGGAAGGAAATAGAATGAGAATAGAGATGAGGGAAGGAAAGGAGAAAAAGAAGAAAGAAAGGAAAGAGGGAGAAAGGAAGGAAGGAAATGGAAGGAGGGAAAGAAAGGATAGAAAGGAGGAATGGAGAGAAAGAATAGGAAGGAAGGAAGGAAGGAAAAGGAAAGGAAGGAAAAGGAAGAAAGGAAGGAGAAGGAAAAGGAAAGGAAGAATATGAAGGAAGGAAAAGGAAAGGAAGGAAGGAAGGAAAAGGAAGAATAGGAAGGAAAAGGAAGGAAGGAAGGAAGGAAGGAATAGGAAGGAAGGAAGGAAGGAAGAGAAGAATAGGAAGAAAGGAAGGAAGGAGAGAAGGAAGGAAGGAAGAGAAGAATAGGAAGAAAGGAAGGAAGGAGGGAAGGAAGGAAGGAAGAGAAGAATAGGAAGAATAGGAAGGAAAAGGAAGGAAGGAAGAATAGGAAGGAAGGAAGGAAGGAAGAGAAGAATAGGAAGAAAGGAAGGAAGGAGGGAAGGAAGGAAGGAAGAGAAGAATAGGAAGAAAGGAAGGAAGGAGGGAAGGAAGGAAGGAAGAGAAGAATAGGAAGGAAAAGGAAGGAAGGAAGAATAGGAAGGAAGGAAGGAAGGAAGAGAAGAATAGGAAGAAAGGAGGGAAGGAAGGAAGGAAGGAAGAGAAGAATAGAGAGGAAGGAGAGACTGGAGAGACCAGGAAAGGAAAGGATAAAGGAGGAAAAAAAGGAAGGAAATAGAATGAGAATAGAGATGAGGGAAGGAAAGAAGGAGAGAAAGGAGAGAAAGAAGGAAGGAAGGAAAGAGAAAGAAAAGAAGGAAATGGAAGAAGGGAAAGAAAGGATAGAAGGAAGGAATGGAGAGAAAGAAAAAAGGAAGGAAGGAAGGGGAAATCCCATTTGCAGGTCAGACGCTTTCCAACCCAAAGCACTGGAAAATTAATAATAATAATAACAATAATAATACCTCCCAGACAGAAGTGAAAATACTTTGTTTGCAGGGGATACTGGGAGTTGTAGTTCTCCAAAGTACAATTACTGGAGGGAAAAACCTTACCCTTTAAAAGAGGCTCCACTTTTCCCTTTCCTTCTCCTCCTGGGAGCCCATTCCTCCTTAGAGCGGATTTCACGTGTCTTTGCGTTCACACGTGTCTCTCCATCGCGTGTCGCTCTCTTTCCTCGTTGCGCCACACCGCCACCTACCGACCGCACTCGGTATTGCACCCTCCGCTTCTGCCGCTCCGAGGAAAAGCCGCTTCTTGCTATATAAGTGCCTCCGCCGCCTGCCGGCCCCGCCCACGGGGCTTTTTCATTGGCTGCTCCAGCTCACTATGCAAATAGCAAAGCAAGCACTGGCCCCTCATTGGCTGGAAGGGAAAGACCTGGGGGAGGGGCGGGGTTTCGGAAGAGACAGCTGTTCCCCATTCATATTTATTTCATGGCGAGGGAGGGAAGCACTTCTTCAATGGGGACTCCCATTATTATTATTATTATTATTATTTGTGATTATAACTATTACTCTATCATAATTAATATTATATTTTAAATATTATTTTATGTTAATATTCATAATATTATAGTACAATACTATATTATAATTATTATTGTAGTATATTATAATACATTTCAATTACTATAATTTATTATTACTAATTTGCTATATTATAATTAATATGTATCATATATATTATATACTGTATTATAATTAACATTATAATATAGTATATAAATATATTAAATTAATATATAATATAACTAATAGAATATATATTATATTAATAAATTATAAGTAATTATGTTAAAATTAATAGATAGTATAATATATATAACAATTAATAAATATCATACTAATATATTATAATTAATATTACTACATAGTATATAAGTATATTACAATCAGTATATATTATAATACATTATATTAAATATAATAACAAACTTTTAATAGAGTTAAGTAATAGAATTATGTACTAATTAAGAATATATTTTAATATAATATATTATATAACAATCAGTATATAGTATAATAAATTATATTAAAAGTATATATTATAAATATATTATAATTATTAATATTTTATATTAGTCGAATATATTATTAATTACAATTAATACATATTATATTATAAATATGTATTAATTGTATTATTATATTATACATATATTGTAAGTATATTATATATAATATAATATTATTAATATATTTTAATTATTAATATTTTATATTAATATATTATATTATTAATAATACAATTAATACATATTATATTATATTATTATAAATGTATTAATTGTATTATTATATTACACATATATTGTATGTATATTATATTATTAATACATTTTAATTAGTAATATTTTATATTAATATATTATATTATATTATTATTAATACAATTAATACATATTATATTACATTATAATATATGTATTAATTGTATTATTATATTATACATATATTGTATGTATATTATATTATTAATATATTTTAATTAGTAATATTTTATATTAATATATTATATTATATTATTATTAATACAATTAATACATATTATATTACATTATAATATATGTATTAATTGTATTATTATATTATACATATATTGTATGTATATTATATTATTAATATTTTAATTAGTAATATTTTATATTAATATATTATATTATATTAATAAAATTAATATATTATATTACATTATAATATATGTATTAATTGTATTATTATATTATACACATATTGTATGTATATTATATTATAAATATATTTTATATTAATAATATAAATTATATTATTAATAATTGTATTATTAACAATACAATTAATACATATTATATTATATATTATAGCATAATTAAGAATATAATATATTATAGAGACTATATTATATTCAATAATAAAATTACTATATCATACTGTATTATAATTAATAATCAACTTTTACATTAATAAAGTATAAAATGATATATTATCGTGTCATTAATTAATATCATGTTTAATATATAATATTATAATTCTGAATATAATTATAAATATTTTTTATTTAATACACAATATATGATCTTATTATTGCATTATACTTATATTAACATAATGTGACATTAATATAATATTGTGCTATATTAAGTATTGTATTGTAATTAATAATATAATTAACATATATCAATATAATAGTGTATATAACATAATTAATATATATGACAATAGTATATAACCATATAATAGTATCTAATAATATAATCCACTCCCAGCCCTGGCCTGCAAGACCCTTCGCCGCAGCCTCCTCCTCCTTGGGGTCCATCTGTCCATCATCCCCTCCCCTCCCCTCCCTGACCAAGCCCTTTGTGTCCCTCCATCTGTCAACCTTGCTGGAAAGCTTCCCCCCCCATTCATTGGCCTGAATGGGCAAGGGGCCATCTCTTCCCCGCCCCATCTGTTCCTCTTGCAGGGGATGATGGGCCTTGTCATCCCTCCCAAGCCATCCCTCACTCCCAGGCACATTCCCGAATCCGTATTATCATTACGATTATTATTATTATTAGTATTATTCCCAAGGGGTGTAATTATATTGTTATTATTAGAATTCTATTATTATTCCAGTATTTCCATTATTATTATTATTACGTATTGGTCTCCCCCAACAAATAATTTATTTATCTCCCGCTTTATCCTATGGAGAGATAAAGCGGGATATAAATAAATAAATAAATAAATAACTCTCTCGGCATTACTTCGCGAACGAAGATTCTTTAGGAAGGACTCGCCCCACGCTTTCTACAAGCGCGTTGATGACTGAAAAGGCCAATCTGAGATAAGGCAAGTCCGGTTGCAGAAAGCACAGCAGAAACTCTCCTTGGGTGATGTTGTTTTCCAAGTTGCGGCTCTTCCTGCGTTGTCGTTTCTCTTCGAGACGCATTCAGCGTGTCCGCAGCATTGTGGGTAGTGCGTCTCCACGCCTCCCGACGTGAGGCCAGGGTGGACCATTGTTGGGGATCAATCTGGCCGAGCCTGAGGTGTTGTTTCAGGGAGTCCTTATATCTCTTTTTGGGGGCGCCTCTCTTGCGTGGCGAGTTCACCATAGAGTAGTATCTTTCGGAGGCAGTGGTCCTCCATCCTAGAGACCTTGTGCCCTGCCCAGCGCAGCTGTGTTCTCAATAGCATGGCCTCAACGCTGGTGACCTCCGCTTGCTCAAGGACAGCAACATTCGTCACATAGTCAGTCCAGTGTAGATTTAGGATTGTGCGAAGACAGTGCTGATGAAAGCGTTCGAGGAGTCGTAGGTGTTGGCAATAGGTGACCCATGTTTCAGACCCATAAAGGAGAATAGACAGTACAATAGCTCTGTACACACTGATTTTGGTGCTTTGCCTCAGGTGCTTGTTGCTCCAGACTCTCTTGTGAAGCCTTCCGAATGCACTCTATACCATTGCTAACCTGTGATCGAACTCTTTGTCAATCTTGGCGTCTGAAGAGATGATGCTTCCCAGGAAGGGGAACTGCTGAACAGACTTAAGCACAGATGTGCCTATGCTGGCATGGGGATGGTGGTGTTCTTCCTGTGGTGCGGGCTGGTAGAGGACTTCCCTGTTCTTCAGGCTGAACGGACTTAAGCACAGATGTGCCTATGCTGACGTGGGGGTGATGGTGTTCTTCCTGTGGTGCGGGCTGGTAGAGGACTTCCCTGTTCTTCAGGCTGAACGGACTTAAGCACAGATGTGCCTATGCTGACGTGGGGGTGATGGTGTTCTTCCTGTGGTGCGGGCTGGTAGAGGACTTCCCTGTTCTTCAGGCTCAACGGACTTAAGCACAGATGTGCCTATTCTGACGTGGGGGTGATGGTGTTCTTCCTGTGGTGCGGGCTGGTAGAGGGCTTCCCTGTTCTTCCGGCTCAACGGACTTAAGCACAGATGTGCCTATGCTGACGTGGGGGTGATGGTGTTCTTCCTGTGGTGCGGGCTGGTAGAGGACTTCCCTGTTCTTCAGGCTGAACGGACT
>JARBWK010000022.1:1361658-1436658 GCA_030556195.1 Anolis apletophallus
AACCTTCTTTCTTCTTCCTTTATTCCTCACCTCCTTTCTTTCCTCTTCCTTCCCTTTCTCTCATTTATTTCTCCTTCCTTTCCTTCTTTCTTCTTCCTTCCTCACCTCCTTCCTTTCTTCCTTCCCTTCTTCCCTCCTTTCTCTCTCATTTCTTTCGCCTTCCTTCCCTTTCTTTCCTCCCTCTTTTCTTCTTCCTTCCTTCATTTTTCTCCTTCCTTCCCTTCTTCCTTTCCTCCCTCCCTCCCTTTCTTCTTCCTCACTTCCTTTCTTTCTCCTTCCTTCCCTACTTTCTTTCTTTCCGCCCTCCCTCCTTTCTTCTTCCTTCCTTCCTTCCTCACCTCCTTTCTTCTTCCTTCCCTTCTTCCTTCCTTCCCTCCTTTCTCTCTCATTTTTTCCCCTCTGGACTGTGCTCTGATTTACGAGAAGCAAAAACGGAGCGTATTGTGCGAAAGCGGACGGGCACAACCTGGGGCTCACAACCAGACACGGCGAAGGCACCGGCCCTTGCGCTTGGCTACTCTCCTGCTGAGTACGCACGCACGCCCTGGATCTCACCACGCTAAAACATGAGACGTGCCGCATGATCACGGCGTGTCTGCGCCTGACACCACTGGAGGAAACGCACTGTTTTGCGGGTGTTGCACCCCTGGGGAGTAGCACCCAACAGGGAAAGGGTGCCATGCACAAGGTGTTGCCCTTCCCACAGCCACACCAGGGGCGGCCCACGCGGCCGTCCTCTGTTCAAAGGACATTCAGCCAAAGGCCAAGTGGGCAAACTTTATGTTTTCTCAAATACGCAGGTTCGCTCTTGACACCACCAATCAATCAATCAATCAATCAATCAATCAACACGTCTGGGGCCTGCACTAGTTCAACAGGTCACTTGGGGGCCGCCTGGGCCCCAGATGGGAAGGAAGGCAAAGCGCCTCTGGATGGAGAGAAGGGGGGAAAGAAAGCAGGGGATGAAAAATAGATGAGCGAGGCTTTGGAGCGAGAGAGCGAGCGAGGGAGGGAGGGAGGGGGAGAAGGAAGGAAGGGGCCCTCCCGGCAGATGTGCCCAGGCACTCGGGGACGTGCGTTCCGCAGCTGAGCCCACCCCCCCAGGCCAGGAAAGGCGTCCACACCCCCACCCCACACAACGGCCAGCCCTGGCCTCACCCTCTTCTCTCTCCCCCAAAACAAAACGGTTCTGCCCCAAAGGAACCCCAGGAAGGACGGACGGAAGGGAATGAAGGAAAGAAGGGAAAGAAGGAGAAAGAAATGAGAGAAAGGAGGGAAGGAAGAAGAAAGGAGGAAGGGAGGAAAGGAGAAAGAAATGAGAAAGAAAGGAGGGGAAGGAATGAGGGAAGGAAGAAAGGAGAGAGGGAGGAAAGAATGGAGGGGAGGAAGGAAGGAAGAAGAAAGAAAGAGGAGAGGGGAAGAAAGGAAAGAAGAGAAAGAAATGAGAGAAAGGAGGGAAGGAAGGAAGGAGGGAAGGAAGGAGAAAGAAAAGAGGAGAGGTAGAAAGGAAGGGAAGGGAAAGGAGAAAGAAATGAGGAGGGAAGGAAGGAATAAGGGAAGGAAGAAGAAAGAAAGAAAGGAGGGAAGGAAGAAGGAAGGAGCGAGGGAGGAAAGAAGGGAAAGAAATGAGAGAAAGGAGGGAAGGAAGAAAGGAGTTACGGAGGAAAGAAGGAGAAAGAAATGAGAAAGAAAGGAGGGGAAGCAATGAGGGAAGGAAGAAAGGAGAGAGGGAGAAAAGAATGGAGGGGAGGAAGGAAGGAAGGAAGAAGAAAGAGGAGAGGGGAAGAAAGGAAAGAAGAGAAAGAAATGAGAGAAAGAAGGGAAGGAAGGAAGGAAGGAAAGAAGGAAGGAAGGAAGGAAGGAGAAAGAAAGGAGGGGAGGTAGAAAGGAAGGGAAGAAGGGAAAGGAGAAAGAAATGAGAGGAGGGAAGGAAGGAATAAGGGAAGGAAGAAGAAAGAAAGGAGGGAAGGAAGAAGAAAGGAAGGAGCGAGGGAGGAAAGAAGGGAAAGAAATGAGAGAAAGGAGGGAAGGAAGGAAGGAAGGAAGGAAGGAGGGAAGGAAGGAGAAAGAAAGGAGGAGGTAGAAAGGAAGGGAAGAAGGGAAAGGAGAAAGAAATGAGAGGAGGGAAGGAAGGAATAAGGGAAGGAAGAAGAAAGAAGGAAAGAAAGAAAGAAGAAAGGAGGAAGGGAGGAAAGAAGGAGAAAGAAATGAGAAAGAAAGGAGGGAGGGAAGGAAGAAAGGAGAGAGGGAGAAAAGAATGGAGGGGAGGAAGGAAGGAAGAAGAAAGAAAGAGGAGAGGGGAAGAAAGGAAAGAAGAGAAAGAAATGAGAGAAAGGAGGGAAGGAAGGAAGGAAAGAAGGAAGGAGGGAAGGAAGAAAGGGGAGAGGGAGAAAAGAATGGAAGGGAGGAAGGAAGGAAGAAGAAAGAAAGAGGAGAGGGGAAGAAAGGAAAGAAGAGAAAGAAATGAAAGGAGGGAAGGAAGGAAGGAAAGAAGGAAGGAGGGAAGGAAGGAGAAAGAAAGGAGGAGGTAGAAAGGAAGGGAAGAAGGGAAAGGAGAAAGAAATGAGAGGAGGGAAGGAAGGAATAAGGGAAGGAAGAAGAAAGAAAGAAAGGAGGGAAGGAAGGAAGGAAGAAGAAAGGAAGGAGCGAGGGAGGAAAGAAGGGAAAGAAATGAGAGAAAGGAGGGAAGGAAGAAAGGAGTTACAGAGGAAAGAAGGAGAAAAATGAGAAAGAAAGGAGGGAAGGAAGAAATAAAGGAGGCAGGGAAGAAAGAAAGGAGGGAAGGAAGAAGAAGGAAGGAAAGAAGGGAAAGCAATGAGAGAAAGGAGGGAAGAAAGGAGGGAAGGAAGGAAGAAGAAAAAAGGGGAGGAAAGAAGGAAGGTTGGCGGGAAGGAAAGAGGAGAGGAAGGAAGGAAGGAAGGAAGGAAGGAAGGAAGGAAGGAGAAAGGAAGGGAAAGATAGAAGGAAGGAAGGAGCGAGGGAGGAAAGAAGGAGAAAGAAATGAGAGAAAGGAGGGAAGGAAGAAAGGAGTTACGGAGGAAAGAAGGAGAAAGAAATGAGAAAGAAAGGAGGGAAGGAAGAAATAAAGGAGGCAGGGAAGAAAGAAAGGAGGGAAGGAAGAAGAAGGAAGGAAAGAAGGGAAAGCAATGAGAGAAAGGAGGGAAGAAAGGAGGGAAGGAAGGAAGAAGAAAAAAGGGGAGGAAAGAAGGCTGGCGGGAAGGAAGGAGGAGAGGAAGGAAGAAGAAAGAAAGGAGGGAGGGAAGGAAGGAGAAAGGAAGGGAAGAAGGGAAAGAAGGAGAAAGAAATGAGGGAAAGGAGGGGAGAAAGAAAGAAATGAGGGAGGGAGGGAGAAAGGAAAAAAGGAAGGAGGGAGGGAGGGAGGGAAGGAAGGAGAAAGAAAGAGGGAGGAATGAATGAAAGAACGAGAGAAAGAAAAGATGGAAGGAAAAATTCAATTTGCAGGTCAAACCCTTTCCAGCCCAATGCACGGGAAAATAACAACAATAATAATAAGGGTGATGACGACGACAACTCTGGCAGAAGCCGGTCAAGGGGATCCCAGTGGGGATGGGCGCACTGGGCGCAGTGCCTCAACTTAAACACAATCGGCGCCGACAAAGGCCGCCCTACCGGGATCTGCACGCATTGTTGGCCGATACATCACCCAGCCCTAGACGCTGTGGACGCATCTTGTTGCGTTTCAAATAATACTAATAATAATAATAATGAATTATTATTATGTGTCTAATAATAGTAATAATAGATTGTAAATATTAGTAATGTTGTTATTGTTGTATTAATTATTATGTGTTTAATAATAGTAATAGTAGATTGTAAATATTAGTAGTGTTATTATTGTATTATTATTATGTGTTTATTAATATCCATAATGTTATTATTATTGTTGTTGTTGTTATAATTGTAATGGATTATAGTGTCCACCTCAAGGGACTATCACAGGCATCAGAATAATAATAATAATAATTATTATTATTATTATTCTGATGCCTGTGATAGCGTCTGCATTGGCCTTTAGAGCCCAGTTTGTTTGCTGGGTTTTCCGGCGGCGCGCAAACGCGGCAGATCAGACGCGAGCAGCTGCCTGCCGCCTGCAAAAACAGCAAGCCCTGCCAAGGCTTCCCGCTCCGTGCATGTTCCCCGTCAAGCGGACGAAGAGGAGGAGGTGGCCCCCGGGGGTTTCTTTGGGGGGAGAAGCCTGGGCCCAGCTGCCACCGCTGCCGCGCTCCCCCAAGGGCAAATGCGCTCCTGCCAGCGCTGGGCGGCCATCTTGGCCAGATGATGCTTCTCCCAGTGCGGACGCTCCGCTCGCCTCTCCAACGGGACGACGCTCTCCCCCGAAAGAACCAGAAGGTCCATAATGACAACCCCTCGTTCCTCTCTCTCTGCACATGCTCGGCTGGTCCCTTGAGGTGGACACTACCATCCATTACAATTATAACAACAACAACATTAATAATAACATTATGGATATTAACAACTTATTATTACTATTAAACACATAATAATAATACAATAATAACACTACTAATCTTTACAATCTACTATTACTATTATTAAATGCATAATAACAACAATTAATTCAACAATAATAACATTACTAATACTTACAATATATTATTACTATTATTAAATGCATAATAATAACAATACAACAATAATAACACTACTAATATTTACAATCTACTATTACTATTATTAAATGCATAATAACAACAATTAATTCAACAATAATAACATTACTAGTACTTACAATATATTATTACTATTATTAAATGCATAATAACAACAATTAATTCAACAATAATAACATTACTAATACTTACAATATATTATTACTATTATTAAATGCATAATAATAACAATACAACAATAATAACACTACTAATATTTACAATCTACTATTACTATTATTAAATGCATTATAATAACAATTAATTCAACAATAATAACATTACTAATATTTACAATCTATTAATACTATTATTAAACACATAATAATAACAATACAATAACAACATTACTAATATTTAAAATATATTATTACAATTATTAAACACATAATAACAATACAACAATAATAACATTACTAATATTTACAATCAACTATTACTATTATTAAACACATAATAACATTTAATACAACAATAATAGCATTACTAATATTTACAATCTATTATTACTATTATTAAATGCATAATAATAACAATACAACAATAATAACACTACTAATATTTACAATCTATTAATACTATTATTAAACGCATAATAATAACAATTAATACAACAATAATAACATCAATAATATTTACAATATAGTTACTATTATTAAACACATAATAACAATACAACAATAATACCATTACTAATATTTAAAATCTATTATTACTATTATTAAACACATAATAACAATTAATACAACAATAACATTACTAATATTTACAATCTATTATTACTATTATTAAACACATAACAATTAATACAACAATAATACCATTACTAATATTTACAATCTATTAAACACATAATAATAACAATACAACAATAATAACTGCTAATATTTACAATCTATTAATACTATTATTAAACACATAATAACAATTAATACAACAATAATACCATTACTAATATTTACAATCTATTATTACTATTATTAAATGCATAATAGTAACAATTAATACATCAATAACATTATGAATATTAATACTCTATTATTACTATTATTAAACTCATAATAATTAATAAAGTAACATTATGAATATTAATACTCTATTATTACTATTAAACACATAATAATGACGATGAATACAATAACATCTATATATATAAAAGGGAAGTGGTCGTGCAATGGGGCACATGCACGCCAAACTATATTTCCCACACAAACAACAAAACCCAGGCCCACTCATCCCCACCCCGAGGTACATCAACCACCCACCGCTGGGCAGGGCACAAGGTCTCTAGGATGGAGGACCACCGCCTCCCAAAGATACTACTCTATGGTGAACTCGCCACGGGTCAGCGCAAGAGAGGCGTCCCCAAAAAGCGATACAAGGACTCCCTGAAACAACACCTCAGGCTCGGCCAGATTGATCACCAACAATGGTCCACCCTGGCCTCACACCGGGAGGCATGGAGGCACACTACCCACAATGCTGCGGCCTCTTTCGAGAAGACACACCGAATGGGTCTCGAAGAGAAACGACAACGAAGAAAGAACCGCAACTTGGAAACAACAGCTGAACCCGGCACGCGTTGCTGTGCCCTATGTTGGTGATGTGAGAATGTCAGGGTATGTATGTTGTGGAAGTGATGTGAGCATGTTTGTTGTGTGTATATGTATGTGTGTGTATGTGTGTTTATAGTTGTATGTGTGTATGGTTTTTTGGGGGTTTGTGTGCATGTGTGTGTGGTGGTATTGGGGTGTGTTTTTTTTTGTGTGTGTATATATATGTGTGTTTGTGTGTGTATAGTTCTTGGTATGTGTGTATGTATTTGTGTGTAGTTATCTGTGGGTGTTTTGTGTTTGATTACGTGTATATATATGTGTGTGTTTGTGTATGTATATTTATGTATGTGTGTATATGGAGAGGTGGGGATATGTGTGTGTATATTTGTGTATGTATTAGTGTGGATGTGGATGTTTAGGTGTGTAGATATATGTGTTTGTATGTGGTTGTGTTTTTATATGTGTTTTTATGTGGGTTTTTATATGTTGTTTTGTTTTTATGTGTGTGTGTATGTGTTGAGGAGGAGGCCGAAGAGGAGGGCGATGGGGACGCGCTCGATTTCCTTACCCCGCGGACCTCTCTGCGGGCAGTGGAGGAGAGGCGGTTAAGGGCTCCTACGCCGGCCGCGGCTTCCTTTCCGCTGGCCGAAGAGGAGGCCGCAGGGAGAGAGGCGGTGCGGCTCCCCCTCGGCCTCGTCCCCAGGCAGCGGAATGGAGGCGGCGGGTAGCGGCGGAGAGCCCTTGCCGCCTCTCCTCCGGTAGCCGAAGAGGATGCCGGCGGAACCGGGCAAGCCCTCTCCCTGCGGCCTCCTCCTCGGGCAGCGGAGGCCGCAGGGAGAGGGGTGGCCGGTTCCCTTCGGCCTGCTCCTCGGCCACCGGAAGAGAGGCGGCAAAGGGGTCTCCGCACCCGCCGCCTCCATTTCGCTGACCGAAGAGGAGGCGGAAGGGAGAGAGACGGCGCGGCTTCCCTCCCGGCCCTCTACCCCGGGGGAGGACGGGAGGAGGCTGCGGAGGGGACGGAGGAAGCGGGTATGGCGGAGAAGGCGTGTCCGGGCAGGGGACTACGGCTCCCAGAATGCTCTGCGCGGGCATTGTGGGTTATTTCCGGTGCTTTCTCCGCCCGTCTTTCGAGTGTGCCGCGCGGAGCCTTCTGGGAGTTGTAGTCCCGTGGCTGCGCCGTTCTCCGCCGTTTCGTGGTCTCTCCTGGTGGAGGGTCCTGCGGGCGGGACCGCAGCGGCGTCCTCCCAGGATGTGTGCTGTTGGGTCCCGGGAGCCGCGTGGAGGATGTCGCCTCGTTGGTCTCAGGAGTGGTTAGTAAGCAGCGGAGGAGGGGGGCATGGCGTGGGATGTTGCGCATGCTTGGTATTGTGATGTTTCTATGGCGGCCGTTTTGTGTGTCTGGGGTGTTTTGCATGCGTAGTAATGTAGTTTTTCGGGATGTTTTGGGGCTTTGTGTTGTGTGTTGGGGGGTTTCAGTGGGTGGTTGATGTACCTCGGGGTGGGGATGAGTGGGCCTGGGTTTTGTTGTTTGTGTGGGAAATGTAGTTTTGGCGTGCATGTGCCCCGTTGCACGACCACTTCCCTTTTATATATATAGATTATTAAACACATAATAATAACAATTAATATGACAATAACATTATTATTATTACTATTATTATTATTATCATGATAATATATGCCTTACCCCTTGGAAGAAAGCAAAGAGGATGTTCCTGGGCAGGGCCTGCGTTTGGGGGGCCTTGTGAATGGCTTCGGCCGCGGCCAGAAGGGCCACGAAGGAGCCCACCGCGCTCTCCGCCCCCGGGGCCACGTTCCAGAAGAAGGAGTGGCTGTCAATCTGTTGGGATAAAAGAGGAAGAGAAGGGAAAAGGGATGAGAAGCTCCCAGGAAGCCGTCACACAGACTTTGCTCTGCACATGCCCAGGGGTCCTGGGCGCAAGGACGGCTTTTCCTTCCCAAAATAGGGCCTGCCAAGTGCAAGCGAGACTCACTCGCGCGGCGGCCATGACGACGCTGTCGGGGGGCGGTTTCTCGGACTCATTGATGGGCTTCACGGAGCTCCAGACGTTGAAATCGGTCAGCGGGTCGCAGACGACCTCTGTGGGAAGAGAACAGGAGGGTCAAGGGTCAATGGCACCACCAAGGGGTCAAATCCCGTCCCAGAAAGAAAGGCTTCTTGCCCAAAGACTTGAGATCTATCGGTGCCAATCAACCAATCCTGCCTTTGACTCTGTTGGGAGGGTTTAGATCAGACCTGGGCATCTTATGGCCCACGGGCCGGATGCCCGCCAGCCAATTCTGACCGGCCTGGGAGAAGGCCGCCGGGGTGGGGCCATTTCTCCAAGAGGAAGGGCTGCCGCTGCTGTCATCCCATCACAGGCTGTGGGGCCTGCGTCGGCAGGCAATCCAGACCTGCAGCGGGAGCAGTCGGCGAACTGCGGCGGCTGATCGCCCTGGCGACCCAGAAGGTCGCGAGGGGAATATGCCGCCGCAGCTCGCCGACTGCTCCCGCTGCAGGTCCAGATCGTCTCCCAGGATGGCAGGCACTCCAAAGCCAGGGCGATCAGCCGATCGGGAACGCCTCTGACGGAACGGCTGGGGGCAAGAGTGGTCGGAGGCCTGCAGCCTCTGATCGTCTGCTGCTCTGCTGCGGCGGCGGCTGGGTCCACTTTGTCATCCTCTGGGCTGGGTCCATTGGGCCATTCCACCTTGGGATCCTTCCTCTCTTGAGGATGTCAGCCTCCATCTTGATTCGCACCTTGTCTTCTTGAATGTCATTTTACTTTATTTTAGTGGTTTTTATTATTATTGTATAATAATTTTATAATAATAATATAATAAATAATATTATATTATATTATAATTTCAATATATTATAATGTCTCTATATATACTATAATATAATAATTATGATATTAATACAACAAAAACAACCAAAACAACAATACACAAAAAACTACATTTCCCAGCGTCCTCCGCAGCCGCCAGCCATTCTCCCAGCCTCCACATTCTGACATGATTGGTTGCCAGTGAGGGAGTATTTGCATAACGCCTCTATTGGCCAGTCAACATGAACATTCCGACACTCTAAACTGGCAGAGGAGGATAAGGCCAAGGCCTGAGGCAGTCGCCAACACAAACACCCAATTCACTTCCCACAGAAAATTTAAACCCCTACAAATCACAGACCACGCCCAAAATTGACAGTAAGGCTTCATTAACTTGATTTCCCTGACTAGGCCTCACTTAATGGGATGCTGTTTAAGCTCCAAATTGACAGTAAGGCTTCATTAACTTGATTTTCCCGACTAGGCCTCAGCTCATGGGACATTGTGTATGGCCTGAATTGACAGTAAGGCTTCATTAACTTGATTTTCCTGACTAGGCCTCAGCTCATGGGACATTGTGTATGGCCTGAATTGACAGTAAGGCTTCATTAACTTGATTTTCCCAACTAGGCCTCAGCTCATGGGACATTGTGTATGGCCTGAATTGACAGTAAGGCTTCATTAACTTGATTTTCCTGACTAGGCCTCAGCTCATGGGACATTGTGTATGGCCTGAATTGACAGTAAGGCTTCATTAACTTGATTTTCCCGACTAGGCCTCAGCTCATGGGACATTGTGTATGGCCTGAATTGACAGTAAGGCTTCATTAACTTGATTTTCCCGACTAGGCCTCAGCTCATGGGACATTGTGTATGGCCTGAATTGACAGTAAGGCTTCATTAACTTGATTCTCCCGACTAGGCCTCAGCTCATGGGACATTGTGTACGGCCTGAATTGACAGTAAGGCTTCATTAACTTGATTTTCCCGACTAGGCCTCAGCTCATGGGACATTGTGTATGGCCTGAATTGACAGTAAGGCTTCATTAACTTGATTTTCGCGACTAGGCCTCAGCTCATGGGACATTGTGTATGGCCTGAATTGACAGTAAGGCTTCATTAACTTGATTTTCTCGACTAGGCCTCAGCTCATGGGACATTGTGTATGGCCTGAATTGACAGTAAGGCTTCATTAACTTGCTGTTCCTGACTAGGCCTCAGCTCATGGGACATTGTGCATGGCCTGAATTGACAGTAAGGCTTCATTAACTTGCTGTTCCTGACTAGGCCTCAGCTCATGGGACATTGTGCATGGCCTGAATTGACAGTAAGGCTTCATTAACTTGGTTTTCCTGACTAGGCCTCAGCTCATGGGACATTGTGTATGGCCTGAATTGACAGTAAGGCTTCATTAACTTGATTTTCCTGACTAGGCCTCAGCTCATGGGACATTGTGTATGGCCTGAATTTACAGTAAGGCTTCATTAACTTGATTTTCCCGACTAGGCCTCAGCTCATGGGACATTGTGTATGGCCTGAATTGACAGTAAGGCTTCATTAACTTGATTTTCCTGACTAGGCCTCAGCTCATGGGACATTGTGTATGGCCTGAATTTACAGTAAGGCTTCATTAACTTGATTTTCCTGACTAGGCCTCAGCTCATGGGACATTGTGTATGGCCTGAATTTACAGTAAGGCTTCATTAACTTGATTTTCCCGACTAGCCCTCAGCTCATGGGACATTGTGTATGGCCTGAATTGACAGTAACCTACCTTGGCACACAGGGCCCCTATGACCCACGCTACATTCTACTGCAGTTTGGAGGAGGGTGGACCATGGATGATGGGATTTGATGTACCTCCATGGATTATGGGATTTGTAGTACTTTCAAACCCTTCATTGCCCACAGACCACTGTGGCCCAGAACCAAGACCGATAAAGACTCAACTTGGCACACAGTGCCCCCATGACCCACACTTCATCCGACTGCAGTTTAGAGGAGGGCACACCATGGATGATGGGATTTCAAGTACCTCCACTCACTTCCAAAGTACCCCACCCACACAAGCATCAACCTCTACATCAACACAGCAGACGGAAAGACAAAAACATTGTATATCCACAAGCTCTGCAGAACGCCAGCAACACCACACACCGACAACTCCCCAGGACTTCAACATCCCACCCACCAGAACAACCCACAACGACACAGCCATGACCCCAACAACACCATACCTAACAACAACTCCAACCCTTACATACTCAGACTTTCTCGCATCTCCAAAATAGGGCACAGCAACGCCTGCCGGGTACAGCTAGTATGCTTATAACAACGGATGTTACATTTTTATATATATAGATATAGTAAATAAATAAAGAAATAATGTAGACTAGAATGCAGTTCCGCCTTTACCCGTAGCCCTCCATAATATTTTTTGGCTCTCATGTGGCCCCTTGGGAAAAATAATTGCCCACCCCTGGTTTAGATTGTGTCTCCCTTCATGGCAGGAGGGGTGGACTGGATGGTCTCTGGGGCCCTCCCTCTCTTTCTCCTCACCTGGGTTGAGGCTGAAGGTGCTCTGGATGGCGCTGCGGCGCATGCAGGTGACGGTGCTGGTGACGGCGTGCATGTGGGAGGAGAGCTGCATAGCGCAGAGCGGGTACTGCGGGGCCGAGCCCCCCTGCGGGCGGTTGTAGGTCTGGAAGCACTGCCCGGAAGAGAAAGAGGAAGGAACAGCTCAGGACACACACACACAACACACACAGAGAACTCTATCCAAATCGACATTAGGAGCAAGGAGATCGTGCAATAGATTTATTTGGTCAAGTCATTGTGCGGGATGGAAAGTGCAATATGCACTATCAACAATCTTGCCAGGCCCACCTTCGACCCGTTCCAACCACTGAGCAGTCATTGGATGAGGGTAGCAGCAGTCTCGGGAAGTGTGCAAGAGGTACTTCAAGTCCGACCATCCGTGGTCTGTTGTACTCCAAACAGCACCAGGATGCAGAGTGGGTCGCGGGGGCTCTGTGTGCCATGTTTGGTCTGCATTGGTCATTTGATGAGGGTCGCATTGTTTTCAGGAAGTGAGTGAAGGTACTGCAAGTCCCATCATCCGTGGTCTGCCCTTCTCCACACTGCAGTAGGATGCAGAGTGAGTCACGGGTGCTCTGCGTGCCAAGTTTGTAGAGCAGGGGTGCTCAGAATGGTGATCGGGATCACCAGGGTGATCTTCAGGCCTCATCCTGGTGATCTTCAGGCCCCTGACCAGGTTTTTTTGCTGTTGGTCCTCTTCACGCGCCCCTGCACGCTGCAAAGAAGTCCTCCGTCGTTGCTCCTCCCCGCTCCCTGCTCACACGCCGCCTCCAAAAGCTCCAGAGTCCAAGAGGCAGAATGGGCCCCCTCTTTTGGATTCCTCCTCCTCCCTCCGTCCTTCTCCAGCCACTCAGAGTCGTAGGAGACCAAAGGGGCGGGCCTGGATGACCCGATGCATGGCTGGCCCCACGCGCATGCGCAGAAGCGCCCATTCTGCCTCTCGGACTTCTCGTGAGCTCCTGGAGGCGGCACGCATGCTGGCGGATTGGAAATAGGAGCAACAACGGAGGAGGAGAAGGACACTTTGGGGTCATTTCCTTACCGCATCTCAAAGGTCGGTCTTTTTCCTTTGGGGTGGGTGCTTGATTGTTCTGTGGCATGTCTCTTTGTTTATTTTTAATGTTTAAAAATGGCCTTTTAGCTCCAAAGCCTCTCTGCTTGCTTTGTTCCTTGAGAAATATATGTTGGGGAATATGGAAATGTGGGAGAAATGCGGTGGTTGGATGTATTTTTGCATGCCCCTTTGTTTACCTTGCTGAGTATTAAATGGCCTTGCAGTTCAAAAGCCTCTCTTCTTACTTTCTGGCTGATAATATGTGTGGTAATATGGCAGTGTGGGAGAAATGGGGTGGTTGGATGTATTTATGCATGTCCCTTTGTTTACCTTGCTGAGTATTAAATGGCCTTGCAGTTCAAAGGCTTCCCTTCTTACTTTCTGGCTGATAATATGTGTGGTAATATGACAGTGTGGGGGAAATGGGGTGGTTGGTTGTATTTATGCATATGCATGTCCCTTTGTTTACCTTGCTGCGTATTAATTGAGGTTGCAGTTCAACAGCCTCGCTTCTTACTTTCTGGCTGATAATATGTGTGGTAATATGACAGTGTGGGAGAAATGGGGTGGTTGGATGTATTTATGCATGTCCCTTTGTTTACCTTGCTGAGTATTAAATGGCCTTGCAGTTCAAAGGCTTCCCTTCTTACTTTCTGGCTGATAATATGTGTGGTAATATGACAGTGTGGGGGAAATGGGGTGGTTGGTTGTATTTATGCATGTCCCGTTGTTTACCTTGCTGCGTATTAAATGGCCTTGCAGTTCAACAGCCTCTCTTCTTACTTTCTGGCTGATAATATGTGTGGTAATATGACAGTGTGGGAGAAATGGGGTGGTTGGATGTATTTATGCATGTCCCGTTGTTTACCTTGCTGAGTATTAAATGGCCTTGCAGTTCAAAAGGCTTCCCTTCTTACTTTCTGGCTGATAATATGTGTGTAATATGACAGTGTGGGGAAATGGGGTGGTTGGATGTATTTTTGCATGCCCCTTTGTTTACCTTGCTGCGTATTAAATGGCCTTGCAGTTCAACAGCCTCTCTTCTTACTTTCTGGCTGATAATATGTGGTAATATGACAGTGTGGGAGAAATGGGGTGGTTGGATGTATTTATGCATGTCCCTTTGTTTACCTTGCTGAGTATTAAATGGCCTTGCAGTTCAAAGGCTTCCCTTCTTACTTTCTGGCTGATAATATGTGTGGTAATATGACAGTGTGGGGGAAATGGGGTGGTTGGATGTATTTTTGCATGCCCCTTTGTTTACCTTGCTGCGTATTAAATGGCCTTGCAGTTCAACAGCCTCTCTTCTTACTTTCTGGCTGATAATATGTGTGGTAATATGACAGTGTGGGAGAAATGGGGTGGTTGGATGTATTTATGCATGTCCCTTTGTTTACCTTGCTGAGTATTAAATGGCCTTGCAGTTCAAAGGCTTCCTTCTTACTTTCTGGCTGATAATATGTGGTAATATGACAGTGTGGGGAAATGGGGTGGTTGGATGTATTTATGCATGTCCCGTTGTTTACCTTGCTGCGTATTAAATGGCCTTGCAGTTCAACAGCCTCTCTTCTTACTTTCTGGCTGATAATATGTGTGGTAATATGGCAGTGTGGGAGAAATGGGGTGGTTGGATGCATTTTTATGCTCTGTTTTATATTGTTGTTATTAAATTGAAATGTTGATGTTTTATAACTTCATCTTATGTAAACTGCCCCGAGCCTGCTGGAAGGAGCGGTACACAAAATGAATAATATAAATAAATAAATAAATAAGAAAATAGTTATACGTTTTACATTTCTGGGTAGGTGATCTTTGGGACTTGGTTTTTTAATCAGTAGCTCCCAGGCTGAAAAAGTGTGAGCACCCCTGCCGTAGAGGCTGGCCGATCTGAAGCCGTAGTGGGAGCGATTCCCAACAGCTGGAGGGCCTTTACGGTTCTGGCCCAGCTTACTTGTTCGAACGTACGTCCCACCTCGAAATTTGCAATCTTCCGTGGAGGCCGTGCTCTCGATCCCACCTCCGTCGCAAATACGTTTGGTGGGGACAAGAGACAGGGCCTTCTCAGTAGTGGCCCCATCGCCTGTGGAACTCGCTCCCCAGCGAAATAAGATCAACTTCTTCCCTCCTTTCCTTTAGAAAAAAGCTAAAGACGTGGCTGTGGGACCGGGCGTTTGGTTGATGTGGAGCAGCGGACGGACAATCTGAGTAGGATACGGTTGTGTTGGCGGACTGTAGATTGGCTGACAGCCTACGAATATGGAACGGGGATTATGGGGGATTTGATATGTAGCTGCCTCCTCTCTGCCTCCTAAGAGTGTCGAAATGTTGGTGGTGGCTGGCCAATCATGAGTCCGTATGCAAAATCTCCCTCAGTGGCAACCAATGCCCTCTCTGCCTCCCTGAAGTGGTGGAATGTTGGTGGTTGGCCAATCAGAGGAGTTATGCAAATAATCCCACAGTGGCAACCAATCGAAATGCTGCCACATATTTTATTTATTTATTTATGTATTTATTTATTATTTCAACTTGATAACGCGCCCTCCTCGAGGCTCAGGGTGGTTTACAGGCATATATACAAACACATCGAGATAAAACACAACCAGTGTACCGGGGCAAACTAGTGTGCCGTGAGCGATCATCAGGTGTGCCGTGGGAAATTGGAATCTTGGGGGGGGGGGGGTGTTTGAGAGTCTAGTGTGTTGAAGTATAAAAACCCTAAGAAACGTACCTCGATAAAGGTATATGTGGGTATATTGAGTATTCATGCCAAGTTTGGCCCTGATCCAACATTGTTTGAGTCCACGGTGCTCTCTGGATGTCGGTGAACTACAACTCCAAAACTCAAGGTCAATGCCCACCAAACTCTTATAGCATTTTCTCTTGGTTATGGGAGTTCTGTGTGGGAAGTTTGTGTCTTTCTGCCATTCCTGCCAGAATATCTATGTTGTGTTCATCGAAACAGGCCCAGGTTTCCCACTGAGTGTATAAATACATTTAAAGACATATTAACTATATGTATGACTGTGTTAGAGTGTCGTTTTGTGTCATTTTGGTTGGTGGTGTGCCCCAGGATTTTGCAAATGTAAAAAGTGTGCCGCGGCTCAAAAAAGGTTGGGAAGCACTGCCCTACACACCTCCGCACCTCCGCAAACACTGACTTTTATTATATACATAGACACAGATAGATAGATAGATAGATGAAAATGGGCATGTCACGGCTATAGAAAGCCATGCCCCTCCGTACCTGTTTGATGACCTCGGTTTCGTTCTGGTCCTGAAGGAGGAAGATAGGGAAGCCGAACTCCTGGTAGGAAAGGCCGTTGCCCAGGAGGTTCCAGGCGGTAACGTTGCAGTGCGCAAACTCCGGGCCGTAGCTGCCGTTGTACACGCCTAGAGAAGAGAGAGGGACGTCGTCGCTTCCTTCAGAGTTATCCAGAGGCTGCGCCAGCCTCATAATCATGACAATAATACAATACATTCTCGGGTTAATCTATCTATCTATCTATCTATCTATCTATCTATTATATAAAGGAGGACCCGTCATCGAACGACTGCCAGAGACAGAGAAACCTTCCAAGGCAGAGACGCCAAACTTGCCAACAAAAATAGGCAAAGAAGGTTTTTAGCAAAGAAACGTTCCCCCCAAACGCTAGAAGGCCCCCAAAACAACGATTTAAAAAAACTACATTTCCCAGCATCCTCTGCGGCAGCCAGCGAAACCCATTGGCCAACATCGGCCCACACAAAATGCAGGGAGGCTGAGTAACCATAGTAACGCTGGGCAGAGCCAGCCAAGGCTAGGATAGAATGCTGAGTGATTTGAGTTTAGTCAGTTGGTGTTTGAGGGTTAAACTGTCAAGGCCAAGATCTAGGAGGGAGACAAATAGGGCACCAGGGACACAGGCACCACTGATAAACACATACCCCCAGAATAACACAAACTTGCAAAACCCACAAAAAAATCCTGCAACACAAAAACCCACCCCCAAAAAACAACACAACAAACACACTGGCAAAAGCAACACCCCCTCCACATCACAACCAGCACACAGCCAGACTGAGACAACTATGTCACCACAACACACACAAAATACACCCCACAAATACCTGACAACTTCCCCAACACAAAACCCAGGACTGCACTCACTACTCACCACTACACACACCTCCAAATACACACACGTCCCAGGCACAATACTCCAGCAATTCCTACCCACACAACACAACACAACTTCCTATCACAACCCACCCCCCCAACCTTACGGGACCCCGCACACACAACACCTACCACCACCACAAACAAAAACCGACTCCACCTATACTCCAACCACAACACAACACAACACTGCACTGATACTCTACAAACACACACAAACACCCAAAACACCCCACCCACACAAGCATTCCACAACATACTACCACCCACAATGCTACCACACACCCACTAACTCACCAAAAAAGTAATACCTACACACAACACAATACGCACATAACACAACCTTGCGTCTACTGCTCAACCCATTTGTATGCCATTCCTTCCACACAGGCATAAGCTGACCCAAAAGACAAGCCATGCCTCCTGAAAAGAACAGCATCGGACGACACACTCGCAACGCTACATACATCACACAAAAAAGGGCAGAACAAACGCCAGAACGGAAAGACACTGCACGACACTAGCTTTTGCCATCACCAGAAACAAGGCTCAAGGACAAACACGACAAATCTGTGGCATAGACCTTGACACAGAATGCTTCTCCCACGGACAACTCTACGTAGCGTGCGCCAGAGTTGGGAAACCACAGAACCTCTACATCAACACAGCAGACGGAAAGACACAAAACATTGTATATCCACAAGCTCTGCAGAACGCCAGCAACACCACACACCGACAACTCCCCAGGACTTCAACATCCCACCCACCAGAACAACCCACAACGACACAGCCACGACCCCACCAAGACCATAAGTAACATCAATTCCAACCCTTACATGCTCAGACTTTCTCGCATCTCCTAAATAGGGCACAGCAACGCCTGCCGGGTACAGCTAGTCTATCATATTTATGTATTTATTTACGAAATTTCAGCCCCACCTATCTTAAGGCAGCCTTGAGTCAACTCCGCGTGGGAGTTGTAGTTCACCGTGCATCCAGAGAGCACTGTGAACTCCACCAATGACGGATCTGGACCAAAGTTGGCACACAGAACCCTGGTGACCAACAGAACATACTGGAAGAGTTTGGGGGGTGGGGGTGGGGACTAACCCACCCTGGTGGGAGTTGTAGTTCACCCTTCATCCAGGGAGCATTGTGAACCCCACCAATGGTGGATCTGGACCACACTTGCCACACATGGCCAACTTTGCGCACTGTTAGGGATTGGGGGCGATTGACCTCGACACCCAGGTGTTATCGTTCACCCAGATTCAGAGAACAACAAACCCTAGTGACCAAACACAACATACTGGAAGGGTTTGCGCAGGGACCGACCTTGGAACCCGGGACTTATAGTTCACCCTATCATCTCCTCAACGCCTGAGGTTTCCCATCTCGCTCTTTGTTCTATCTCCCTTGCTTCTTCTATGGGGTAATGTATCACTGGGGAGAGAGGGGCCTGATATGCAGGTGGTCTTTCATTGAACGGGTTGTGTGCTGAACGTGGAACAGGGTAGGAAGCCGTGGCTTCCTAGCCGACGACGAATCTTGGCAGATAGACCCAACATGACCAAATACTGGGGTGGGGGTGGGGGGTTGCTGATTGACCCACATTTTTTGGAAATTGTAGTTCACCAACATCCTTATGCATAACAAACAATACCTTTTCAATCATCATCATCATCGAGTAAACTCTCAGGATTGCACCCACAGGGATTGGTAAATGCAAGGGTTAATAATAATGAAGTCATAAGAAATGTCTCCCGTGGAAGGCTCTGGACTTTCACCTCAACCAGGGAGTAAACCAGGAGCAAAGTCCCATTGACTAAGCAGAGCATAAACTCATGGAGCCTAGAACGGTCAATCCTCGACAACATTTCCCCCCTCGGGGCAGAGAGAAGGCACTCGTACTAACATCTGTGGCGCCTCATAAGAACATAAGAACATAAGAAGAGCCATGCTGAATCGGGCCTCAGACCATCTAGTCCAGCATTCTGTGTCACACAGTGGCCCACCAGTTGTACACGGGGATCTCTAGCAGAAAGGAGGGCAAAACCCTCACCTGCTCCCGACCCCCCACAACCAGTACCCGGGGAAAATCCTGCCTGCCTCCATCAACACAGAGGTGGCACTTGGATGTCCGTTTCAGTAGCTACTGATTCCCTTGGTATCCATGAATCTGTCTAATCCTGCCTTGAAGCTGTCCAGGCTGACCGCTGTCACAACCTCCTCTGGAAGTGAGTTCCATAACCCAATGACCCTCTGGGTGAAGAAATATTTCCCTTTATTTGTCCTAACTTTCCTACCTTGGAGCTTCAGGGACGCCGTCTTTCAAGGCTGAAAAGACCAAGGCGTTGCAACCTGGTTTCGTAAGGGAGCCGCTCCATCCCTTGGATCATTTTTGTTGCCCTTCTTTGTACCTTTTCCAGTTCCGTTATATCCTTCTTGAGGTGCGGAGACCAGAATTGTACACAGTACTCCAGATGTGGCCTCACCATAGATTTGTAGAGAGGCAATACAACATTTGCCGACCTATTTTCGATTCCTTCCTGATCATGCCAAGCATAGAATTTGCTTTTTCGCTGCTGCAGCGCACTGGGTTGACATCTTCATTGAGCTGTCCACCAAAACCCGAGATCCCTTTCCTGGTTTGTCTCGGAAAGCTTTGACCCCATCAATTGGTAGGTGTAGTTGGGGTTCTTTGCCCCGATGTGCATGACTTTACACTTGTTTAGGTTAAAATGCATTTGCCACTTGGTTGCCCATTCACTCAATTTCGAGAGATCTTTCTGGAGCTCTTTACACTCAGTTTCATTTTTAACTACCCTGAACAGTTTAGTGTCGTCTGCAAACTTTGCTACCTCAGAATTCACTCCTACGTCCAGGTCATTAATGAATAAATTAAATTGTAAGGGACCCAAAACTGAACCTTGGGGTTCGCCACTTCTCACCTCTTTCCACCCAGAGAAGTGTCCGTTTATTACCACCCTTTGTTTCCTACAGTTTAGCCAGGTTCCAATCCAGGACAAGACCTGTCCCCTGATTCCATGGCTGAAGAGCTTATTTATTCAGCTGGGGTTCGCCTGGCCAAGCGCTCGCCAGGAAGCCCAGCGTAGGAATACACCGCTTATTGAAAAAACACACGCAGTAAAAGAGCAAAAAATCCAAACAGGTAAAATAAAAACAGGAGATAAATCTCCAATGCAAAGGTTAATAAAACATGGACCTAACTCCAAGGAGCAGGGTATCATCGTGAGCTTGATTCGCCCAAAAGGCAAGGAATAAAACGTCAACTTGAGTAACCCACCAATCATAGAACTGTACATGAGCTTGAGTTCATGGTAAAATTATTTATTTACTTATTTATTTTTTCAACTTATATACTACCCTTCCCAATAGGTGCAGGGTGGTATCCATGTCGCCGTACAATAAAATACAACATAAAATACAGTGTAGGTCCCGAGATAAAATTATGTACATGCTGAAGCATTCCCTGAGCCAGGGTGCTGATTAAGAAGATGAGTACGTTCGGCTTGCTAGCCTAGCCGAAGGCCAGTTTGAACAGGGCGGTCTTACAAGCCCTGCAAAACGGGATAAGCTCCATGACGGCTCGGACGTCGTCGAGGGACGTTGAAAACAGTTCGGTACTCAATGGGGAGCCAGTGCAGCTGCCGAAGGATGGGCGTGATGTGCTCCCTTACCGACGTTCCCGTCAGCAAGCGAGCAGCGGCATTCTGCACTAGCTTGAGTTTCCGAACTGTCGCCAAGGGAAGGCCAACGTGGGCGTTACAGTAGTCTAATCTCGAGATGACCGTCGCTTGGATCACCGTGGCCAGGTCGTCCCTGGACAGGTAGGGTGCCAGTCACCTAGCCTGTCGTAGGTGGAAAAATGACGCCCTGCTGGCCGCGGAGACCTGAGTCTCCATGGTCAGCAGGGGGTCCAGGTGGACACCTAGGCTCTTAACAACAGGCGACAGGCTAAGCTGTTCGCCATCTAGGGTAGGCAACCGGCACTCATCCAGCCCAGGCCGACCAGGCCACAAGATCTCCGTCTTCGACGGGTTCACCTTCAGCCGGCTTGCCCGCAGCCAACCAGTCACGGCCTCCAGGCATCGGTGGAAACAATCGGTACGGTGTCCGGCCTGCCGTCCATTCTCAGCAGAAGCTGGGTGTCATCAGCGTACTGATAACACTCCAGACCAAAGTCGCGGGCCAGCTGGGCCAGGGGCATGTACACGTTGAATAATAAGGGGAGAGAATGGCCCCCTGGGGAACCCCACAGTCAAGTGGGGATCTCCCCGGAGACCTCCCGCCCCTCCACCCGTTGTCCCCGGTCCCGGAGGAAGGAGGTCACCCATTTAAGGGCGATCCCCCCAACCCCGGAACCGGCTAAACGGTGGGTTAACAAGGCGTGATCTACAGTGTCGAAAGCTGCCGTCAGATCTAACAGGACGAGCAGTGCCGACCCACCCTGGTCCAGCTGGCGGCGAAGTTGGTCTGTAATGGCGACAAGCACGGTCTCCGTCCCCGCCCAATACGGAAGCCGGACTGGAAGGGATCAAGTCCAGCTGTGTCTTCCAAGAACTGCTGCAGCTGATCCGCTGCTGCCCTCTCAATTACCTTGCCTAAGAAAGGCAAGTTGGAAACTGGCCGGTAATTGGAGGGAGCCGAAGGATCTAAATTCGGCTTCTTCAGCAGCGGTCTCACCATTGCCATAAAACATGATTGTGGCTGGTTTTATATCTGTATTTTGTATTTGGTTGCCCTTTACCTGTATGGGCCTTTGTTTCACCTGTCTACCATGTGGACAAACGGGAGGGGGCTGTGTCTTGGCTCCAAACCTGGCGTCACCGCCCTTAACTCCTCCCTCTTCCGGAGTTTACCTGAGAGGCAGGACTTCCTCTCTGCCTCCATTCCAGAGAACACACGGACATAGCGAGGTGGAATCTAAGCCACTGATGCGACAAAGCACCTTAGTTCACCTACTAAGCCTAACCTTCGCTCTCAACCGAAGCCTGCAATGCAAAGGAGGATCTGTCCTCAACATAGACTGCGGATTTTGGGGCTTATACAGGACCTCGTGGGCCTACAAAAACCAGAGAGCAACAGGAACCTGGGCTCAAAGAGAGGAACCATCACTCTGCAAACAAAGAGGCAAGTGATCGCATCCTTTTCAAGGACTCCCTTTTGATTGATTGATTGATTGATTTTATTATTTATGAGTCGCCCTCCACGTCAGTGCTCCGGGCGACTTACACACAAAAACACATAAAAGAATTCAATAGTTAAAAGCTAAAAGAATAAAAAGATTAATTAAAATAGTTCCAGTAGCTCAGGCCAAGTCTGGGAGGTGTCCTTAGCCATAAGCCTTTCGGAAGAGCCAGGTCTTCAGTGCGGTCAGGAACTGGGGCATGTCCCGGATAGCTCTCTGATCCGCCGGCATCAAGTTCCAAAGGACAGGGGCCGCGATGGAAAAAGCTCTCCGTCTCGTGGTGTCGAGGCGGGCCTCACTCACACCTGGGATGCGGAGAAGGTCCCTGTTTCCTGAGCGCGGTGACCTTAAATGAGCTGGTTCGGACAAGCGGTCTTTTAAATAAGCTGGGCCGGCACCATGGAGGGCCTTAAAGATAGCGACAGGATCTTGTGGATGGCTCTGAGCTCGACTGGCAGCCAGTGCAGGCGCTGCAGAGATGGCGCGATATGGCATCTCAGTGGTGTCCCGGTGAGGAGTCTGGCGGCTGCATTCTGCACCAGCTGGATTTTACGAGTGGTTGACTGCGGCAACCCACGTACAAGGCATTACAGTAGTCCAGCCGTGATGTCACTGTGGCATGGACCACAGTAGCCAGCGCATCTGATGGAAGGTAAGGTGCCAGTTGACGTGCCTGGCGTGAGGTGGAAAAAGCTCCCTTACTTGTCGCAGCAACCTGGGCCTCCAGTGAGAGTCTCGAGTCTAGTATCACACCGAGACTCTTCACCGACGGGCCGGGATCAGCGGCTCTCCCTCAAAGAGAGGCAGCGGAATGGGTGGCTCTGGGCGTCCCGGCCATAGAATCTCAGTCTTTGATGGATTGATCTTGAGTTTGTATGAGCGGAGCCATCTGGTCACTGCCTCTAGTCCTTGTCTGAAGTTCTCAGGCACCGATGTTACACCTGGCTCAAGCTTCCAGTTTTGCAACCAACTAAGCATTTTGGGCCACCAGCATTTTTACTGGTTGTTATTCAATAAATTTATTTATTTATTTATTTTTCACTTTTGTATTCCGCTCCTCCCAGCAGGCTCGGGCGGATCACAGCAAAGAAAAATACATGGGCGGCATGTCGCTACATGTCAGCATGCGCCCTACAATCAATAAAAGCATACAACATAAAACCACATTTAAAAACAGGTACATTGTCAGAGCACGGATTCAGAGGACATATATCAAGGTTTTTGGTCCAGTATGCCTAATTAAAGGCCAGCCCGAAGAGGGGCCGTCTTACACGCCCTCCGGACGGGCCCACCCGAGATGGCTCGGGTACTGTCCGGGAGGGCGTTCCAGAGTACTGGTGCTGCCACGGAGAAAGACCTTTGTCGAGTCGTTGACAGGTGGCAGGAGCGGACTGATGGAATTATCAACAGATTCTGCTCATCTGAGCGCAGTGATCTCGGGGAACGTCGCGGGGTAGGCGGTCCTTCAGGTACGCAGGCCCCAGGCCGTGCAAGGCCTTAAAGGTCAGAACCAACACCTTGAAGGCAATCCGGTACTCAATAGGAAGCCAGTGCAGTTGCCGGAGAATAGGTGTGATGTGCTCTCTTGCCGGCACTCCTGCCAGCAAGCGAGCCGCGGCATTCTGCACTAGCTTGAGTTTCCGGATTGTCGACAGGGGAAGGCCAACGTAGAGGCCATTACAGTAGTCTAGTCTCGAGATGACCGTCGCTTGGATTACCGTGGCCAGGTCATCCCTGGACAGGTAGGGTGCCAGTCGCCTAGCCTGTCGGAGGTGATAAAATGACGTCCTGCTGACCACAGAGACCTGGGCCTCCATGGTCAGCGAGGAGTCCAGCACAACTCCCAAGCTCTTAACTGACGGCGATGGGTTAAGCCGCTCGCCGTCCAGGGTAGGCAACCGGCACCCACCCAGCCCAGGCCGACCAGGCCACAGGATCTCCGTCTTCGATGGATTCACCTTCAGCCGGCTGGCACGCAGCCAACCAGTCACGGCTTCGAGGCATAGATGGAAACAATCGGGGACGGAGTCCGGCCTGCCGTCCATTCTCAGCAGAAGCTGGGTGTCATCAGCGTACTGATGACACTCCAGACCAAAGTCACGGGCCAGCTGGGCCAGGGGGCGCATGTAAACATTGAATAATAAGGGGGGATGATGGCCCCCTGGGGGACCCCACAATCAAGTGGACGTCTCCCGGAGACCTCCCCGCCCCCCTCCACACGTTGTCCCCGGTCCCGGAGGAAGGAGGCCACCCATTTAAGAGCAGTCCCCCCAACCCCGGAAGTGGCTAAACGGTGGGTCAATAGTGCATGATCTACAGTGTCAAACGCTGCTGTCAGACCTAACAAGACAAGCAGTGCTGACCCACCCTGGTCCAGCTGGCGGCGAAGTTGGTCTGTAATGGCGACAAGCACGGTCTCCGTCCCATGCCCAATACGGAAGCTGGACTGGAAGGGATCAAGTCCAGCTGTGTCTTCTAAGAACCGCTGCAGCTGATCCGCTGCTGCCCTCTCAATTACTTTGCCTAGGAAAGGCAAGTTGGAAACAGGCCTGTAATTGGAGGGAGCCGAAGGATCTAGGTTCGGCTTCTTCAGCAGCGGTTTTACCATAGCCTCTTTTAACCCCCCTGGGAAGACTCCTTGCTCAAGGGAGCTATTTAAGATCGTGCCCAGGGGGCCACGTGAGACCCTCCCGGCAAGATCTAACAAGCCAGGAGGGTCACGGGTCGAGGGAGCAAGTAGTTGGTCTAGCTGCAGCCAGTAACTTATCGACAGCTGCTGCGTCCAGCAATTGGAAACGGGTGAAGGTGGGCCCACCGAGTGGCGGCGGAGTCTCGAGTTCACTAACTGTATCAAGGGTGGCGGGAATGTCCCGGCGGAGGCTCGAAATCTTGTCAGTGAAGAAGTTCTGGAAAACCTCAGCCGTTGGAGCCAAACCCCTATCTTTTGGGACAGTCGGGATTGTTGTCAAAGACCGAATTACCTTAAATAATTGGGCTGGGCGTGAACTAGCTGACTCTATCAAGGAAGAATAGTGAGCCTTTTTCGCTTCCAAATCTTGTTTGGTTCACTATTTTTTAGTCTAGCACTCATTCTTAAAGCTATTCCAGGTCTCCCTGTATGTGGGATGGCTTTTCTCTACCTTCAGGGCCATAGCTTGCAATGTCCATCCTTTAAAGCCCATTTTTAGGTCCTGAAGGCAGAAGAATGATCATAAAACAACATTAAAGCACAATAAAAACAATTTATACTAATACAGGGAGAATGGACTTAAGCAAGGCATCTAAAGGTTGAACGCCTGCCGGAAGAGGTTGGTTTTACAAGCTTTCCTGAAGGAAGGCAAGTCTGATATTACTCGGACCTCCTCCGGCAAGGCATTCCATAGGTTAGGTGTCGACTGAAAAGGCACGCTGTCTCGTATATGACAAGCGACAGGTTCTGACCAATGGAACTTCTAGGAGATTTTGGTCCTCGGACCGTAGCGATCTCTGGGGAATATGTGGGGAGAGGCGGTCCTTCAGGTACACTGGCCCCAGACCATGTAAGGCCTTAAAGGTTAGCACCAGCACTTTGAAATCCGGTACTCAATAGGAAGCCAATGCAAGCGCTGTAAGACTGGTGTGATGTGACACCTCAGTGGCACTCCAGCCAGCAGCCGAGCAGCAGTGTTTTGCACTAGCTTGAGTTTCTAGATCACCGACAAAGGGAGGCCGATGTAGAGGGCGTTACAGTAGTCTAATCTCGAGATGACTATGGCCTGGATCACCGTAGGCAGGTCGTTACCAGAGAGGTAGGGCGGCAACCGCCTTGCCTGGCGCAGATGGAAGTATGCCACTCTGCTCACCTGGGCCTCCATTGTGAGCAGAGGGTCCGATTGGACCCCTAGGATTTTTACAATGGACGACGGGAAAATTGCTTCGCCGTCCATAACAGGCAGCTGGAGCCCCCCCCCCCCCGGGCGACCCAGCCAGAGGAACTCCGTCTTCGACGGGTTCACCTTCAACCTGCTGGCCTGTAGCCACCCAGTCACGGCTTCCAGGCACTGATGGAAACAATTGGGTACAAAGTCCGGCTGGCCTTCCCTCCTCAGCACCAGCTGGGTGTCATCAGCATAATGACAACACTCCGGACCAAAACCACGCACCAGTTGGGCCAGCGGACGCATATAGATGTTAAATAACAGAGGAGAGAGGATAGCCCCTTGGGGGACCCCACATTCAAGGGGGACCCTTTCCAAGACCCCAAGACTTAAAATCCCCAAGACTTAAAGCAAAGATTGACCAGGACACGTCTTGAAGCGAGAACCGAGGCGAGGGTCTTCCTCTTTCCGCTACGCTGCTTGTTCTAAGAACCGAAAGCTATTCTTTCCCTAATTAAGGACAGCCATTTATTTATTTTATTTATTTACATTTATTTATTGTATTTATTTATTTCACAATATTTATATGCCGCCCTTGTCAACCCCGAAGGGAACTCTGCAAACTGCAAATACAACAAACTACATTGCCGCCATAGCACAATATCAATACTACACATCACAATGTACTATAACATTATATCGCAATATCATTAGTAATATTGCATGTAAAACAAATATACAATTATAATATCACAATATCATTAGTAGTATTATATTGTATAAATGTATATACAATATATTATACCATACTCATTATACTATGTTATATCACTATATCACTAACAATATTGCATGTAAAACAAATATACAATTATAATATCACAAGATCTTTAGTGTATTATATATTATAGTGTATACTATTATATATAATTATATTATATATGCCGCCCTTCTTGCCCCAAAGGGGACTCAGAGCGGCTTACTAGTAAAATGTAAATACAATATATTACATTATTGCCATAGCACAATATTAATATTATATACCGTGTTTCCCCGAAAGTAAGACAGCGTCTTACTTTCTTTCCCCCAAAAAGTCCCCCCTACGTCTTACTTTCGGGTACGTCTTATATAAACTAAGACGCCCCATCGCCACGCCCACGCCGCCGCCCGTCACACGCCGCCGCGGCACACCTTCGCGGCGCAGCTTTCTGGACAAAGGAAGGGAGGGGAAGAAAGCCAGAGCATGGCAAAGCGCCGCTGCCAGAGTGACGCGTCGTCGCTCTGCCCGCCCGGCTCCCTTCTCCCTCCCTTTCTTGGAGAAAGGAAAGGAGGGGGAAGAGAGCCGGGCGGGGGCAAAGTGACGACGCGTCACTCTGACGCAGCGCACGCTTGCCATGCTTCTGGCTCTCTTCCTCCCTTGGAGGCCTGGCAGAAAGGAGGTGTGTCGGAGGTGTGGGGCCGGTGGGCCGGCGGCGGCGGCGTGGCGTGGCGACGAGGTACGGCTTACATTCGGGTACGGCTTACATTAGCCGAGCCCCCTGACACCCCGATACGTCTTACAATCGGGGTGTCATACTGGGAAACACGGTATTACATTGTACTATAACATTATACGGTAATATTATTAGTAATTTCACATGTAATATAAAATATATAATTATAATATCACATTGTTATTAGTATTATTATATTGTATTACATTATAATATTAATAATATGAGAGAGGGCGGAGGAGCCGAAGAAAGGCTCGCCCCCCCTCTGACCTACGTGCTATCCCAAGGAACGCAGATGGGGAGCTCCCATTTACCTCTCCTCCAACACTGATACTAGCCAACACCCGGTCCGTGCGAAATAAGTCCGGAGTCATCAGGGACTTTCTCCTCGAAAGGAGGGTCGACTTAGCCTGTTTCACCGAAACATGACTCCAAGAGGGAGACGGGGTCATCATGCACGAGCTGACATCCCCTGGGTTCATTGCTAGTTACCAGATGAGGACAGAGAGGCGGGGGGGGGGGGGGGTGCCATCCTCAGCCGAGACAATTTTAATTCCAGGACGATTCCGACGGAGAACATCCCTGAACAGAGTGTGCTGGCCTGGTGGGGACCTTAGTGAGAGGTGGCCTTCCTGCTGGTGTACCGTGCACCCAACGCACCAGCGGGAGTCTACCTAAGCTGCTGGAGGTGGTTGCGGAGTGGGCATTGAGGTTCCCTAAGCTTATTGTCTTGGGGACTTCAATGTCCACGCCGACACCACCTCGACAGCGTCGTGGACCTGGTGTCTACCATGGAGGCGCTAGGACTCTCACTCTGTAAGACCGGTCCCACGCACCAGGCCGGACACACCCTGGATTTGATCTTCGCCGCCGGAATTTGCGTGACCCCAACCTCTGTTACAGAGGTTCCATGGTCGGATCACAGTGTCCTGGAAGTCCGTCTAGAAATGGCTTCTCCTCCCGGTAAGGGTGCCGAACCCATTTTGGTTCGCCCGAAGAGACTTATGGAACCTATTAGGTTCCTGAATGCTCTAAGGGATTGGGAACCCCCCAGCGACTCAGTCGATGGGCAGGTGGATTCCTGGAATACTAGTCTCTCCACAGCCCTGGACGAGATCGCCCCCAGGCGCCCTCTCATCCCCCGGAGTAATCGCTCGCCTTGGTACACCGAGGAGCTGCGGGCGATGAAGCGGAGGAAGAGACAGCTAGAGGACGTGTGGCGGAGTCTCCGTGACAGAGCATCGAAATCAGCTTATAAACAGTTTAAAGAGGTTTACGAGCAAGCTATCAAGGAAGCGAAAAAGCGTATATTCTTCCTTGATAGAGTCAGCAAGTTCACGCCCCAGCTCAATTATTTAAGATAATTCGATCACTGACAACAATTCCGACTGTCCCAAACGATAGGGATTGGCTCCAACAGCTGAGGCTTTTCAGAACTATTTTGCGGACAAGATTTCGACGCTCCGCCGGGATATTCTTGCCACTCTTGATACAGTTGATGAACTCGAGACTCTCGCCGCCACTCGGCGGGCCCACCTTCACCCGCTTCCAACTGCTGACGAGCAGCTGTCGATAAGTTACTCGCCTGCAGCTAGACCAACTACCTGCTCCCCGACCCGTGCCCCTCTTGGCTGGTTAGATCTTGCCGGGAGGGCTACGAGGCCCCTGGGAAAGATCATAAATAGCTCCCTTGAGCAAGGAGTCTTCCCGGGGGATTAAAAGAGGCTATGGTAAGACCGCTGCTGAAGAAGCCGAATTTAGATCTTTCGCCTCCCTCCAATTACAGGCCTGTTTCCAACTTGCCTTTCCTAGGAAAAGTAATTGAGAGGGCAGCAGCGGATCAGCTGCAGCGGTTCTTAGAAGACACAGCCGGACTTGACCCCTTCCAGTTCGGCTTCCGTATTGGGCACGGGACGGAGACCGTGCTTGTCGCCATTACAGACCAACTTCGCCGCCAGCTGGACCAGGGCGGATCGGCGATGCTTGTTCTGTTAGATCTGACAGCAGCGTTTGATACGGTAGACCACGCATTGTTGACCCACCGTTTAGCTGTGTCTGGGGTTAGGGGGACTGCCCTTAAATGGGTGGCCTCCTTCCTCCAGGACCGGGGACAACGTGTGGAGGGGGGCGGGGAGGTCTCCCACTTAATTGTGGGGTCCCCAGGGGCCATCCTCTCCCCTTATAATTCAACGTTTATATGCGCCCCCTGGCCCAGCTGGTTCGCGACCTTGGTCTGGAGTGTTATCAGTACGCTGATGACAGCCAGCTTCTGCTGAGAATGGACGGCAGGCCGGACACCGCACCGATTGTTTCCATCTTCTGCCTCGAAGCCGTGACTGGTTGGCTGCTGCGCCAGCCGGCTGAAGGTGAATCCCGTCGAAGACGGAGAGCGTGTGGCCCGGTCGACCTGGGCTGGATGAGTGCCGGTTGCCTACCCTGGATGGCGAGCGATTAAGCCCGTCATCCCTGGTAAAGAGCCTAGGTGTTCAGCTCGACCCCCTGCTGACCATGGAGGCCCAGGTCTCCTCGGTCAGCAAGGTGGCGTTCTTCCACCTACGACAGGCTAGGTGACTGGCCCCCTGCCTGTCCAGGGATGACCTGGCCACGGTGATCCAAGCGACGGTCATCTCAAGGCTGGACTACTGTAACGCCCTCAACGTTGGCCTTCCCTTGGCGACGATCCGGAAACTCAAGTTAGTGCAGAATGCGGGAACGCCAGTAAGGGAGCACATTACTCCCATCCTTCGGCAACTGCACTGGCTCCCCATCGAGTACCGGATCGCCTTCAAGGTGTTGGTGTTGACCTTTAAGGCCTTGCACGGCCTAGGGCCTGCGTATCTGAAGGACCGCCTTGCCCCGCACATTCCCCCGAGACCACCCGTTCAGAAGAACAAAATCTGCTTCTGATACCATCAATCCGCTCCTGCCATCTGTCTACAACTAGGCAAAGAGCCTTTTCTGTGGTGGCCCCGGTGCTCTGGAACTCCCTCCCAGAGGAAACTCGAGCCATCTCAGAACTGATTCCCTTCCGGAGGGCCTGTAAAACTGTCCTATTTAGATCAGCCTTTGACTAGGCCCCTCGGCCGGCTGATGCTGACATAATTACCTTGCCTATTGGGGTCCCGGACCTAAGGTACTTTCTGTGTTTTCGTCGTTATTGCGCTGTGACATGTAATTTTTAATGTTTTAATGTTTTATTGTAGGGCGGCATGGCTGTTGCATGCGGTCCGTTTTATATGTTGTAACCCGCCCCGAGCCTGCAGGGAGGGGCGGGATATAAAACCAAATAATAAATAAATAAAATAAATAAATATTATATGCATATACAATATATTATATTATTATAAGCACAATGCAGGAGGCAAGATGGAACTGAAAGCATTCCCTCTGTCGGCCTTGGGTAGTCTCTCTCGGTCTCGCTTTCCCATAGTCAGGCTTGTACCTGGAACCCTTGATTCTCTCTCTAGACTCCCTTCCTCCCTTCTCTGCCTGTCAGCTTGCAAAACAGTTTTGAGTCACCACCCTGTTCGAACATCTCCTCTGCCTGAGCACCTCCAGAAGCATCAGGCCTTGCAGGCCTTGCAGGCCCTGCACCCCCAAACCCTTCAACGTCACCCTCACTTAGGTGAACGTCACCAAACCCCTCCTCCTCAGCTGGCTGAGCTACGACGATATCCCAACACAGCCTTTATCGGGATGCACACCAACAGAACCACAACACAGGCCTAGACAAGAAGAGGGAGTCCCAGATTTCTGCTCACCGAAGCCGTCGTTGGGGCACTTGAGCCCGGGAGAGAAGCCCCTGGACGGGCTGGGCTTGGCGATGGCCACGGCCAGGCCGGAGATCCTGGAGCTGCCTTTCAGCTTCTGCATCAGTTCCCTGCCCAGAGAAAGAAAACAGAGGGGAGGCTGTTGTCTAGGGCAGTGTTTCCCAACCTTTTTTGAGCCGCGGCACACTTTTTTACATTTGCAAAATCCTGGGGCGCACCACCAACCAAAATGACACAAAATGACACTCTAACACAGTAATACATAAGGTTAATATGTTTTTGAATGTATTTATACACTCAGTGTGAAACCTGGACCTGTTTCGATGGACACAACATAGATATCCTGGCAGGAATGGCAGAAAGACACACACACAAACATACTAATAATAACCCAAAATGACACAAAATGACACTCTAACACAGTCATACATATAGTTAATATGTTTTTGAATGTATTTATACACTCAGTGTGAAACCTGGGCCTGTTTCGATGGACACAACATAGATATCCTGGCAGGAATGGCAGAAAGACACACACACAAACATACTAATAATAACCCAAAATGACACAAATGACACTCTAACACAGTCATACATATAGTTAATATGTTTTTGAATGTATTTATACACTCAGTGTGAAACCTGGACCTGTTTCGATGAACACAACATAGATATCCTGGCAGGAATGGCAGAAAGACACACACACAAACATACTAATACTAACCCAAAATGACACTCTAACACAGTCATACATATAGTTAATATGTTTTTAAATGTATTTATACACTCAGTGTGAAACCTGGGCCTGTTTCGATGAACACAACATAGATATCCTGGCAGGAATGGCAGAAAGACACACACTTCCCACACAGAACTCCCATGACCAAGAGAAAATGCTATAAGAGTTTGGTGGGCATTGACCTTGGGTTTTGGAGTTGTAGTTCACCTATATCCAGAGAGCACTGTGGACTCAAACAATGTTGGATCAGGACCAAACTGGGCATGAATACTCAATATGCCCAAATGTGAACGCAGATGGAGTTCAGGGGAAATAGACCTTGACATTTGGGAGTTGTAGTTGCTGGGATTTATAGTTCCCCTACAATCAAAGAGCATTCTGAACCCCACCAATGATAGAACTGGGCCAAACTTCCCACACAGAACCCCCAGGAGGCAAGAGGAGGCCTCTACTTGGGGAAAGGGAGGCGGGCCTTTCCAATGCATGGAGAGGGAGAGACCAAGTAGACAACGGGTGGGGAGGGGGGTGGTTGTAGTTTTGTGCCTTTATAGAGGTACGTTTCTTAGGGTTTTTATACTTCAACACACTAGACTCTCCCCCCTCCCCTGCTGGAGGTTCCAATTTCCCACGGCACACCTGATGATCACTCACGGCACACTAGTGTACCCCGGCACACTGGTTGGGAAACACTGCTTTAAGCCTTGAGAGTATGTACATTAAATCAAAATGTAATGTTCGTTTGTGGGATTCACATAACTCAAAAAAACCTGAACAAACTGACACCAGATTTGGACACAAGACATGTTATCAGGCCAACAAGTGACCATCACTCATAAAAACACTGAAAAACACAGCAGAAGAGACTTTAAAACCCCAAAAACAAACCTACATGACAACGCACGCACAAAACCACATATTATATGTGTGAACACAAATATATTCACATATATATATATATATATATATATATATATATATATATACACACACACACACACACACACAAAGCACATATACACTGACTGGGTCACAGCATCGGGTGGCAGGTGATGACTAGTTATGTATAAATATTAAAATAAATATAGCGCCCCTACTTCACGGATTTTCGCTTTTCGCGGGTGGTCCTGGAACGTAACATCCGTGAGAAGTGATAGAACTCTGTATATGGTTTATGTACTGTGTAATTTGAGAGTTTTTTCGTTTTATGATTTTTTTTAATGGATTTGCATGTTATGTAATTTCTGTCCCGCCGCTTTGGATCCCACCCAGGGGAGAAAAGCGAGATATAAATCAATAAACAACGATGGTATCTCTTTCCCCTGGCAATGGGGAAGCCCCGCTCACCCGGTGAAGAGCTCTCCGTCCAGAAGCAGCACGTAGGGGGCGTGCGGACCCTCCTCCAAGACCCACTTCAAGTCCGCCTCCTCCTCTTCCACCACATGGATGACGCCGGTGTCGCCATTCAAGGAAGCTGGCCTCGGAGAGACAGGGAAGGACGCGTGAACGAGAGGTTGTTTATTTATTTATTTACAGTATTTATATGCTGCCTTTCTCGCCCCTGGGGGGGGGGGTGTCTCAAAGCGGTATTTATTTATTTATATTTGTAAGCCGCCTTGAGTCCCCCTGGGGAAGAGAAAGGGGGGGTTTAAATAAGGTAAACAAACAAATATATTTGGAGGCTCCATTCTGAAGCCAAGGCCTGCCGTGACAAAGCCATTAGCTACCTCCTCGTTTACTTATTGACGGTATTTCTACCATGCCCCGAATTACCCATAAGGCCAACGAGGCCATGCCCTAGGGGTGCAAGCCGAGGGGGGGGGGGCCTGCAGATCACGGACCAAAAAAAACCTGGTCTGCGCCCCTCTTTCCCCCTTTTCTCATGCCCCTCCTCGCTCCTTCTCCCGGCAAAGTCTCTGCTCCGTCCCCTTCGTCTCTCGGGCGCTCTCTCTTTCTCTCGCGTGCTCTCTCACGCTCTCTCTCTCACGTGCGCTCTGTCTCGCTCTCTGGTTCCCTCTCTCACGCACTGTCTTTCTTGCTCTCGCTCTTTCTCTCGCTGTCTCGTGCTCGCTGTCTCTCTCACCCGCACTCTCTTGCTCTCTCACGCGCTCTCTCTCTCTCATGCGCTCTTTCACGCTCTCTCTCTCTTGCTCTCTCTCGCGCGTGCACTCTCTCACGCTCTTGCGCTCTCTTGTGTGCACGCTCTCTCTCACGCGCTCTCTTTCTCTCTCTCATGCGCTCTCTCTCACGTGCTCTTTCTTGCTCTCGCTCTTTCCCTCGTTGTCTCATGCGCGCTCTCTCTCACGCGCGCTCTCTTGCTCTCTCACACACGCTCTCTCGTGCTCTCTCTTGCTCTCTCTCTTGCTCTGTCTCTCTTTCTTTCTCTCGCGCACGCTCTTGCTCTCTCGCGCACTCTGTCTCTCGCTGTCTCGTGCGTGCTCTCTCTCGTGCATGCTCTCTCTTGCTCTCTCTCACGCGCTCTCTCTTGCTCTCTCTCTCGTGCTGTCTCTCGCTGTCTCGTGCGCTCTCTCTCATGCGCTCTCTCACGCTCTCTCTTGCGCGCTCTGTCTCTCTCTCTCTTTCTTTCTCTCTCTCTCTCTGTCTCTCTCTCTCTCTTTCTTGCTCTCTCTCTCTCATGCGCTCTCTCTCTCGCTCTCTCTCACGCGCTCTTTCTTGCTCTCGCTCTTTCCCTCGTTGTCTCATGCGCGATCTCTCACACACGCTCTCTCATGCTCTCTCTTGCTCTGTCTCTCTTTCTTTCTCTCGCGCACGCTCTTGCTCTCTCGTGCACTCTGTCTCTCGCTGTCTCGTGCGTGCTCTCTCTCGTGCATGCTCTCTCTTGCTCTCTCTCACGCACGCTCTCTCTCATGCGTTCTCTCACGCTCTCTCTCTTGCTCTCTCTCTCTCTCTCGTGCTGTCTCTTGCTGTCTCGTGCGCTCTCTCTCATGCGCTCTCTCACGCTCTCTCTCTTGCGCTCTCTCTCTCTCTCTCTCTCTCTCTCTTTCTTGCTCTCTCTCTCTCGTGCGCGCCTTCGGGGTGAGTTTGCACCTGCTGCGCTCTCCCCAAGCCTCCCAACTCCCGAGGAGACCTTCAGAGCACAGCGGAGCTTTCCAGCCGGTGGGAATGGGGACCTTGGAGTTGGCAGGAGCTTGGCTTAAAGGGGGCGTAATTCCAAAGTGTGGCCTAGGGCGCAAAAAAGCGTTAATCCGGGCCTGACTGAAATGGTTGAATTGCCTCGCAAACTGTGGTAAGAACTGTGGCAGTGATAAGAGAAATGTTTACATCTCTTTACACCGGTCAACATTTAATCCAGAAACTGGATTAACTCTCAGGGAAATTACCTCTGCTTACATTAGTCAAAGACCAATGTCTTTGGAGTCAGCACACAAGAGCTCGTTCCCAACACAAATTACAAAGTGTCAACATAGGTCCAGAAACTGATGGAATCAACACGTTTCAGGATGGAAACCAAACACCTATCCTTCATTTACAAATTTGGAACAACATCAGAAGAAATATTGTGATATAAGAGACCTTATTACAACCCAAAATCTGTGACAGACGGCGGCGCTGCTCACCCGCCATGCTCTATGGGAAAAGATGGTGCGCGCTTCCTTTTTCTCAAGGGAAGAGAAAGGAGAGCAATTTGGGAGTTTTGGATTTTGTGCCGGGAGTCAGGTTGCGCCGCATGGAAAACAGGGGTCTGATCCTTGGAACTGTGCTTAGGGAAAGGATGCGTTTTGGCATTTCGAAGTTTCGGAACTGTGTGATTATTTGTTTTTGTGCCTTTGAGCAGAATCTCAAGAGGTCAATAAATCAACAGTTCTTTGTTGTTGTTGTTGTTATTATTATTATTATGCAAAAGTGTTAACGTTCTGATGCCCATTCTCTTACTGGAAAATAGCAATCAAAAGAAGCTATGCTTTAAAACAGGGGTGCTCAGGACATCGATCGCAATCAACTGGTCGATCCCGAGGCCATCTGGAGTCGATCCCGGCTGATGCGGCACTTCTAGAGGGGGCGGAGCCAAGCCGCCCCAGGCCCCGCCCCCTCCTCACCGGCTTTAGCTCTACCACAGCTTCTGCAAACTTGAGAAGGGTAGAGGAGGGTATTACCAAGCCAGTGGTAACTAGCTATGCCATCACTGGCTTGGCATATCCCTCTATGCCCTGGAGAAGCTGTGGTAGAGCTCCAGCCAGGGGTGGAGGGGCGGAGTCAAGTGGCGCCAGGCCACGCCCCCTCCCCACCAGCTTTAGCTGTATCACAGCTTCTCCAGGGCAGAGGGGGTATGCCAAGCAAGTGGTGGCATAGCTAACCATCACTGGCTTGGCATACCCCCCTCTGCCCTGGAGAAGCTGTGGTAGAGCTCCAGCCAGGGGGCGGAGGGGGCGGAGCCAAGTGGCGCCAGGCCACGCCCCCTCCCCACCAGCTTTAGCTCTACCACAGCTTCTCCAGGGCAGAGGGGGGTATGCCAAGCCACTAGTGGCATAGCTAACCATCACTGGCTTGGCATACCCCCTCTGCCCTGGAAAAGCTGTGGTAGAGCTCCAGCCAGGGGGCGAGGGGCGGAGCCAAGTGGCGCCAGGCCACGCCCCTCCCCACCAGCTTTAGCTGCACCACAGCTTCCAGGGCAGAGGGGGTATGCCAAGCCACTGGTGGCATAGCTAACCATCACTGGCTTGGCATACCCCTCTGCCCTGGAGAAGCTGTGGTAGAGCTCCAGCCAGGGGCGGAGGGGCGGAGCCAAGCAACACCAGGCCACGCCCCTCCCGCCAGCTTTAGCTGTACCACAGCTTCTCCAGGGCAGAGGGGGTATGCCAAGCCACTAGTGGCATAGCTAACCATCACTGGCTTGGCATACCCCCTCTGCCCTGGAGAAGCTGTGGTAGAGATCCAGCCAGGGGGCGGAGGGGCGGAGCCAAGTTGCGCCAAGCCCCACCCCCTCCCCACCGGCTTTAGCTGTACCACAGCTTCTCCAGGGCAGAGGGGGATATGCCAAGCCAGTGGTGGCATAGCTAACCATCACTGGCTTGGCATACCCCCCTCTGCCCTGGAGAAGTTGTGGTAGAGCTCCAGCCAGGGGGGCGGAGGGGGGCCAAGTGGCGCCAGGCCCCGCCCCCCTCCCCACCAGCTTTAGCTGTACCACTGCTCCTCCAGGGCAGAGGGGGGTATGCCAAGCAAGTGGTGGCATAGCTAACCATCACTGGCTTGGCATACCCCCCTCTGCCCTGGAGAAGCTGTGGTAGAGCTCCAGCCAGGGGGCGGAGGGGGCGGAGCCAAGCCGCACCAGGCCACGCCCCCACCCCAGCTCCGCCCTGCTTCTCTCTCGGTAGATCTTTCTGTCTTAGATTTATTATAAGTAGCTCGCATGCTGAAAAAGTGTGGGCACCCCTGCTTTAAAATGATGGAAAAGTTATTCATGACCTAGATTTGGAAGGGACTCCCAAAGGCCATCCAGTCCAGCCCCGTTCTTAACCGTGAGTTGTTTGCAAGTCAGATGTTTATATAATTCAGGGATGGCCTGTATACTCTAACGCAGGGGTGGGCAATTATTTTTCCCAAGGGGCCACACGAGAGCCAAAAAATATTATTGGGGGGTCGCACCTAAAGGCTGAACTACATTCTAATCTACATAATGTATTTATTTACTATATTTCCTATAATTACACATATTTAATATTAACGTATTAATATATCAAGAAATATTCATATATTATTAGCATTAATATCATAATTATTATATTATAGTATATATATAGACATTAAAATATATTGAAATTATAATATACCATTATTATATTATTATTATTATATAAAATTATTATAAAATAATAATAAAAATCACTAAAATTAAATTAAATTCAAGAAGACAAGGTGCGAACCAAGATGGAGGCCGACATCCTCAAGAGAGGAAGGATCCCAAGATGGAATGGCCCAATGGACCCGGCCCAGAGGATGGCAACTCGGACCCAGCCGCCGCCGCAGCAGAGGAGAGCAGAGCAGCAGGCGATTGGAGGCTGCAGGCCTCTGCCCACTCTCGCCCCCAGCCGTTCCCCAGCTGATCGCCCTGCTATGGAGTGCCTGCCATCCCTGGAGGCCAAGAGGAAGGGGTGCCGCTGCCGCCATCCCATCGCGGGCTGGGTGGGGCCTGTGTCGGCAGACAGGATGGAGGAGCGGGGGCTTTGGAGTGCCTCCCATTCCTGGAGGCGATCCGGGCCTGCAGGGGGTCTGAGGCGATCTGAGGCAGCTGAAAGCCCTGGCGACCCGGAAGACGACCAAGTCTTCCGGGTCACCAAGGCGATCAGCCCCCGCAGGTCGCTGAGTGCTCCCGCTGCAGGCCCGGCTCGCCTCCAGGAATGGGAGGCACTCCAAAGCCGCCACTCCTCCGGCCCCACAGAGCCCATGACGGGATGGCGGCGGTGGTGGCACCCCTTCCTCCTGGCCCCGCCCCCAACGCCCTTCTCCCAGGGCCGGACAGAATCGGCTGCCGGGCCGCATCTGGCCCGCGGGACGTAGGTTTCCCACCCCTGCTCTAAAGAGCCCTAAATAAATAACGCAAAGGTTCCGTTCAATGCAAGAGACTCACACTGGCAGCCTATTTGGTGGGTGGCGTTTAAGAGGCGGACGCAAGTCGCGGTCCGGTTCAACGGGATGTAGATCTTTCTTTCCACGGAATTACACCAAACGGACCCTATGGAAAGAAAAAGACAAATTCTGTCAGAAGTCACTTCCAAACAAGAGGCAACGGTCCTGCTTGGACAACTGCCATAGAGTCTTGGTTATCCAACATAAGCGGCCTGGCAGAATGCGGAATCTGATCCCCGACAAACGCATTTGTGAAGATGGTGGGACTGAGAGGCGGGCATCCCGGGATGATGTTAGACTATGAGGTGGACCATCTCTACGCGGACGATGCCCAACTCCACGACTCTTTCCACCTGAATCCAAGGAAGCCCCTCGGACACTGGACCCGTGCCTGGCCGCTGTGACGGTTTGGATGATCAATCCCGACAAGACAGAGGTCCTCCAGGTCAGTCGCTCGTCTGATCGGGGTATTGGGTGGCAACCTGTGCTGGACGGGGTGACACTCCCCCTGAAGTCACAGGTCCGCAGTTTCGGGGGTTCTCCTGGACTCAGCGCTGACGCTTGGTGCGCAGGTGTCGGCTGGGAGAGCCTTCGCAGAGTCAAAACTCGTGCGCCAACTGCGACCATACCTCGCGAAGTCTGACCTGACCACAGTGGTCCAGGCCTTGGTTACCTCTAGGCTGGACTACTGCAATGCGCTCTACGTGGGGCTACCCTTGAAGGCGGCCCGGAAACGTCAACTCGTCTAACGCTTGGCTGTCGAGCTGAGGAAGCCTTACTTACTCTCAGCGCAGGCCTGATGGGAGTTGTAGTCCGCCCTCAACCTCGGGCGTTGCGGGCAATGCACTTTCCCCCACCCAGGCTAGCAAGACAAACACAACAGAGCCCAGAGCAGAATCTTAGAGCGGGAGGAGACCCAGGGGGCGTCCATATGGTAGAGTTAACCCGGTTTGGCACCGCTATAGCACTCAACTCACCGCCCGCCACGGCCAAGAGGAGAATCCCCCTCAGGAGAAGCCCGGCCGGGCCTGCTTCCTCCTCCGCCGGCGCCATCTTCCTTCCCCGCCCTCTCCGGCTGCTTCTGCTTCCGCCTTCCTCCTCCTCCACTCGGGCCGCTCTAGCAAGCACCCGCAATGAAGCTTGAGGGCGCGGCTCTATGGTCCTGTCGCCCTCTTGCTTCCTCTTCCTCTCCTTTCGGACCCCTCTAGGCACGATCGCAACGAAGGCAGAGGGCGCGGCTCTATGGTCCTGCCGCCATCTTGCTTCCCCGCCCTCTCCTTTCGGGCCTCTCTAGGCACGATCGCAAAGAAGCTTGAAGGCACGGCTCTATGGTTTTTCCGCCTTCTTGCTTCCCCGCCCTCTCCTTTTTCAGGTTCTGATCTTTAGGGCCTCTCTAGCCGGGATCGCAATGCAGCCGGAGGGCGAGGCTCTATGGTCCCGCCGCCATATTGCTTCCCCGCCTTCCCCTTTTGGGCCTCTCTAGCCGCGGTAGCAATGCAGCCGGAGGGCGAGGCTCTATGGTCCCGCCGCCATCTTGCTTCCCCGCCTTCCCCTTTCGGGCCTCTCTAGCCGCGATCGCAATGCAGTCGGAGGGCGAGGCTCTATGGTCCCGCCGCCATCTTGCTTCCCCGCCCTCCCCTTTCGGGCCTCTCTAGCCGCGATCGCAATGCAGTCGGAGGGCGCGGCTCTATGGTCCCGCCGCCATCTTGCTTCCCCGCCTTCCCCTTTCGGGCCTCTCTAGCCGCGATCGCAATGCAGCCGAAATGCGCGGCTCTATGGTCCTGCCGCCATCTTGCTTCCCCGCCCTTACCTTTCGGGCCTCTCTAGCCGCGATCACAATGCAGCCGGAGGGAGAGGCTCTATGTTCCCGCCGCCATCTTTTGCTCCCCGCTTCGTCTCTCTCGTGCCGCTCTAGCCGCGCTCGTAATGCATCCAAACGGCCCGACTCTACGCTCCCTCCGCCATCTTGGTCCTCCCTCTTTCGGACCGCTCTAGCCCGAGCTACAAAGTGCAGCCGGGAGCGAGACTCTATGGTTAGCAGTCTGTTTTTTTTTCTCCAATGGGGGCGCTCTAGGCGCACCGGCACTGAAGCCAGGGAAGGCGCGTCTCTATAGTTTCCGGCGTCCTCGGCCGGAAGTGGTGCTGGGCTGACGTGGAAGCGGCTCTTCTGAGGAGACGGAGAGAGAGGGAGAGAGGGAGAGAGCCCGGGAGGAGGATGCTCACCAAGTTCGAGACCAAGTCCGCCCGCGTCAAAGGTAACGCGCGCACTCGGCCTCCTTTCCCCTCAGTGCTTCCCCTTCCGCTCTGATATCACAGGTCTTTATGTCATAGGATAGAAATGGAGCCAATGGGCCGCCTTGGTGAGCGCCGAATGGCCTCGCAGCTTCAAAGCCTGGCTGCCTGCTGCCTTTCAGACAGGGGTGATTTTTTTTTCCTATTTGCCCCAACCTTGTTCTCCATTTCCATCGCCGTGAGGCTTCGCCTTGCTGAAGGGAAGCTTCCCGCCGGAGCGGGAGTCGCGTATCGCGCAGGCGGCACGCCCTTTGACCCCAGCAGATCGACGGCCGAACCCAAGGCCGCCACAACATCGGTTATAGAACTCCTGTACGCAGATGATGCTGCAGCCTATGCCCTCTCAGAAGAAGGCCTGCAACAGGGCCGATCCACAGCCGAGGGGCCACCACCGAGAAGGCCCCGTCCCTCGTCCCAGCCAAACGTATTCGTGACACAGGCGGGATCAGGAGCAGGGCCTCCCCAGGTGACCCTAACGTCTTAGTCGGGTCATAGGAGGAGATACGTCCGGACAGGTAGGTTGGGCCAGAACTGTTTAGGGCAGGGCTGCCCAGGAGGTCGACCCCAGCCGGGTGGGGCGCTTCTCAGAGGGGACGGAGCCAGGCCGTGCCAAGCAGCTTCTCCATGCTTGAGGAGGGCAGCGCCAAGCCAGTGGCGGCATAGCTAGCACAAGGCTGCCTTGGCCCTGCCCTCCTCAAGCCTGGAGAAGCTGCTGGGAGCTCCAAAGCCAGAGGGCAGGGGGTGTGGCTTGGCACGGCCTGGCTCCACCCCCTCTGGCTTCCCCTTTACCAGCAGCTTCTCCAGGCTTGAGGAGGGCAGCGCCAAGCCAGTGGTGGCATAGCTAGCACAAGGCTGGCTTGGCCCTGCCACCCTCAAGCCTGGAGCAGCTGCTGGGAGCTCCAAAGCCAGAGGGCAGGGGGCGTGGCTTGGCGTGGCCTGGCTCCGCCCCCTCTGGCTTGCGCTCTACCAGCAGCTTCTCCAGGCTTGACGATAGCAGTGCTAAGCCAGCTTTGTGCTAGCTATGCCACCACTGGCTTGGCATTGCCATCCTCAAGCCTGGAGAAGCTGCTGGTAGAGCGGAAGCCACAGGGGGGCGGAGCCAGGCCGTGCCCATTCAGAAGAAGGCCTGCAACAGGGCCGATCCACAGCCGAGGGGCCACCACTGAGAAGGCCCCGTCCCTCGTCCCAGCCAAACGTATTCGTGACACAGGCGGGATCAGGAGCAGGGCCTCCCCAGGTGACCTTAACGTCTTAGTCGGGTCATAAGAGGAGATACGTCCGGACAGGTAGGTTGGGCCAGAACTGTTTAGGGCAGGGCTGCCCAGGAGGTCGACCCCAGCCGGGTGGGGCGCTTCTCAGAGGGGGCGGGGCCAGGCCGCGCCAAGCAGCTTCTCCAGGCTTGAGGAGGGCAGCGCCAAGCCAGTGGCGGCATAGCTAGCACAAGGCTGGCTTGGCCCCGCCCTCCTCACGCCTGCAGATGCTGCGGGGAGCTCCAACGCCGGTGGGGCGGGCCTTGGTGTGGCCTGGCTCCGCCCCTCTGGCTTCCGCTCTACCAGCAGCTGCTCCAGGCTTGAGGAGGGCAGTGCCAAGCCAGCCTTGTGCTAGCTATGCCACCACTGGCTTGGCATTGCCATCCTTCAGCCTGGAGAAGCTTCTGGTAGAGCGGAAGCCAGAGGGGGTGGAGCCAGGCCGTGCCAAGCCCCGCCCCTCCTCCAGCATCAACACTCCCAGCAGCTGCTCCAGGCTTGAGGAGGGCAGTGCCAAGCCAGCCTTGTGCTAGCTATGCTACCACTGGCTTGGCATTGCCATCCTTCAGCCTGGAAAAGCTGCTGGTAGAGCGGAAGCCAGAGGGGGTGGAGCCAGGCCGCTCCAAGCCCCTCCCCACCCCCGCCGTCAACACTCCCAGCAGCTTCTCCACCCTTGAGAAGGGCAGGGCCAAGCCAGCCTTGTCATAGATATGCCACCACTGGCTTGGCATTGCCATCCTTCAGCCTGGAAAAGCTGCTGGTAGAGCGGAAGCCAGAGGGGGTGGAGCCAGGCCGCGCCAAGCCCCGCCCCTCCCCCAGCATCAACACTCCCAGCAGCTGCTCCAGGCTTGAGAAGGGCAGGGCCAAGCCAGCCTTGTACTAGTTATGCCACCACTGGCTTGGCATTGCCATCCTTCAGCCTGGAAAAGCTGCTGGTAGAGCGGAAGCCAGAGGGGGCGGAGCCAGGCCGCGCCAAGCCCCTCCACCTCCCCGCCTTCAGCTCTACCAGCAGCTTCTCCTCCCTTGAGAAGGGCAGGGCCAAGCCAGCCTTGTGTTAGCTATGCCACCATTGCCATACTCAAGCCTGGAGAAGCTGCTTGTAGAGCGGACGCCACAGGGGGTGGAGCCAGGCCACGCCAAGCCACGCCCCCTCCCCCTGGCTTTGGAGCTCCCAGCAGCTTCTCCAGGCTTGACGATAGCAGTGCCAAGCCAGCCTTGTGCTAGCTATGCCGCCACTGGCTTTGCATTGCCATCCTCAAGCCTGGAGAAGCTGCTGGTAGAGCGGAAGCCAGAGGGGGCAGAGCCAGGCCGCGCCAAGCCCCGCCCCTCCCCAGCATCGACACTCCCAGCAGCTGCTCCAGGCTTGAGGAGGGCAGGGCCAAGCCAGCCTTGTGTTAGCTATTCCACCATTGCCATCCTCAAGCCTGGAGAAGCTGCTGGTAGAGCGGAAGCCACAGGGGGGCGGGGCCAGGCCATGCCCATTCAGAAGAAGGCCTGCAACAGGGCCGATCCACAGCCGAGGGGCCACTACTGAGAAGGCCCAGTCCCTCGTCCCAGCCAAACGTATTCGTGACACAGGCGGGATCAGGAGCAGGGCCTCCCCTGGTGATCTTAACGTCTTAGTAGGGTCATAGGAGGAGATACGTTCGGACAGGTAGGTTGGGCCAGAACTGTTTAGGGCAGGGCTGCCCAGGAGGTCCATCCCAGCTGGATGGGGCGCTTCCCAGAGGGGGTGGAGCCAGGCTGCGCCAAGCAGCTTCTCCAGGCTTGAGGAGGGCAGTATATACCAGCAAAAATACAGTTCCTGCCTACTTACACACTAATAACTCAAGAATCAGGAAAGGCTGAATTTCCTATATGTATATTGTAACTTTCAGATAAGTATATCATCTACTCATTCAACAATGTAAAAATCATATGGTTCGTCTAAAGGCGCATGGAAACAGAGTATCAGCACAATAAACAATCAAATCTGCATTACTCACAGTACCCGTCGACTGGATAATATAACACAAAGTCAAATATATATCACCTCTAGGCCAGACCTGGGCATCTTGCGGCCCGCGGGCCGGATCCGGCCTTCCAGGAGGTTTGGACTCCAGATCAACAGTAGAAATGTGGGAGTGGGCTTAAATAAATGGGAAGGTGAGCATCACTTCAAAACAGGCCTGGGCCAACTGCGGCCCTCTGGGCAGACGACACTAAACTGTTCAGGGTAGTTAAAAATGAAACTGACTGTAAAGAGCTCCAGAAAGATCTCTCGAAATTGAGTGAATGGGCAACAAAGTGGCAAATGCATTTCAACCTAAACAAGTGTAAAGTCATGCACATCGGGGCAAAGAACCCCAACTACACCTACCAATTGATGGGGTCAAAGCTTTCCGAGACAAACCAGGAAAGGGATCTTGGGGTTTTGGTGGACAGCTCAATGAAGATGTCAACCCAGTGCGCAGCAGCAGCGAAAAAAGCAAATTCTATGCTTGGCATGATCAGGAAGGGAATCGAAAATAGGTCAGCAAATGTTGTATTATCTCTCTACAAATCTATGGTAAGGCCACATTTGGAGTACTGTGTACAATTCTGGTCTCCGCACCTTAAGAAGGATATAACGGAACTGGAAAAGGTACAAAGAAGGGCAACAAGAATGATCCAAGGGATGGAGCGGCTCCCTTACGAAACCAGGTTGCAACGCCTTGGTCTTTTCAGCCTTGAAAGACGGCGTTTAAGAGGTGACTTGATCGAAGTGTATAAAATCATGCATGGGATAGAAAAGGTGAATAAAGAAAATTTATTTTCTTTGTCACAACACACTATGACTAGGGGTCACTCCCTGAAGCTCCAAGGTAGGAAAGTTAGGACAAATAAAGGGAAATATTTCTTCACCCAGAGGGTCATTGGGTCATGGAACTCACTTCCAGAGGAGGTTTGTGACAGCGGTCAGCCTGGACAACTACAAGGCAGGATTAGACAGATTCATGGATACCAAGTGTATCGGTAGTTACTGAAAAGGACATTCAAGTGCCACCTCGGAGTTGGTTGAGGTAGGCAGGATTTCCCTGGGTACTGGTTGTGGGGGGTGGGGAGCAGGTCAGGGTTTTGCCCTCCCTTCTGCTCGAGATCCCCGTGTACAACTGGTGGGCCACTGTGTGATACAGAATGCTGGACTAGATGGGCTGAGGTCCGATTCAGCATGGCTCTTCTCATGTTCTTATCTGTCCCGGTAGTGAAGTCAATCATCAAAGAAAATTATAATTCTGGGCCCGATGGCCAAACGTAGAGTTGAAAATCTAGCAAAGGGTAAATCCAGGGGTACGCAGTGTCACGGTTCCAATAATCAATGTAGAGTAACTCTGTAGTATAAAGATCAATGGGATGTCCACCTACAAGTATATCCGTGTCCGGTAACCAACCCGTTTCAAATTTCTCTTCGTCAGGGTGGCCCCATAAGGGTTGACATGCAAACGATAATATTTCTGTAATATAAGCATACTTAATAGTATCCTGAAAAAATAGCAGGCAAGTAACGTAGGGTAGGAGATTAAACATACACTTACCAATTGTAATAAATGAAAATGCTTAATAGCAATGCTGATATCACATCATGCAATAATCCACCTCAATGGTGTAAACCATTGTAAACCTCTGGCTTCCACTCTTCCAGCAGCTTCTCCAGGCTTGATGATGGCAATGCCAAGCCAGTGGTGGCATAGCTAGCACAAGGCTGGCTTGGCATTGCCATCCTCAAGCCTGGAGAAGCGGCTGGTAGAGCGGAAGCCACGGGGGGGGGGAGCCATGCCACGCCAAGCCCCGCCCCCACCCCCCCGGCTTTGGAGCTCCCAGCAGCTTCTCCAGGCTTGAGGATGGCAATGCCAAGCCAGTGGTGGCATAGCTAGCACAAGGCTGGCTTGGCATTGCCATCCTCAAGCCTGGAGAAGCGGCTGGTAGAGCGGAAGCCACGGGGGGGGGGAGCCATGCCACGCCAAGCCCCGCCCCCACCCCTCTGGCTTTGGAGCTCCCAGCAGCTTCTCCAGGCTTGAGGATGGCTATGCCAAGCCAATCGTGGCATACCTAGCACAAGGCTGGCTTGGCATTGCCATCCTCAAGCCTGGAGAAGCTGCTGGTAGAGCCGAAGCCACGGGGGGAGCCATGCCACGCCAAGCCCCCCCCACCCTCTGGCTTTGGAGCTCCCAGCAGCTGCTCCAGGCTTGAGGATGGCAATGCCAAGCCAGTGGTGGCATAGCTAGCGCCACTGGCTTGGCACTGCCCTCCCTCAAGCCTGGAGAAGCTGCTGGTAGACCGGAAGCCAAGGGGCGGAGCCAGGCCACGCCAAGCCCCGCCCCCCCGCCTTCAGCTCTACCAGCAGCTTCTCCAGCCTTCTCCAGCCTTGAGAAGGGCAGGGCCAAGCCAGCCTTGTGCTAGCTATGTCGCCACTGGCTTGGCATTGCCCTCCTCAAGCCTGGAGAACCTGCTGGTAGAGCGGAAGCCAGAGGGGGTGGAGCCAGGCCACGCCAGGCCACGCCCCCTCCCCTCTGGCTTTGGAGCTCCCAGCAGCTTCTCCAGGCTTGACGATAGCAGTGCCAAGCCAGCCTTGTGCTAGCTATGCCGCCATTGACTTGGCGCTGGCATCCTCAAGGCTGGAGAAGCTGCTGGGAGCTCCAAAGCCACAGGGGCGGAGCCAGGCCGTGGCAAGTCCCGCCCCTCCCCTCTGGCTTTGGACCAGCAGCTTCTCCAGCCTTGAGGATGGCAGCGCCAAGCCAGTGGTGCATAGCTATGCCACCACTGGCTTGGCATTGCCATCCTCAGCCTGGAGAAGCTGCTGGTAGAGCGGAAGACAGAGGGGTGGAGCCAGGCCACACCAAGTCCCGCCCCTCCCCTCTGGCACTCCCAGCAGCTGCTCCAGGCTTGAGGAGGGCAGGGCCAAGCCAGCCTGGTGACATAGCTAGCACCACTGGCTTGGCATTGCCCTCCTCAAGCCTGGAGAAGCTGCTGGTAGAGCGGAGCCAGAGGGCGGAGCCAGGCCGTGCCAAGTCCCGCCCCTCCCTCTGGCTTTGGAACTCCCAGCAGCTTCTCCAGCCTTCAGGAGGGCAGTGCCAAGCCAGTGGTGGCATAGCTAGCACAAGGTTGGCTTGGCCCTGCCATCCTCAAGGCTGGAGCAGCTCCTGGGAGTGCCGAAGCTGGGGGAGGGGGCGGGGCTTGGCGTGGGCTGGCTCCGCCCCCTCTGAGAAGCGCCCCATCCGGCTGCCATCGACCTCCTTCGGTCCCGCGATCAACTAGTCGATCGCGATCGACTTCCTGGGCAGCCCTGATTTAGGGTTTTATAGGTGATGACCTGCACCTTGAATTGGGACCGGAAACCTATTGGGAGCCAGTGGAGCCAGGGGTTGACCGCTCTCTGTAACCGGCTCCCGTGAGTAATCTGGCTGCTGATCTTTGAACCAACTGTAGTTTCCAGGCCGTCTTCAAGGGCAACCCCACGTAGAGCGCATTGCAGTAATCCAACCTAGAGGTGACTAGAGCATGGACCACCATGGCCTGATCAGATATCACGAGGTATGGGTGCACGAGTTTTAATTGTGCAAAGGCCCTCCCAACCACCGCCGACGCCTGAGCTTCAAGCATTAGTGATGAATCCAAGAGGACCTGTGTCCTCAGAGGGAGCGCGACCCCATCGAGCACAGGTAGCCACCCGATGCCCCGATCAGCCCCACGACTGGCCAGGAGGACCTCTGTTTGGTCAGGATTAAGCTTCAGCTTGCTAACTTCAACCCATCACAGCCGCCGGGCACTGGTCAAGGACCCGGGGAGTTTCCTTGGAGTCTGGTGGAAAAGAGTCGTAGAGTGTCGTCCGCATAGAGATGGCACCGGACTCCAAAACTCTGGACGATCTCGCCCAGCGGTTTCGTGTAGATGTTGAAAAGCATGGGGGACAGGATAGATTAGGGGTGGGCAATTATTTTTTCCAAGGGGCCACATGACGGCCAAAAAATATTATGGAGGGCCGCACCTAAAGGCTGAGCTACATGCTAATCTACATTATTTATTTATTTACTGTATTTACTATATATTACACATCATTAATATTAACATATTAATATATCAAGAAATATTCAGATATTATTAGTATTAATATCATAATTATTATAGTATAGTATATATATAGACATTATAATATATTTAAATTATAATATAACATTATATTATATTGTTTATTCTATTATTATTATAATATTATTATAAAATAATAATAAAAACCACTAAAATGAAATTAAATTCAAGAAGACAAGGTGCGAACCAAGATGGAGGCTGACATCCTCAAGAGAGAAAAGATGGAATGGCTCATTGGACCCAGCCCAGAGGATGGCAAAGCGGACCCAGCCGCCGCAGCAGAGCAGAGGACGATCGGAGGCTACAGGCCTCTGTCTGCTCTCGCCCCCAGCCGTTCCGTCAGAGGCGTTCCCGATCGGCTGATCGCTCTGCCATGGAGTGCCTGCCATCCTGGCTTTGGAGTGCCTGCCATCCCGGGAGGCGATCTGGGCCTGCAGCGGGAGCAGTCGGCGATCAAGTCTTCCGGGTCGCCAGGGCGATCAGCCGCCACAGGTCGCCGACTGCTCCTGCTGCAGGCCCGGATCCCCCCAGGATGGCAGCTACCGCCAAAGCCGCCGCTCCCTCCCGATTGATCGTTCTCCATCCGGTTCTCCGGCGGCGGGCTGTCTGCCGACCCCAGGCCCCATAGCCTCCTGTTTGCCGGCCAGGCCCCACAGCCTCAGAGCGGCAGACTGTCTGCCGACGCAGGCCCCACAGGCCCCCGATCGTTCTCCAGAGTGGCAGGCTGCCTGCCGACGCAGGCCCCACAGCCTCCGGTTGTTCTCCGGAGCAGCGGGCTGTCTGCCGACGCAGGCCCCACAGCCTCCGATCGTTCTCTGGAGCGGCGGGCTGTCTGCCGACGCAGGCCCCACAGCCTCCGATCGTTCTCTGGGCGGGAGTGGCGGGCTGCTCTGCCGGGCTGTCTGCCAGGCCCCCCACAGCCTCCGGTTGTTCTCTGGAGCGGCGGGCTGTCTGCCCCAAAGCCTCCATGCAGGCCCCACAGCCTGTGATAGGATGGTGGCAGCGGCAGGCATTCCTCTTGCGGAAATGGCCCCGCCCCTGACGCCCTTCTCCCCGGGACGGTCAGCACTGGCCGTCGGGCCGCATCCGGTCCGCGGGCCGTAAGATGCCCAGGTCTGGAATAGATCCTTGCGGGACCCCACAGCTCAATGGCCAGGGGTCCGAGCAGGTATCCCCCAGCTTCACCGACTGAGTCCGGCCCCCGAGGAAGGACCGTCCTCTCCGTCCCCTTCTTCATTGCATCACGAGCCAGAGATGAGCTCTGCGAGGAACCTCTGGCCTCACAATGCTTGCACCTTGCGCCTCATCGACTACCTCACAATGGCTGAGAGAGCTTGAGAGAGAGCGCCGGCCTCCTTCCTCTTTGCATCCTTTCCTTCCGCGCTCCCCCCTTTCCGCCCTCGGGATGGAGAGAGACCCCCGAGCCAGGGATCGGGGCGAGTTGGGCGCCATGCCAACGATGGGTCTCCGCCTCCTGCCGCTGTTGCTTCTGGAGGTGGCCAAGAAGCCCCGGCGCCCCATCTGGGAAATGGGCTCCCGCCGGGAAGCCGAGGCCCGCCACTTGCGGGAGTCCATCCAGGCCCGGAGGATCCAGGAGCGCGTCGAGCGCAGCGGAGAGCAGATGCGGGAGGCCTTCGCCCGGCGAGCGCGGCGGGACTCCTTGCTGCTGGACTATTGGGCCGAGCGGGGAATCAAGGACTTCCGGCGGCGGAAGGCCGAGAGGGAGGAAGAAGAGGAGAAGCGGCAGAAGGAGCGGAAGAAGCAGGCGGCGGCACCACGAGGGGTCCCGCGAGAGACGACAACAATGGGCTTCGTGGTGCCTGACGTTGTCATCTCCTCGCCCAAGGCCCCAAACGAGGAAAAGCCGGGTGAGGAGGACGAATGGGAGATGGGGGAGCGCTTCCCGGGACTCTGGCTGCTCTGCCCCAGGCGGACCCGGGCGTCGGGGGAGAGCCTCAAGTGCCCGCTGAAAGGGGACGCCCCCCGGCTGCCAATCATCTCCTCTTCCGGAAGCCTCTCCGAGGGACGGCCCGCCAAGGCCTATGCAGATCGAGACCTGGCGCCCTGGCCTTCCGCCTCGGACCGCGACCTGTGGGCCAGCAAGGCCCTGAACCCCTTGGGGTGGAAGAGGTCATCCCTGGACGTCCGGAGGACAAGGAGGGAGGTGTGACCGCCGGACGTCGACGGGAACGGAGGTTGCAACCTGGAAGAAGGCAACCCCGACACTTCCAAAAATGTTATTTACTTGAGAAAAGGAAGTTGCGACGTAGAAGACGAAATCCAGACACTACCACAAATAAAAATGGAATGCTTTACTCGCAGACTCGGTGGCGTGGGTTCATTTGAAGTCCGGAAAACGGCGACAATAATCTATATATATAAAAGGGAAATGGTCGTGCAACGGGGCAAATGCACGCCAAAACTACATTCCCCACACACACAACAAAACCCAGGGCCACTCATCCCCACCACGAGGTACATCACCCACCCACTAAAACACCCCAAAAACCAACAGAACACCCCCAAAACATCCCCCCCAAAAACACATTGCTACGCATGCGCAAAAACACCATAAACACAAAATGGCCGCCAACAACACGTCACAAAACCCAACACACTCCAGAACCCGGCCCCGTGCCACCGCCGCCATGCCCACCTCCTCCGCCGCATCCACGCCGCAACGCCCCGCACATCCTCCTCCTACAACCCACCCTCCCACCCCGGCTCCCCTTGGCCCCGGCCCTCCTCCTCCCTCCCACCCCACCCGCGCCTCCGACTCCTTACCCACCTCCTCGGCCGCTTCCACGCCGCTCCTGAACACGGGACACCCGGCTGCCGCCTTGGCCGCCTTCTCCGCCGCATCCTTGGCCCCGAGGAGAGGGGCAGAAGGCCAAGGACGGCGCCGCGACCCGCCTCCATGCGGCGCCTGGAAGGTAAGTCAACTACACCTCCCAGAAGGCTCCGCGCCGGCCCGTTTCCCAGCGACCGGCGCAGAGCCTTCTGGGAGATGTAGTTGACTTACCTTCCAGGACTGAAACAGGAAGTCCCGCCCCCTTACTGCCGGAACACCCCCAACTCAAGATGGCGGCCGTCAGGAAGCCCCGCCGACCGCATGGAGGGCTCCAGAGTGTGGCCGGAGACCAGAGCCTGTACCTGCTCTCCACTGGGAGAGCGGAGCCTCCTCACCACATAGATACCCTCCACAGTACGGAGGGAAAAGACAAAGGAGGTGTGGGGACGCTGGCCTCCCACAGCCACGCAGAGGGCCACTGACTGCTGCTGAGAGCAAGGCGACACCGCGAAACCCCCCTTCCCCCCCCCCAGAACGAAAGGGTAAAAAAGAAAGGAAGGATGGAAGAAGGAAAAAAGAAGAAAGAAAAAAGAAGGATGGATAGAAGGAGAGGGAAGGAAATGAAACCAGGAAGGAAAGAAAAAGCCACAGCGAAGCGTGGCCAGGTCAGCTAGTAATAATATATTTTAGATTGTTTATGTTTTGGTGGTCCGTCTTTGCCTGCCTTTCCAGTGTCACGTACCCATCTATACATTGTCTTGTAGGAATGTTCTCTGATTTATTTATTTATGCTTCACGTGTATAGACCTCTCCAAGGATGGAGCAAACATGCGTAGTAACCAATGTAGTTGTATTAAATAATATTGTCAGCAAAATGCATGTATACAACTTATCACAGTACATACAATAACTTGGTAATGAGTGGATACATTTACGGCAGTGTTTCTCAACCTGGGGGTCGGGACCCCTGGAGGGGTCGCAAGGGGGGTGTCAGAGGGGTCGCTAAAGACCATCAGAAAATACATTATTTTCTGTTGGTCATGGGGATTCTGTGTGGAAGGTTTGGCTGAATTCCATCGGTGGTGGGGTTCAGAATGCCCCTTGATTGTAGGTGAACTATAAATCCCAGCAACTTCAACTCCCAAATGTCAAGGACTATTTTCCCCAAACTCCACCAGTGTTCACATTTGGGCATATTGGGGATTTATGCCAAGTTCTATCAAGTCTAATATGATAATAACCGCTGTCCTTGAGGACACAGCCGAACCAGATCCCTTCCAGTCCGGCTTCCGCTTGGGGCACGGGACGGAGACCGTGTTGGTCGCCATTTCAGACCAGCTTGGCTGCCAACTGGACAAGGACGGTTCAGCACTACTTGTGTGATTGGACCTCACGGCAGCTATTGATACGGTCGAGTACAACCTTTTGGCCCACCGCCTTGCCGTTGCTGGAGTCAGGGGAACGGCCCTGAAGTGGCATCTCGAGACTGGACTACTGTAACGCCCTGTACATGGGCCTGCCCTTGTCCGTGATCCGGAAACTTAAGCTCGTCCAGAATGCCGCTGCTTGACTTCTCTCTGGGACGCCAGTGAGGTGTCACATGATACCCATCCTCCAGCAGCTTCATTGGCTTCTGGTAGAGTACCGGATCACCTTCAAGGTGATGGTGTTAACCTTCAAGGCCTTGCATGGTCTGAGGCCGTTGTATCTGAGGGACCGTCTCACCCCCTTCCAACCCCAGAGGTCACTCGGCCCCGAACAACTGAACCTCCTTGAAGTGCCAAGCTTCAAAGCTATTCGTCTTACAGACCCGGCGCAGAGCCTTCTCTGTGGTAGCGCCATCAATCTGGAACACTCTCCCAAGTGAAGTGCGGGCCTTGCAGGACCTACTCTCTTTCCGCAAGGCCTGCAAGACCCATCTCTTCCGGCTAGCCTTCGATTGCTAAGCTGAATAATCCCCCTTTGATAGTTTAGTTAACTTGTTGATTTTACTTCTGTATGTTTTATATCAGTGTTTCCCAACCAGTGTGCGGGGGCACACTAGTGTGCCGTGAGTGACCATCAGGTGTGCCGTGGAACCTCGGGGGGGGGGGGGGGAGTATAGTGTGTTTAAGTATAAAAACCCAAAGAAACGTACCTCAAAAAAGGCACAAAATTACAACCACCCCCTCCCCACCCGTTGTCCACTTGGTCTCTCCCTCTCCATGCATTGGGAAGGCCCGCCCCTTTCCCCAAGTAGAGACCTCCTCTTGCCTCCTGGGGGTTCTGGGAAGTTTGGCCCAGTTCTATCATTGGCGGGGTTCAGAATGCTCTTTGATTGTAGGGGAACTATAAATCACAGCAACTACAACTCCCAAATGTCAAGGTCTATTTACCTTGAACTCCATCTGTGTTCACATTTGGGCATATTGAGTATTCATGCCAAGTTTGGCCCAGATCCATCATTGTTTGAGTCCACAGTGCTCTCTGGATGTAGGTCAACTACAACTCCCAAACTCAAGGTCAATGCCCGCCAAACCCTTGCAGTATTTTTAGTTGGCCGTGGGAGTTCTGTGTGCCAAGTTTGGTTTAATTCCATCGTTGGTGGAGTTCAGAATGCGCTTCTACTGAACAACAAATCCCAGCAACTACAACTCCCAAATGACAAAATCAATCCGCACACCAACCCCAGCGGTATTTAAATTTGGGCGTATGGGGTCTTTTGTACCAAATTTGGTCCAGTGAATGGAAATATATCCTGCATATTGGATATTTACAATTCATAACAGGAGAAATATTACAGTTATTACAATAGCAACTAAAATACTTTTATGGCTGGGGGTCGCCACAACATGAGGAACTGTATTAAGGGGTCACGGCATAGGGAAGGTTGAGAACCACCGATTTAAGGGGAACACTTCCCCAGCGCGTACTCACGCTTGAGAGTCCTAAAGAGGAAAGAACCTCCGCGAAAATAATATAGCCCAAACGGAGTCCTGGAGAATGCTTTAAGAAGGGCATCCAAAGCACCACGCACACAATCTGTATACCTTTATAAAACGGAATGTTTGTATGTGTGTGTGCGGAGGGCGGGAGGGCGGATATGTGGCAGCCACTTTCACAGGCCACAGCGACCAGCGTGGGTGATGGACCTGCACCAAACTTGGTACACATAACCCCCCTAACCCCCTTTACATCCTGGTGTGGTTCGGGGGACATGACCCACGGATTATGGGATTTGTAGTACTTTTCCAACACTTTGGTTCCCACAGACCACTGAGGCCACCAAAAAGGACCAATACAGACCACACTCAGCACACACAGCCCCCATGACCCACTCTACGTCCTGGTGCAGTTCGGAGGAGGGTGGGCCATGGATGATGGGACTTGAAGTGCCTCTACTCACTTCCCAAGTCCGCTGCAACCTAATCCAATGACTGATCGAGACCAAACTTGGCACACATAACCCCATGACTGCCTTCACGTCCTGGTGAGGTTTGGGGGAGGACTGACAATGGATGATGGGATTTGTAGTACTTTCACACCCCTCTGTTCCCACAGACCACTGTGGCCCCCAACAAACACTGATAAAGACCACACTTGGCACACAGAGCCCCAGTGACCCAGTCCACATCCTACTGAAGTTTGGAGGGGGACAGAACATGGATGATGGGTCTTGCAGTACCTTCCCTCACTTTCCAAGACTGCTACAAACCTAATCCTATGATTGATCAACACCAAACTTGCCACACAGAGCCCTCATGACCCACTCTACATTCTGGTGCAGTTTGGAGGAGGGTGGACCATGGATGATGGGACTTGAAGTACCTCTACTCACTTCCCAAGTCTGCTGCGACCCTCATCCACTACCGATTGAGACCACACTTGGCACACATAACCCCCAGGACTGCCTACACGTCCTGGAGAGGTTCGGGGGGAGGACTGACAATGGATGATGGAATTTGTAGTATTTTCACACCCCTCTGTTCCCACAGACCACTGTGGCCCCCCAAAAACACCGAGAAAGTCCACACTTGGCACACAGAGCCCCAGTGACCCACTCTACATCCTACTGAAGTTTGGAGGGGGAGAGAACATGGATGATGGGACTTGCAGTACCTTCCCTCACTTCCCAATCCTGCTACAAACCTAATCCAATGACTGATCAACACCAAATCTGGCACACAGAGCCCTCATGACCCACTCTACAGCCTGGTGCAGTTTACTGTGAGACGGACCACGGATGATGGGGCTTGAAGTACCTTCACTCACTTCTGAAAAAGAATGCATCCCTCATCCATTCACCAATACAGACCAAACTTAGCACACAGAGCCCCCATGACCCAATCTACATCCTACTACACTTGGGGGACAGAGATGATGGGACTTGCACTACCTTCAGTAATTTCATGATACCACTGCAACTTCCAATAATGATGGATCAAGACCAAACTTGGCACACAGAGACCCCATGACCCACTCTACATCCTGCTGCGCTTCTCAAATAACCCGGGCAGGGCCGGGTCCCCAAGCTAGTTGTTTATAAAGAAAACCCACCCCCATGTGGATTGCCTAATTTGACCCTTGACGTCCACTCCCCATGCTAATAGGATCAGGTCTGTTGTAACCAAATTTTGGCTGCTGATCCAAAACATACCCGGTCTTCAGTTACCTCCCATGGTGGCATACAAGCGCACCGCGAATTTAAAGAACTTGCTAATTAAATCTGATAATCGTATTCAATCCGCAGTGGACACCACCTCCACTTCTCGATGCAAAACTAATCCGTGTCATCATTGCTCCATTTGTAAACATGTTAATCCCCAGGAATACATTTGGAGCCCATATAACAACAAAAAATTCAAGATACGGGTGAGCTCCTCTTGCGGAGTAAAAAATGTAATTTACTGTATTACTTGTAAGGATTGTGGCCACCTGTACATTGGGGAGACGGCGAGAGAGCTCCGTGTGAGAATTACACAGCACAAATCTAGGTTTAAGAACCACAATGATACCTCAATTTTGTACTCTCACTTCAAAACGATGCGTCATCATCATGAATCTTTCACCATTACTGTTATTGACCGGGTCATCCCAAAAACGCATATTGATGTTAAAAAGCGGTTGCTACAGCTTGAACGGGATTGGATAATCCGCCTCAAATGTGAATCCCCGCATGGGTTGAATGATAAGCTTACTTTAAATGAATTGTTACTTTAAATGAATTGTTACTTTAAATGAATTGTTACTTTAATTATATCAGCTATTTCTCATGATTGGTTCAATGTGAATTTATCAATATAAAGTAATATGCAATCCTCTATATCTAAAGCTGATTCCAGCCCCTGGGAACTCACTACAGTGAAGAGAAGCACTGAACCAGGAAAAGAGTCAAAGTAAAAAGGAACAGTTGGAACTCACCGCTGCAAAGGCCTGTGGCCCAACATCAATTGCCCTGAAGAAGCGACGTTCATAACGACGCGAAACGGCCCCCCACGGGTGCCCATTGAACCCCTGCCGTAGGCAAGGATCCCCACATCAGGAGGGAGACAGAAATTGCCCAGCCACAAGCGAGACGCGAGACGCGGTTTGGAAAAAGGAAAAAAGCCGCTCCTGCATTCACAGTCTCCACCAGGGGCATACGCCCTAAGAAAGCAGCTCATCCTCACTCTTACGTAGCTTAGTTGACTACACGGAAGGAAGGTAGGAGAAGAATCCAAGCCCGCCACGGACATACCCCAACACTGACCGTAACTTGAGACCCCTCTTCCCTACAGCCGGTAAAGTACCCGAAACGGGAGTTTTTACCTTGAACGCCCCACTAGCAAACAACAAGGAACGAACTTTGAAGCGACGAGCCAGGAAGCACTACAGTCAGGCGGACTCGCATCACATTCATACACCGGGCTGACTCCCGCTTTTAGCGAGGGGACCCATCAGCGCCCACACTGCTGCATAGATACAACGAAGACTCAGTGAGCTGTATAGCACAGAATCAGGCCACTCTGAGTCCAGTACTAATTGGTGTAAAGGGACTCATAGACGGATTGAATCCTAACCTGAAGCTTTTAGTCTATTGCCAGGCTCATACACTTAGAGGCTCCATTCACATCTTATGTTGCTAATTGTGTTCCCCTAGGGAGGGATAGTACATAGACACGTTAGAATGAATTACTAGCCAAAGACAGGCTACTACATTATGTTATGGTTTATGCTGGGGCATGTTTACTTTGTCATTGAAGACCAATGTATATAATATGAAGTAATTGATCTATGTGTATAAAAATGGTCTATACCACAAGACATAAATGCATGAATTGTTATATTTGATTTGTAAATACTTAGAATCGCATTGTTAGATTTGATTTGTTAGCACCTACAATAGCACTATGCTTATGAACTGCTCTATGTGAGATATATGTTTATATGTAGAATGATACTCATGTTTGCCAGATCTGTCTTGAGAATGAATAAGGATGGAACTATGACAGGAGACAGAGAACAATAAAGCAATACAGAAAAAAATTATACTAAGCTAGCTACGTGGAGAATTGATTTGAGTCAGCTTTGAAGCTTATCTACATATTTGATGTTTTGCATTCACCAATACTTTAGATATAGAGGTTTGCATATTACTTTATATTGATAGGTTTGCACTGTAAGCCAACTTTGTTTTGAGTTCAATGTGAATTTGCCATCCGAATACCTATATAATGTTGATTCTTGCACCTGTATTTGTCCTTGATCTGACCATTGGCATCTAGCCTCTTATATACAAACTAGCTGTGCCCTTTTTAGGAGATGCGAGAAAGTCCACTCATCCACGGTGTGCCCTCCTCTAAACTGCAGTTGGATGGAGTGTGGGTCATGGGGGGCATGGTGTGCCAAGTTGGGTCTTTATTGGTCTTGGTTCTGGGCCGCAGTGGTCTGTGGGGAATGATGGGTTTTGAAGTACTACAAATCCCATTTTCCATGGTGGTACTTCAAGTCCCATCATGCATGGTCGGGGCTCTGTGTGCCAAGGTAGGTTACTGTAAATTCAGGCCATACACAATGTCCCATGAGCTGAGGCCTAGTTAGGAACAGCAAGTTAATGAAGCCTTACTGTCAATTCAGGCCATACACAATGTCCAATGAGCTGAGGCCTAGTCGGGAGAATCAGCCTTACTGTCAATTCAGAGCGTAAACAGCTTCCCAGTAATTGAGGGCTAGTTAGGGAAATCAAGTTAATGAAGCCTTACTGTCAATTTAGAGCGTAAACAGCTTCCCAGTAATTGAGGGCTAGTTAGGGAAATCAAGTTAATGAAGCCTTACTGTCAATTTAGAGCGTAAACAGCTTCCCAGTAATTGAGGGCTAGTTAGGGAAATCAAGTTAATGAAGCCTTACTGTCAATTCAGAGCGTAAACAGCTTCCCAGTAATTGAGGGCTAGTTAGGGAAATCAAGTTAATGAAGCCTTACTGTCAATTCAGAGCGTAAACAGCTTCCCAGTAAGTGAGGGCTAGTTAGAAGAAATCAAGTTAATGAAGCCTTACTGTCAATTTAGAGCGTAAACAGCTTCCCAGCGTGAGGGCTAACAGCTTACTGTCAATTTAGAGCAAACAGCTAAAGTGAGGGCTAATTAGAGGGCTACTGTTAGGAAATCAAGTTAATGAAGTCTTACTGTCAATTCAGAGCGTAAACAGCTTCCCAGTAATTGAGGGCTAGTTAGGGTAATCAAGTTAATGAAGTCTTACTGTCAATTCAGAGCGTAAACAGCTTCCCAGTAAGTGAGGGCTAGTTAGGGAAATCAAGTTAATGAAGTCTTACTGTCAATTCAGAGCGTAAACAGCTTCCCAGTAAGTGAGGGCTAATTAGGGAAATCAAGTTAATGAAGTCTTACTGTCAATTCAGAGCGTAAACAGCTTCCCAGTAAGTGAGGGCTTAGTTAATGAAGCCTTACTGTCAAATCAGCTTCCCAGTTAATGAAGTCTTACTGTCAATTCAGAGCGTAAACAGCTTCCCAGTAAGTGAGGGCTAGTTAGGAAATCAAGTTAATGAAGTCTTACTGTCAATTTAGAGCGTAAACAGCTTCCCAGTAAGTGAGGGCTAGTTAGGGAAATCAAGTTAATGAAGTCTTACTGTCAATTCAGAGCGTAAACAGCTTCCCAGTAAGTGAGGGCTAGTTAGGGAAATCAAGTTAATGAAGCCTTACTGTCAATTTAGAGCGTAAACAGCTTCCCAGTAAGTGAGGGCTAATTAGGAAAATCAAGTTAATGAAGCCTTACTGTCAATTCAGAGCGTAAACAGCTTCCCAGTAAGTGAGGGCTAGTTAGGGGAAATCAAGTTAATGAAGTCTTACTGTCAATTCAGAGCGTAAACAGCTTCCCAGTAAGTGAGGGCTAGTTAGGGAAATCAAGTTAATGAAGCCTTACTGTCAATTTAGAGCGTAAACAGCTTCCCAGTAAGTGAGGGCTAATTAGGGAAATCAAGTTAATGAAGTCTTACTGTCAATTTAGAGCGTAAACAGCTTCCCAGTAAGTGAGGGCTAATTAGGGAAATCAAGTTAATGAAGTCTTACTGTCAATTTAGAGCGTAAACAGCTTCCCAGTAAGTGAGGGCTAGTTAGGGAAATCAAGTTAATGAAGTCTTACTGTCAATTCAGAGCGTAAACAGCGTCCCAGTAAGTGAGGGCTAGTTAGGGAAATCAAGTTAATGAAGTCTTACTGTCAATTTAGAGCGTAAACAGCTTCCCAGTAAGTGAGGGCTAGTTAGGGAAATCAAGTTAATGAAGCCTTACTGTCAATTTTGGGCGTGGTCTGTGATTTTTTGGGGTGTAAATTTTAGGTTGGAAGGGATTTGGGTGTTTGTGTTGGGGATTGGCTCAGGCCTTTTCCTTATTCTGTTTTGGCAGTTTATTATGGATCGGAATTTTCATGTTGGCTGGCCAGTGCAGCAGTTATGCAAATCCGCCCTTATTGGCAGCCAATCATGTTGTTCAGAATGTAGAGGCTGGGTGAGTCTTTGGCTGCCCCGGAGGATGCTGGTAAATGTAGTTTTATTTTTACTCGTTGTTTTGGGGGCCTTTTAGGTTTTGGGGGAAGTTTCTTTGCTACAAACGTACCTTGCTTGAGGCCTATTTCTGTTGGCAAGTATTGTGTTTCTGCGTTGTAAGGTTTCTTTGTTTGAGGGATACATCACATGACGTGAACCCATTTATATAATAGATGCTGTTATTTACTGATATGTATTGCCGATTTTCCCGGTGGGTTTACTATGGGGCCATGTGCTTATTGTTATTACATTGTATCATGGTTCTTAAATCCTTCAGCCGCGACCCTGTGTTGCATCATTTGAGTCCCGGGTTCGGAAGAAGCCGCCTTGCGGCGAAACGATACGGCGCTGGGATACCCCAAATCGTCGACCCTGGAATCCCCTCCGCATCGATCTTCCCTTTGCATCTTTCCGCCCGTCCCTGGCACTCTTTGATTTGGACTAAACTGTCCCCCGTTTTTCGGGAAAGAGACTGGCCGTTTGGGCTATATTATTTTCGCGGAGGTTCTTTCCTCTTTAGGACTCTCAAGCGTGAGTACGCGCTGGGGAAGTGTTCCCCTTAAATGTATCCACTGATTACCAAGTTATGGTATGTACTGTGATAAGTTGTATACATGCATTTTGCTGACAATATTATTTAATACAACTACATTGGTTACTACGCATGTCTGCTCCATCCTTGGAGAAGTGTACACTAGTTAACCCCCACCTGCATCACATCACATTTATAGACCGCCACTCTCCGAAGGCTCGGAGTGGTTTACAGCAGAATGCATACATTCGATCCAGTACAGAATGCACATATAAAACAACACACTACCTAACATTAAATAAATAAATACAAAAAAGTGGGGTGAACTGAGGGTAGCATATCAGGTGGGATCGATAGTCAATTTAGGGGCCGTAGGTAAGGTTAGGGACCGAGCAGCCTTGTAGTCAGGTTTTAAGGGTCCATACCATAACCTCCACGGATGGCAAGGAGGGGTCTCAACCATGGCGATTTGGGAGGCCCTCACCACTCCGTGCTGGGCTCCTTTAGAAGGGTTTAACGTTCAAGACCGGCTCCAGCTTCTGGCCATCAGACCCCGGAAAACTCTAGGGCCCAAACTGCCAATGCTGGAGTTTGCGTGTCTCAGATGCTCCTCTGATTCAACTTCCAGCGCCCGTGAACCAGCCCGCTTACTATCCTGTGCTGCCGGGGCTGCCGCTCTGGCCTCCTTCCCCTGCAAAACTCTCTGGTCGTTGCCGGATGTGGTGCTCAGAGACTGGCGCGCCCTCTATCCTGGGCTGCCGGGGCTGCCGCTCTGGCCTCCTTCCCCTGCAAAACTCTCTGGTCGTTGCCGGATGTGGTGCTCAGAGACTGGCGCGCCCTCTATCCTGGGCTGCCGCTCTGGCCTCCTTCCCCTGCAAAACTCTCTGGTCGTTACCGGATGTGGTGCTCAGAGACTGGCGCGCCCTCTATCCTGGGCTGCCGGGGCTGCCGCTCTGGCCTCCTTCCCCTGCAAAACTCTCTGGTCGTTGCCGGATGTGATGCTCAGAGACTGGCGCGCCCTCTATCCTGGGCTGCCGGGGCTGCCACTCTGGCCTCCTTCCCCTGCAAAACTCTCTGGTCGTTACCGGATGTGGTGCTCAGAGACTGGCGCGCCCTCTATCCTGGGCTGCCGGGCTGCCGCTCTGGCCTCCTTCCCCTGCAAAACTCTCTGGTCGTTACCGGATGTGGTGCTCAGAGACTGGCGCGCCCTCTAACCGGGGCTGCCGCTCATGCCTCCTTCCCCTGCAAAACGATCTGGACGTTACCGGATGTGCTGCGCGGAGACGGGCGCGCCCCTATGCCGGGCTGCCGCTCTGGCCTCCTTCCCCTGCAAAACTCTCTGGTCGTTACCGGATGTGGTGCTCAGAGACTGGCGCCCTCTATCCTGGGCTGCCGGGGCTGCCGCTCTGGCCTCCTTCCCCTGCAAAACTCTCTGGTCGTTGCCGGATGTGATGCTCAGAGACTGGCGCGCCCTCTATCCTGGGCTGCCGGGGCTGCCGCTCTGGCCTCCTTCCCCTGCAAAACTCTCTGGTCGTTGCCGGATGTGGTGCTCAGAGACTGGCGCGCCCTGCTCTGGTGCTCCCCTGCAAAACTCTCTGGTCGCCGGATGTGGTGCTCAGAGACTGGCGCCCCTCTATCCTGGGCTGCTGCCGCTCTGGCCTCCTTCCCTGCAAAACTCTCTGGTCGTTGCCGGATGTGGTGCTCAGAGACTGGCGCGCCCTCTATCCTGGGCTGGGGGCTGCCGCCTGGCCTTTCCCTGCAAAACTCTCTGGTCGTTTGCTGGATGTGGTGCTCAGAGACTGGCGCGCCCTCTATCCTGGCTGCCGCTGGCCTCCTTCCCTGCAAAACTCTCTGGTCGGGATGTGGTGCTCAGAGACTGGCGCGCCCTCTATCCTGGCCTCCTTCCCTGCAAAACTCTCTGGTCGTTACCGGATGTGGTGCTCAGAGACTGGCGCGCCCTCTATCCTGGGCTGCGCTGCCGCTCTGGCCTCCTTCCCTGCACAACTGTCTGGTCGTTGCCGGTTGTGATGCTCAGAGACTGGCGCGCCCTCTATCCTGGGCTGCCGCTCTGGCCTCCTTCCCCTGCAAAACTCTCTGGTCGTTGCCGGATGTGGTGCTCAGAGACTGGCGCGCCCTCTATCCTGGGCTGCCGCTGGGCTGCCGCTCTGGCCTCCTTCCCTGCAAAACTCTCTGGTCGTTACCGGATGTGGTGCTCAGAGACTGGCGCGCCCTCTATCCTGGGCTGCCGGGGCTGCCGCTCTGGCCTCCTTCCCCTGCAAAACTCTCTGGTCGTTACCGGATGTGGTGCTCAGAGACTGGCGCGCCCTCTATCCTGGGCTGCCGGGGCTGCCGCTCTGGCCTCCTTCCCCTGCAAAACTCTCTGGTCGTTACCGGATGTGGTGCTCAGAGACTGGCGCGCCCTCTATCCTGGGCTGCCGGGGCTGCCGCTCTGGCCTCCTTCCCTGCAAAACTCTCTGGTCGTTACCGGATGTGGTGCTCAGAGACTGGCGCGCCCTCTATCCTGGGCTGCCGGGGCTGCCGCTCTGGCCTCCTTCCCCTGCAAAACTCTCTGGGCGGTACCGGAGGAGGTGCTCAGAGACTGGCGCGCCCTCTATCCTGGGCTGCCGGGCTGCCGCTCTGGCCTCCTTCCCCTGCAAAACTCTCTGGTCGTTACCGGATGTGGTGCTCAGAGACTGGCGCGCCCTCTATCCTGGGCTGCCGGGCTGCCGCTCTGGCCTCCTTCCCCTGCAAAACTCTCTGGTCGTTACCGGATGTGGTGCTCAGAGACTGGCGCGCCCTCTATCCTGGGCTGCCGGGGCTGCCGCTCTGGCCTCCTTCCCCTGCAAAACTCTCTGGTCGTTACCGGATGTGGTGCTCAGAGACTGGCGCGCCTCTATCCTGGGCTGCCCGCTCTGGCCTCCTTCCCCTGCAAAACTCTCTGGTCGTTACGGATGTGGTGCTCAGAGACTGGCGCGCCTCCTCTATCCTGGCTGCCGGGCTGCCGCTCTGGCCTCCTTCCCCTGCAAAACTCTCTGGTCGTTACCAGAGACTGGTGCTCAGAGACTGCTCTGCGCCCCCTGCAAAACTCTGGCTGCCGGGCTGCCGCTCTGGCCTCCCCCCCCTGCAAAACTCTCTGGTCGTTACCGGATGTGGTGCTCAGAGACTGGCGCGCCTCTATCCTGGCTGCCGGGCTGCCGCTCTGGCCTCCTTCCCCTGCAAAACTCTCTGGTCGTTGCCGGATGTGGTGCTCAGAGACTGGCGCGCCTCTATCCTGGGCTGCCGGGGCTGCCGCTCTGGCCTCCTTCCCCTGCAAAACTCTCTGGTCGTTGCCGGATGTGATGCTCAGAGACTGGCGCCCCTCTATCCTGGCTGCCGGGCTGCCGCTCTGGCCTCCTTCCCCTGCAAAACTCTCTGGTCGTTACCGGATGTGGTGCTCAGAGACTGGCGCGCCCTCTATCCTGGGCTGCCGGGGCTGCCGCTCTGGCCTCCTGCACCTGCACAGCACTCTGGTCGTTACCGGATGTGGTGCTCAGAGACTGGCGCGCCTCTATCCTGGGCTGCCGGGGCTGCCGCTCTGGCCTCCTTCCCCTGCAAAACTCTCTGGTCGTTGCCAGATGTGGTGCTCAGAGACTGGCGCCCTCTATCCTGGGCTGCCGGGGCTGCCGCTCTGGCCTCCTTCCCCTGCAAAACTCTCTGGTCGTTACCGGATGTGGTGCTCAGAGACTGGCGCGCCCTCTATCCTGGGCTGCCGGGGCTGCCGCTTTGGCCTCCTTCCCCTGCAAAACTCTCTGGTCGTTGCCGGATGTGGTGCTCAGAGACTGGCGCGCCTCTATCCTGGGCTGCCGGGCTGCCGCTTTGGCCTCCTTCCCCTGCAAAACTCTCTGGTCGTTACCGGATGTGGTGCTCAGAGACTGGCGCGCCTCTATCCTGGGCTGCCGGGCTGCCGCTCTGGCCTCCTTCCCCTGCAAAACTCTCTGGTCGTTTCCGGATGTGGTGCTCAGAGACTGGCGCCCTCTATCCTGGGCTGCCGGGCTGCCGCTCTGGCCTCCTTCCCCTGCAAAACTCTCTGGTCGTTGCCGGATGTGGTGCTCAGAGACTGGCGCGCCCTCTATCCTGGGCTGCCTCTCTGCCGTCCTTCCCCTGCAAAACTCTCTGGTCGTTGCCGGATGTGATGCTCAGAGACTGGCGCGCCCTCTATCCTGGGCTGCCGGGCTGCCGCTCTGGCCTCCTTCCCCTGCAAAACTCTCTGGTCATTACCGGATGTGGTGCTCAGAGACTGGCGCGCCCTCTATCCTGGGCTGCCGCTCTGGCCTCCTTCCCCTGCAAAACTCTCTGGCTGTTGCCGGATGTGATGCTCAGAGACTGGCGCGCCCTCTATCCTGGGCTGCCGGGGCTGCCGCTCTGGCCTCCTTCCCCTGCAAAACTCTCTGGTCGTTACCGGATGTGATGCTCAGAGACTGGCGCGCCCTCTATCCTGGGCTGCCGGGCTGCCGCTCTGGCCTCCTTCCCCTGCAAAACTCTCTGGTCGTTACCGGATGTGGTGCTCAGAGACTGGCGCCCTCTATCCTGGGCTGCCGGGCTGCCGCTCTGGCCTCCTTCCCTGCAAAACTCTCTGGTCGTTGCCGGATGTGATGCTCAGAGACTGGCGCGCCCTCTATCCTGGGCTGCCGGGGCTGCCGCTCTGGCCTCCTTCCCCTGCAAAACCCTCTGGTCGTTACCGGATGTGGTGCTCAGAGACTGGCGCGCCCTCCGCTTCCTCCCAGCTCTGCAGCCACGTCTACGTCGGGAGTGACCGATGGGTTGCTGGGAGGAAGCTTTCTTGGCGACATGCGCCTTCAGGTTGGTGGTCTCTGCGCCGGCGACTTCAAGGTCGGTCGCCATTTTGCTCAAGGCTTGTCTCTCCAAAAGGGAGAGACAGCGGCGTCCTCGCCGGTCTCTTAGCGCTCGGAGCACCGCTGGAGGGCCGAGATCCCTCTCCCAAACCTCAGGGGAATCTGGCCTCTCCGTCCCCAAGTTGCCCGGCCTTCCTTCCGCCTCCAGAGGCTCCGGCGGAAGGCCCCGTCACCCCCAAATCGACCGACGCCGGTCTCTCCTCCTTCGCCAACCACCCGTCCACAGGCCCCTCCGCCGACAGGTCCCAGGAGTGACCCCCGTCCAGTTCCGGGAGCTCTCGCTGGCCAGTCGAAGGATCCGCGGGGGTTTTGCATTCTGCACAGGGGGGTCCGGGGATGCAGGGCACCCAACTCCATCAGCAGGCGCCCAAACCTCCTGACATGTAGAAGCAGCTGATCAGATTGAGCGCGCAGATGTTCGGCAGTGGGTGGGTCGGTCTTTCCAGCCTTCTTCCCGGCGCCCAGTCCAAGGGAAGGCTGCCCAGGGACTCACATGAGGCGGGTCTGGTAGTCCAGAAGGCAGGCGGCAGGAGTGCTGGGGTAGAAGCTCTTATGAACGTTGTTTGTGTGTTTCCACATCGGTTCCCGCTTGTCCAGATGAATGTTGTGTCCCACATTGTTTGACCGTTGTGTTGTTTTGACTCTCACTGTCGTGACCTCTTTTCCTGGTGTTGTGGGGCAGTGTTTCCCAACCAGTGTGCCGTGAGCGATCCTCCGGTGTGCCGTGGGAAATGGGAGCCTCCGATCCCCTTCCTTCCCCCTCCTGCCGAACACTTTTCCTTCTCCGCTCGGGCTCCCTTCTTCCCAGCCTCGCTCTGCTCGCTTTGCCTCGCTTTGCTCTGGGGCGAGTCTGCGCAGTAGCGCCCGCACGGGTCACGTCTTCCTCCCTCCCTCCCCCCTCCCCCCTGAACACGCTCACGCTGCCCCCTCGGATCAAAATGGCGGCAGAAGCAGCAGTGGAGAAGAAAAAGTACGTGTTGGGCAGGAGGGGGAAGAAAGGGCGCGAAGGGGGAGGGAGAGGTCTCTGTTGAAAGCTGGCCTGGGCAAACCTGGACCTTCCAGGTGTTTTGGACTCCAACTCCCACCATTCCCAGCAGCCTCAGGCCCTTTTCCTTTCCCCCCCTCAGCCACTTAAGCAGGAAAGGGCCTCAGGCTGTGAGGAATGGTGGGAGTCGGAGTCCAAAGCACCCAGAGGGCCAAAGTTCTCCCATGCCTGTTTGAGGGACCTTAAAGTGGCGAGCCTCCTTCCAACATTGGGATTCTGGATAGAAAACAAACAATAACATAACATTGTTCGAGTCCACAGTGCTCTCTGGGTGTAGGTGAACTACAACTTCCAAACTCAAGGTCAATTCCCAAGCAAACCCTTTCAGTATTTTATCTTGATAATGAGAGTTCAATATGCCAAGTTTGGTTCAATTCCATTGTTGCAAGAGTTCAGGATGCTCTTTGATTGTGTCTTAACTATAAATCCCAGAAACTGTAACTCCCAAATGTCGAGGTCTATTTCCCCCAAACTCCATCTGTGTTCACATTTGGGCATATTGAGTATTTATGCCAAGTTTGGTCCTGATCCAACATTGTTTGAGTCCACAGTGCTACCTGGATGTAGGTGAACTACAACTCCCAAACCCAAGGTCAATGCCCACCAAACTCTTATAGCATTTTCTCTTGGTTATGGGAGTTCTGTGTGGGAAGTTTGTGTCTTTCTGCCATTCCTGCCAGGATATTTACGTTGCGTTCATCGAAACAGGCCCAGGTTTCACACTGAGTGTATAAATACATTCAAAAACATATTAACTATACGTATGACTGTGTTAGAGTGTCATTTTGTGTCCTTTTGGTTGGTGGTGTGCCCCAGAATTTTGGAAATGTAAAAAGTGTGCCGCGGCTCAAAAAGAAAATGCTATAAGAGTTTGGTGGGCATTGGCCTTGGGTTTTGGAGCTGTAGTTCACCGACATCCAGAGAGCACCATGGACTGAAACAATGTTGGATCAGGACCAAACTTGGCATGGATACTCAATATGCCCAAATGTGAACACTAGTGGAGTTTGGGGGAAAATAGACCTTTACATTTGGGAGATACCGTTTCTGTGATTTATAGTTAACACACAAACAAAGAGCATCCTGAACTCTTGCAAGAATGGTATTGAACCAAACTTGGCATATTGAACTCTCATTACGAACAGAATGCACTGTGGGTGCACTGTGTGCTCAAACAACCACTGAGTGTATAAATACATTTAAAAACATATTAACTATATGTATTACTGTGTTAGAGTGTCAAAAAAAGGTTGGGAAACACTGGTCTAGATGAATGTTGTGTCCCACATTGTTTGACCGTTGTGTTGTTTTGGCTCTCACTGTCGCGACCTCTTTTCCTGGTGTTGTGGGGAACCATGAGAGCGGGCCATGCCTCGGCCTGTAGCTCACTTGAAGCAAGGGAGATAGTCTCCATGGACAGGGGGTTGCGGAGGCACGAAGAGAGGGGTACGAGGCGAGAGGGAAACCAACTCTCAGGTGGAACTTTGCTTGCAACCGTACTGTATGCTTTGAGAAATAAAGGCCTTCCAGCCTGTCTGTGAGGTCGTTGCAGATCGGGACGCTTACCCGGGGGTGTCCTTGTCTCCTTCCTTCCAGGGCTGAGCTTCCACCCGAAGAGGCCCTGGATCCTCACCAGCCTCCACAATGGCGTCATCCAGCTCTGGGACTACCGCATGTGTACGCTCATCGACAAGTTTGATGAACACGACGGTACGTGCGCAGGGGGCTCGGGGGGCCCTACAAGACCGCTTTCCCCATTGCTCTGCATTTGCGGAGAAGAGACCAAGGCCAGGTTTTGTGTCTGTGTCCCTTCTATAATAATAATAATAATAATAATAATAATAATAATAATAATTAGTAATGCTATTCAAGTCACCTTGAAGACCCCAAATTACGGTTTCCTTTGGTCAGGGAGACCTAGAAGTATTATTATTATTACATATTATTATTATGTATTATCATTAGTATTTATTATGCTATTCAAGTCACCTCTCAACTCATTGTCACCCCAATTTGGGGTTAACTTAGGCCAGGAATACTTAGGTATTATTATTAATAATAATAATTTATATTATATTATAATATTACTATAATAGTAATAATAATAAGTAGTTATGCTATTCAAGTCACCTCTCAACTCATTGTCACCCCAATTTGGGGTTAACTTATTACTATTAATAATAACAACAATAGAGGTATTATTAATAATAATAATTTATATTATATTATAATATTGCTACAATAGTAATAATAATTAGTTATGCTATTCAAGTCACCTCTCAACTCATCGTGACCCCAATTTGGGGTTAACTTATTACTATTAATGATAACAACAATAGAGGTATTATTAATAATAATAATTTATATTATATTATAATATTGCTACAATAGTAATAATAATTAGTTATGCTATTCAAGTCACCTCTCAACTCATCGGGGTTAATTTAGGCCAGAATACTTAGGTATTAATTAATAATGCATATTATATTATTACTATAATAATAACAACAATAGACTCCAATTTGGTATTATTAAATAAACAACAATAATAAATACTTATATTCATATTATAATATTTGGGGTTAACTATTACAATAGTAATAATAATTAATTATATTATATTATAATATTGCAAATAGTAACCTCTCAAGTCACTCATTCATTGACCCCAATTTGGGGTTAATTTAGGCCAGGAATACTTAGGTATTATTATTAATAATGCATATTATATTATTACTATTAATAATAACAACAATAATAAATACTTTTGCTATTCAAGTCACCTCTCAACTCATCGTGACTCCAATTTGGGGTTAATTTAGGCCAGGAATACTTAGGTATTATTATTAATAATGCATATTATATTATTACTATTAATAATAACAACAATAATAAATACTTTTGCTATTCAAATCACCTCTCAACTCATTGTGACCCCAATTTGGGGTTAATTTAGGCCAGGAATACTTAGGTATTATTATTAATAATGCATATTATATTATTACTATTAATAATAACAACAATAATAAATATTTTTGCTATTCAAGTCACCTCTCAACTCATCGTGACTCCAATTTGGGGTTAATTTACGCCAGGAATACTTAGGTATTATTATTATTATTAATAATGTATATTATATTATTGCTATTATTAATAATAATAACCACAATAATAAATAAATTTGCTAGTCACCTCTCAACTCATCGTGACCCCAATATGGGGTTAACTTAGGCCAGGAATACTTAGGTATTATTAATAATAATGTGTATTATTACTATTAATAATAACAACAATAATCAATAATTTTGCTATTCAAGTCACCTCTCAACTCCTCGTGACCCCAGATCGGATTTCCACAGATCAGGGAGACTTTGAAGTATTATTATTACGACATATTATTACGTATTATTATGATTATTCATACTATTCAGGTCTCCTGTCAATTCACGGTGACTCCAAATTGGGGTTTCCTTAGGCCAGGGAGACGGAGAGGTATTATTATTATTATTATTATTATTATTAATGCTATTCAAGCCACCTGTTGACTCACGGTGACTCCAAATTGAGGTTTCCTTAGGCCAGGGAGACTGAGAGGTATTCTTACTTGTCTCTTCCAGGCCCCGTCCGAGGCATTGACTTCCACAAGCAGCAGCCTCTCTTTGTGTCCGGAGGTGACGATTACAAGATCAAGGTACGCGGGGCCTCGCTGCCGCCACGCCGGGCTTCCAAATGTTCATTCCATCTCTATATTTCCATTTCCTCCCATGCTTCCTGTTGCCACTGTTTCCTTGTTTGCAAAGGCAGGGAGGCTTGCGATTGCAGCGTGTGTTGAGAGTCTGTCTCTCCTTCCGTCCCTCCCAGGTCTGGAATTACAAGCTGCGCCGCTGCCTCTTCACCCTCCTGGGGCACCTGGACTACATCCGCACCACCTTCTTCCATCACGTGAGTCCGCCAAGGCCAAAGCTTGGATTGTTTATAGTAAAAGTCTAGCCGAGGGTTGGTGCTCATCTCCGTTTCTAAGCCCAAGAGCCGGCGTTGTCCATAGATGCCTCCAAGGTCACGTGGCCAGCATGACTGCATGGAGCGCCGTTAGGTTAGCAGAAGCCGGGGCCGACAGCGGGAGCTCACGCCGCTCTCTCCGGATTCGAACCTGCAACCTTTCGGTCAACAAGTTTATTATTATTATTATTATTATTTAACGCACTTCGCCACCGGGGGCTCCCAGATTATTTATATACATATATACGCACACATATTAGGCCTGTTTGATTTTTTAAAAATGGTTGAAAACTCTTTCCGGGTGTAGGGGCGCTGGCGCTTTAAATCTGAATGACTTCCGAAATTTTCTGGAATTTTTTTGAAATTTTCCGGGGGGGAAATTTGGAATTTTCCAGAATTTTTTTGGAATTTTCCAGAAAAATTTGGAATTTTCTGGAAAATTTTTGGAATTTTCTGGGAAATTTTTGGAATTTTCCAGGGGGGGAATTGGAATTCTTCTGGAAATTTTTTGGAATTTTCCGGAAAAATTTGGAATTTTCTGGGAAATTTTTGGGGGAATTTTCTGGGAAATTTTTGGAATTTTCGAGGGGGGGGAATTGGAATTCTTCTGGAAATTTTTTGGAATTTTCCGGAAAAATTTGGAATTTTCCGGGAAATTTTTGGAATTTTCCAGGGGGGAAATTGGAATTCTTCTGGAAATTTTTTTGGAATTTTCCGGGAATTTTCCGGATTTTTTTTTTGGAATTTTGGAATGGCTTTGTTAATGGCGGACACACATGCTTAACCCAGTTTGGATGGGGATGTCTTCCCTCCGCGCCAGAACTGGGGCGACAGCCTTGTTTGACCCAGTTTGGACACGGCTGTCGCCCCAGTTCTGACGCGGAAGGAAGGAAGGACATCCGCCTCCAAACTGGGTTAAACAGCCAATGAGGGGAAAGCACCTCGGGAGGGGCGGGAATCTAATGCCGTTCCTTTCCAAAAATGGCGGCGGCTTCGAAATGGCAAATTACATCGCTTCGAAACCGCTTCAAAAGTGAATTTAATCCGAATTCATTCCGATTTTACAAGCATTTTGACAAACCTACCCAGACACACACACACACACATATATCTCCACAGGGTTTATCTAGCTGCCATATATATATAGAGAGAGAGAGAGGGAGGGAGAGAGAGAGAGAGTGGTTGTGCAAAGGACTTTATGCACGGCCAAACTATGCCCCCCAGGAACACCAATCCAACGAGACACATTCCCCCAGACCACGAGGTATAACCTTCACACAAAAACCCACCTCCCTACCTTGCAACCCCCAAAACAAGCCCCCAAAACCGCCCATTGCCTCCCGTTCTGCGCTGGCCGCGAGCGCAGAACACAGGGAGAGCAATCGCGCAGGCGCACTCAAAACCCCCTCCCCCAACACACCAACCCATCCTCGTCTCCCTCTCTCCCCACTCACCCTGAACCTTCGCAGCCACACCGCCAGCGCCCTAACCGCCTCCTCGCCAGCGCCCGTGCCCACACGACCCCGGTCCCAGAGCAGCTCTGGGGCGCCGCACTACACTTCCCAGAAACCTCTGCAAAACCAGGAACTGGCCATACCGGGCTTTCTGGCAAGTGTAGTCCGAAACTGGCCTGACGCCACCCAGCACAGCCACAAACGGACGGGACATGGACGACGCTGGCCATGCGCGGCAGGGCGGGAGGCAGGGCCGGAGATCGGCGATCCGCCCTCCGCCGTATCCCCCGTGGTTGCAGCGGCGCGTGAAGGAAGGTAAGCCCGGCAGCGGTCGATGGATCCGGGGAGACGGGAGGGCGGATCGCCGATCTCCGGCCCTGCCTCCCGCCCTGGCGCGCATGGCCAGCGTCGTGCGCGTCCCGTGGGTGACGTCAGGCCGTTGCGAGACGTGACACGCTGGGCTTGCGCCCAGGGCGGGAGGCAGGGCCGAGATCGGCGATCCGCCCTCCGCCGTCTCCCCACGGTTGCAGTGACCGTCTGAAAGAAGGTAACCTCCCGGCCTTACCTTCCTTCACGCGCAGCCGCTGCAACCGCGGGGGACACAGCGGAGGGCAGATCGCCAATCTCCGGCTCCGCCTCCCGCCCTGGCATGCCTGCCCACCACCGTACCCCTCCCGCCCCTCCTGGGGAGAGAGAGAGAGGGACTGAGAGAGACAGAGGGGGGAGGCCTAAGACCGAGAGGGGGGGGGAGATAAGGGGGGAAATCAGACAGAGAGAGATGGGGGGGAGAGAGAGGGGAGAGTGAGACAGAGAGAGACGGGGAAGCGAGACAGAAAAAGGGGAAATCAGACAGAGAGAGGGAGGGGGAAAGATAAGGGGGAGTGTACATACACAGACACATACATACACAGACACACACACAAACGTACGCACACACATGCATACACATCCACACACAAATACATACAAACAAACATACACATACATACACAAACACATATACATACACAGACACACACACGCGTACACAGACACATACAGAGACACACAAATATACATACACATACATACATACACATACACATATATATACACACAAAACACATTGTCACAACATTACCAACCCTTACATACCCACACTTCCTCACATCTCCTAAATAAGGCCCAGCAACGCGTGCCGGGTTCAGCTAGTGTGTGTGTGTGTATGTGTGTATATATATATATATATATATATACAGTATATGTATGTGTGTGTGTGTGTGTATGTATGTATAAAACCCTATGCCAGTGTTTACCAACCTTTTTTGAGCCGCGGCACACCTGGTCAATCGGGGCGTGGCCTCCACCCGGGCCCCGCCCCCTTTCAGCCCAGGCCCCTCCCTCTTCCTACTTTCCCTCCTGCCTACCTGGCTTCTCGGGGGTGATGGAGGCGCGCAGCTTGGACCGGAGCCTGTGCGTGGTGGCGGGGCCTGGACCGGGCCATGTGCCTCCGCCTGGCCGTGCTCCTCTCCCCGGGCTCGGCGCTGCTCCTCGGGCCAGGCGGAGGGCCCGCTGCGGGAGGTGGAGGCGCTGCTCCGCTGGGACTGGCTGTCCCTCTGCCCGCGCGCCCTCCCCGCAGACCTGGCTCAGCCCCACGCCGCCCAAGGCCCCCTTCACGCTGCCTGGGAAGCCCACCAGCAGATGGAGGGCGAGGGGGAAGAAGGCGCGGGGCCGCCCCCGGAAAGCGTCCTCATGGTCACTAATGCCGGTGAGCCACGTAGGAGGGAGAGGCTGGCAGGAAGGGAGGGAGGGAGGGGGTAGGCACCCCCAGGGAACACTAGGAAGAAAGGGGGGAAGAGAGGTTTTTTGCGCGACACGCCAGCTGATCTCTCACGGAACACTCGCGTGCCGCGGAACAGTGGTTGAGAAACACTGCCCTATGCAATCCAAAACTAATATGTCTTGTGTGTGTGTATCAGCAAAATGAACTCCGCAGGGGCATTAACCCTTTTCCCTATGTCATCCAAAGCTAATAATTACCATATTATATTAGCAAAACATATATAATACGAATATAATAATAATCTCTATTTCTATATATCTCTCTCTATATAAGTATGTATGTTTGTATGTGGCAGCGTTCTGATTGGCTGCCACTTCCACAGGCCGCAGCGACCAGCACGGGTGATGAACCTACACCAAACTTGGCACACATAACCCCCCTGGCGCCCTTTACGTCCTGGTGCGGTTTGGGGGAGATGGACCACGGATTATGGGATTTGTAGTACTTTCAGTCCCTTTGGTTCCCACGGACCACTGCGGCCCCCAACAAAGACCGATAAAGACCAAACTTGGCACACAGAGCCCCCATGACCCACTCTACATCCTGCTGCAGTTTGAGGGAGGCCGGACCATGAATGATGGGACTTCCAGTACCTACACTCACTTCCTAAGGCCACTGCGACCCTCATCCAATGACTGATCAAGACCACACTCGGCACACAAAGCCCCCATGACCCATTCTACATCCTGCTGCAGTTTGCAGGGAAGGCGGACCATGGATGATGGGACTTGAAGTACATTCACTCATTTCCCGAGACCGCTGCGACCCTCATCCAATGACTGATCAAGACCAAAGTGGGCACATAGAGCCCCCATGACCCACTCTACATCCTGCTGCAGTTTGCAGGAGGGTGGACCATAGATGATGGGACTTGAAGTACTTCTACTAATTTCCTGAGACCACTGCTCCACTCATCCAATGACGAATCAAGACCAAAGAGAAGAGATAGATATAGAGATATAGAGAGAGCAGCAAAACAAACCTCATGGGTGTGTTAGCCCTTATGCAATCAGCAAACATATGTGTGTGTATACAGACACACACACACACACACATATATATATAAACTAGCGTAACCCGCCACGCGTTGCTGTGGCCAACCTTCCCCCCCTTTCTCTTTTCTCTCTCTTTGTTCTCTCTTCATATTTTTCTTTCGTTGTTTTATGTCCCTCTTTCCTTTCTCCCTTCTCTTCCTCTTCCCTTCCTTTACCCCTCTTTCTTTCCCTTTCTCTGTTTCCCCTTTTTTTGCTGCTCTATGTGTTTTGGAGTGC
>JARBWK010000022.1:1441658-1472425 GCA_030556195.1 Anolis apletophallus
GGCACACGTTCAGACATGACCCAGGTGCTTCAGTGGGACGGGGTGAAGGGTTCGTCTTCCTGTATTCTCTCCCGCCGGCATCCCTCGCTGGGTCCCATTCGCTCCATCGCTCTCTTGGCAGAATATTATAATAATAATAGTAGGAGGAATAATAATAATAATGTAAAAAAAGGTGGATGTTGGCCATAATAATAATAATAATAATAAAAACAACAATAAAATTAATTAGAAAGGTGGATTATTTTCCATAATAATAATATAATATTGTAATAATAATAACATTATAAAAAGAGGTAGATCTTGGCCATAATAATAAATAATAATAATGTAAAAAAGGTGGACATTGGCCATAATAATATATAATAAAAACAATAATAATATTAATTAAAAAGGGTGGATTATTACCCATAATAGTAATATAATATTGTAATAATAATAACAACAATATAAAAAGAGGTGGATGTTGGCCATAATAATAATAATAATAATAATAATGTAAAAAAAGGTGGGTGTTCGCCGTAATAATATATAATAATACAACAATAATATTAATTAAAAGGTGGATTATTTTCCATAATAATAATAATATAATATTGTAATAATAATAACAATATATAAAAGAGGTGGATGTTGGCCATAATAATAATAATAATAACAATAATGTAAAAAAGATGGATGTTGGCCATAATAATATATAGTAAAAACAACAATAATATTAATTAGAAAGGTGGATTATTTTCCATAATAATAATAATATAATATTATAATAATAATAACAACAATATAAAAACAGGTGGATGTTGGCCATAATCTATATATATAATTTTGACACGGTCGTGCATTGACGATCATAGACAACAAAACCATAAAACGCAGAAGCACTAAAATCGACAGCCTACACAACCATACAATAAGGTACCTAAAGGGCCCAAAAAATAGACCCTAGGTACCTCCCAACACCCCCAAAACCAGCCCCAAAAACCGCCAAGGGAATTCCCATCCCGGCCTCTTCGCTGCCAGCGCAAACGCTTAGAACGTTCACAAGCATGGCAGCCAACACTCACCCTCGCCTCCTCCTCCTCAGGAACAGCGGCGGGGCGCCGTGGATGGAGGGAAGGGGCCGGGCTAAGGAGAAACCGCCGGCTCCTCCTTAGCCCCGCCTCCTCTCCCTCCCTCCATCCACGGCACGGCCACCCCTCCGGAACAGCGGCGGCCGCGCCGTGGGTGTAGCAAGGGAGGGGGCCGGGCTAAGGAGAAACCGAGCCGGCTCCTCCTTAGCCCCTCCTCCTCCCTCCTTAGCCCCTCCTCCTCCCTCCTTAGCCCCTCCTCCTCCCTCCTTAGCCCCTCCTCCTCCCTCCGCGCGGCTCACTGGGAAACAGGGTGGAGACAGGGCAGGAAGGGGAAGTGGCCGCGCGGGGCCTTTTGGGAACTGAAGCGAGGGTGGATGAGGTAAGGAGCCGACCAGAGCCTTTGGTGGGTACAGGAAGGACCCACCTGTCTTCCCATCCTCCCACCTACGTTCCCCTGCCTGCCCCCCCACCCACAAGACAGACAGAGACACAGACAGAGGTAGAGAGAGTGAAACAGAGAGACTGAGAGAGAGAGAGACTGATAGAGACAGTCCTGGAGAGACACAGAGATAGACAGACAGAGAGAGAGAGAGATAGGGAGATTGATACACAGACAGTGAGAGAGCGAGAGAGAGAGAGACAGCCAGAGAGAGAGAGAGAGTGATAGAGAGAGAGACATAGAAAGACACAGACAGAGGCACACAGAGAAAGAAATAGAGAGAAAAACAGACAGACAGAGAGCTACAGACAGACAGACAGAGGGAAAGAGACAGAGACAGAGTGAGAGAGAGACAGAAAGAGACAAATAAATAGAGAAAAGCAGAGATACATACAGATAGAGAGACAGATCGACAGACAGACAGATACAGAGAAAGGTAGAGATACACAGAGCGAGACATAGAAAGAGATAGACAAACACAGACAGACAGAGATAGAAAGACAAAGAAAAACAGAAAGAGATAGATAGAGATAGATAGATAGATAGACAGAGAATGGCATATGGCACAACAACGTGTGCCGGGCTCAGCTAGTAATAATAATAAAAACAACAATAATATTAATTAGAAAGGTGGATTATTTTCCATAATAATAATATAATATTGTAATAATAATAACAACAATATAAAAAGAGGTGGATGTTGGCCATAATAATAATAACAATAGAAATATAAGGAAAAGGTGGATGTTGGCCATAATAATATATAATAAAAAAACAACAATAATATTAATTAAAAAGGTGGATTATTTTCCATAATAATAATAATATAATATTGTAATAACAACAACAATATGTTGAAATGGTCCACGTGCTTCAATTCTGTTGAAATTGTTCCAACAAAGGATTCCCCCGGGCAGGAAGAAGCCAGACCTTGATCTTTAAACCGCCCACTTGCCTAGTTTCCAAGAGACTTCACAACCTCTGAGGATGCCGTTAGCCATAGATGTGGGCGAAACGTCAGGAGAGAGTGCTGCTTCTGGAACAGGGCAGCCCGGAAAACACCCCTCCCCTCCCCGCCGCCGCCCACCACCCCTTCTTCTGCCAAGAGAGCAAAATGGAGGCGAGGGTGCCGCTTGGGCCTGGCCGCTTGGATTAAAACGCATGTTGGTAACCATGATGCTGCCTTGAGTGCGACACTCTCCGTTTCCTGCCTGGACCCCGTTTCCCGTCTCCTATAGACATTAACATGTCATGTTCGTTTGTGGGATTAACATAATTCAAAATCCACTGGACGAATGGACACCTCATTTGGACCCCAGACCCCTCTCGAGCCAGCCAGTGACCCCCCCCTCATAAAACACCCCAAAAAGCAACCGAGAGTGTTGAAAACCCCAAAAGAGCTAAGTGACAAAAAGACAAATGATGATACAGAGGAGAAGGAAGGAAGGAGAGAAAGAAAGAAAGAAAGAGGGAAGGAAAGAGAGAAGGAAGCATGGAAACAAAGAGCAAAGGAAAGAAGAAAGGGAAGGAAGGAATGAGGTAAAGAAGGAAGAAAGGAGAGAAAAGGAAGGAAGAAGAAAAGGAAAGAAAGGATGGAAGCAAAAAGCGAAGGAAGGAAGGGTAGTGAAGAAAGGAGGAGAGAAAGGAAGGAAAAGAAAAAGGGGGAAGGAAGGAAATATTGAGCGAAGGAAGGAAGGAAAGAAAGAGAGAAAGCGAAGGAAGGAAAGGGGTAGAGAAGGAAGGAGAGGAGAGAAAGAGGAAGGAAAAGAAAAGGGGAAGGAAAGATTGAGCGAAGGAAAGGAGGGAAAGAAAGAATGGGAAGGAAGGAAAGAAGAAAAGGGTGGAAGCAAAAAGTGAAGGAAGGGGTAGAGAAGGAAGAAAGGAGAGAAAGGGGGAGGGAAGGAAAGAGGTAGAGAAGGAAGAAAGGAGAGAAAAGGAAGGAAGAAAAAAGGGATGGAAGCAAAAAGCGAAGGAAGGAAGGGTAGAGAAGAAAGGAGGAGAGAAAGGAAGGAAAAGAAAAGGGGAAGGAAGGAAATATTGAGTGAAGGAAAGGAGGGAAAGAAAGAATGGGAAGGAAGGAAAGAAGAAAAGGGTGGAAGCAAAAAGTGAAGGAAAGGGGTAGAGAAGGAAGAAAGGAGAGAAAGGAAGGAAAAGAAAAAGGGGAAAAGAAGGAAAGAGGTAGAGAAGGAAGAAAGGAGAGAAAAGGAAGGAAGAAAAAAGGGATGGAAGCAAAAAGCGAAGGAAGGAAGGGTAGAGAAGAAAGGAGGAGAGAAAGGAAGGAAAAGAAAAAGGGGGAAGGAAGGAAAGATTGAGCGAAGGAAGGAAGGAAAGAAAGGGAAGGAAGGAAAGAGAAGGAAAGATTGAAGCAAAAAGCAAAGGAAGGAAAGAGGGAGGGAAGGAAAGAAGGATGGAAGCAAAAAGTGAAGGAAGGGTAGAGAAGGAAGAAAGAAAAAGGGGAAAGGAAGGAAAGAGGTAAAAAAGGAAGGAGAGATAGAAAGAGGAAGGAAAATAAAAGGGGGGAAGGAAGGAAAGAGAAGTGAAGGGAAAGAAAGAAAGGGAAGGAAGGATGGAAGCAAAAAGCGAAGGAAGGAGAGAAAGGGAGTGAAGGAAAGAGAAAGAAGGATGGAAGCAAAAAGCGAAGGAAAAAGGTAGAGAAGGGAAAAAGTGAAGGAAAGAAAAAAAGGAAGGGAAGGAAAGAGGGAGCAAAGGAAAGAGGGAAGCTTGGCCAAGCAACCTGTGACTGGTACAGCTAGTTATAAATAAATTAATAATAATAGTAGTAATAATAATAATGGGCAAGCGTTGTGGAGTTTTCCAACCAGATCACTTTGGAACGGCTAATGCTAACACGGGGGTGCTTTCTTTCTTTCTGCAAATGTGCAGGGTGTGTGTGTGTGTTTGTGTTACTCCGAATTGTGCGTCTCAGCAGTGTGTGTGTGCGTGTATGGAGGGATGCTGGGAATGGAGGACCCCAGAAGATGCTCTAGGTAGCAAGAGATCCTTGCAGCCAGGTCTGGCATGTGGCCTGGTCTCCCCCCCGGTGCATGAAGAAGCCCCGTGGCCTCCTAACCACTGCTGCTGCTGCGCACAACCCTTCCGCGCTCCTTCTACCACGTTCCCTCCCTTTCGGCTCCTTCCCCCGACATGAAACATGCGCTGGATCATGCTCTTTTCGTCCCCCGTTGCCCCTCTGGATCTGCGCAGCTGCTGCGGAGATTTCCCATCCGGCGCCCGTTCATCCCGCCCTTCCGAAAGGCAACATCCATCCATCGTGGCGCCGTATATTATTATCATTATTATTATTACTATTGTTATTATTATCATCATTATTTTTTACCAATCTTATCATTATCATCATCATTATTCTACCATTGTTATTATTTTTACCATTGTAATTATTATCATTTTTTACCAATCTTATCATTATCATCATTATTCTACCATTGTTATTATTTTTACCATTGTTATTATTATTATCATTATTTTTACCATTATTATCATCATCATTATTTTTACAATTATTATTATTACCATAGTTATTATTATCATTATTATTTTACCATTGTTATTATTATTTTTTACCATTGTTATTATTATTTTTACCATTGTTATTATTATCATTATTATTTTTACCATTGTTATTATTATTATCATTATTTTAGCAATGTTATTATTTTTGCCATTGTTATTATTATCATTATTTTTACCATTATTATTATTACCATTATTATTATTATTTTACCATTGTTATTAGTATCATCATTATTTTTACCATTGTTATCATTATTTTTACCATTGTTATTATTATCATTATTATTTTATCATTGTTATTATTGTTATTATTATTTTTACCATTGTTATTATTGTTATCATTATTTTTAAAATTATCATCATTATTTTTACCATTGTTATTATCATTATTATTTTACCATTGTTATTATTTTTACCATTGTTATTATTATCATTATTTTTACCATTATTACCATTGTTATTATTAGCATTATTTTTACCATTGTTATTATTATTGTTATTATTATCATTATTATTATCATTATGTCCCGAGTGGGAGAAAGAACTCTTGTCTGTTGGATGCAAGTGTGAATGTTGCCATTGGCCACCTTGATGAGCATTGAATAGCCTTGCAGTTTCAAAGCCTGGCTGCTTCCTACCTGGGGGAGTCCTTTGTTGGAAGGTGTTAGCTTGCCTTGATGGTTTCCTGTCTGGAATTCCGCCAGTTTTTTTTAGTGTTGCTCTTTATTTACTGTTTACTATCCTGATTCTAGGTGTGGCCGAAACGTCAGGAGAGAATGCTGCTGGTACAGCCCCCCGAAAACTCAGACCAACCCATTATTATTATTATTATTTATACCCTGCTTTATCTCTCACAAAGGAGACTCAACGCGGCTATGTATCTATTATTAGTACTGGAAATTATTATTATTAGAATTTATTATTATTTATACCCAGCTTTTTCTCTACAGAAGGCAACTCAGAGACTTATTGTTATTGTTATTATTATGTTCATTTAGACTCCATTTTTTCTCTCCACCAAGAGACTCAAAGCAGCTATGTATCTATTATTAGTTTTCAAATGTATTATTATTATTATTTATACCCTGCTTTATCTCTCGCAAAGGAGACTCAAAGCAGCTATGTATCTATTATTATTATTATAATTTTTTATTATTATTTATACCCTGCTTTATCTCTCGCAAAGGAGACTCAAAGCAGCTATGTATCTATTATTATTACTACTATTATTTATTATTATTTATACCCTGCTTTATCTCTCACAAAAGAGACTCAAAGCAGCTATGTATCTATTATTATTACTACTATTATTTATTATTATTTATACCCTGCTTTATCTCTCGCAAAGGAGACTCAAAGCAGCTATGTATTATTATTTTTTATTATTATTATTATTTATACCCTGCTTTATCTCTCACAAAAGAGACTCAAAGCAGCTATGTATCTATTATTATTATTATTATTTATACCCTGCTTTATCTCTCACAAAGGAGACTCAAAACAGCTATGTATCTATTATTATTACTACTATTATTTATTATTATTTATACCCTGCTTTATCTCTCGCAAAGGAGACTCAAAGCAGCTATGTATCTATTATTATTACTACTATTATTTATTATTATTTATACCCTGCTTTATCTCTCACAAAGGAGACTCAAAGCAGCTATGTATTATTATTTTTTATTATTATTTATACTACTATTATTTTATTATTATTTATACCCTGCTTTATCTCTCGCAAAGGAGACTCAAAGCAGCTATGTATCTATTATTATTACTACTATTATTTATTATTATTTATGCCCTGCTTTATATCTCACAAAAGAGACTTAAAACAGCTATGTATCTATTATTATTATTATTACTACTACTATTATTATTATTTATACCCTGCTTTATCTCTCACAAAGGAGACTCAAAGCAGCTATGTATCTATTATTATTACTATTATTTATTATTATTTTTATACCCCCTGCTTTATCTCTCACAAAGGAGACTCAAAGCAGCTATGTATCTATTATTATTATTATTATTTATTATTATTTATACCCTTTATCTTTATATCTCACAAAGGAGACTCAAAGCAGCTATGTATCTATTATTATTATTATATATTATTATTATTATTATTTATACCCTGCTTTATCTCTCACAAAAGAGACTCAAAGCAGCTATGTATTATTATTATTTATTATTATTATTTATACCCTGCTTTATCTCTCACAAGAGACTCAAAGCAGCTATGTATCTATTATTATTATTATTATTATTATTTATATTATTTATTATTATTTATGCCCTGCTTTATCTCTCACAAAAAGAGACTCAAAGCAGCTATGTATCTATTATTATTATTATTATTATTATTTTATACCCTGCTTTATCTCCCCAAAAGTGGATATGTATCTATTATTATTATTATTATTATATTTTATACCCTGCTTTATCTCTCACAAAGGAGACTCAAAACAGCTATGTATCTATTATTATTACTACTATTATTTATTATTTATGTATCTATTATCATTACTATTATTTTTTATTATTTATACCCTGCTTTATCTCTCGCAAAGGAGACTCAAAGCAGCTATGTATCTATTATTATTATTCGTATTTATTATTATTCCTCTTTCGGGGCCCTTGTTGTTCTTCCCTTCCTTCCCAAAGGCCTGAGGAAGAAGAACCTCTCTCCCGGGGCCGTGGAGTCCGACGTCCGAGGCATCACCGGCGTCGACCTCTTCGGCACCACCGACGCCGTGGTCAAGCACGTCCTGGAGGTACCGTCCGTGGGGGGCCCTGAGGCCATCTAGTCCAGCCCCATTGGGTGGCCTCTCTTTGGATTTGAATCCATTGGTCTGCCTTCTTCTCCTTGAGGTGTTTTGGCCATGGAATAATCCGGCTGGAGGGCCATCTGTCGGGAGAGCTTGGGTTGTGTATGCCGTGATGGCCATACAGGGGCCTCAATGGATGGCCCTTGGGGTCTCATCTAACTTTTAAGGTATTATTATTGTTGTTGTTGTTATTAAGCAGAGGCTGGGTGGCCCTTGGGGTCTCTTCCAACTCTTAAGATTCTGTTGTTGTTATTAACACTGGATGGCCCTTGGGGTCTCATCCAACTCTTAAGGTAGTATTATTATTATTGTTATTGTTGTTGTTATCATTAAGCAGAGGCTGGGTTGCCCTTGGGGTCTCTTCCAACTTTTAAGCTTCTGTTGTTGTTGTTGTTGTTAACACTGGATGGCCCTTGGGGTCTAATCCAACCCTTTATATTATGTTGTTATTATTGTTATTGTTATTATTAAGCAGAGGTTGGATGGCCCTTGGGATCTCTTCCAACTCTTAAGATTCTGTTGTTGTGGTTGCTGTTGTTGTTAACACTGGATGGCCCATGGGGTCTCATCCAACTCTTAAGGTATTATTGTTATTGTTGTTGTTATTAAGCAGAGGCTGGGTGGCCCTTGGGGTCTCTTCCAACTCTTAAGATTCTGTTGTTGATGTTAACACTGGATGGCCTTTGGGGTCTCATCCAACTCTTAAGGTATTATTGTTATTGTTGTTGTTATTATTAAGCAGAGGTTGGATGGCCTTTGGGGTCTCTTCCAACTCTTAAGATTATGTTGATGTTGTTGTTGTTAACACTGGATGGCCCTTGGGGTCTCACCCAACTCTTAAGGTATTATTGTTATTGTTGTTGTTATTAAGCAAAGGCTGGGTGGCCCCTGGGGTCTCTTCCAACTCTTAAGGTATTGTTGTTGTTGTTGTTGTTGTTAACACTGGATGGCCCTTGGGGTCTCGTCCAACCCTTTATATTATATTGTTATTGTTGTTATTGTTATTATTAAGCAGAGGCTGGATGGCCCTTGTGGTCTCATCCAACACTTAAGGTATTGTTATTGTTATTGTTGTTATTATTAAGCAGGGGCTGGGTGGCCCTTGGGGTCTCTTCCAACTGTTCAGATTCTATTGTTGTTGTTGTTTTGTTGTTGTTAACACTGGATGGCCCTTGGGGTCTCATCCAACTCTTAAGGTATTCTTGTTGTTGTTGTTGTTATTAAGCAGCGGCTGGGTGGCCCTTGGGGTCTCATCCAACTCTTAAGATATTATTATTGTTATTGTTATTATTAATAAGCAGAGGCTGGGTGGCCCTTGGGATCTCATCCAACTCTTAAGGTATTGTTATTGTTGTTGTTGTTATTATTAAGCAGAGGCTGGGTGGCCCTTGGGGTCTCATCCAACTCTTAAGGTATTGTTATTGTTACTGTTATTATTATTAAGCGGAGGCTGGGTGGCCCTTGGGGTCTCATCCAACTCTTAAGGTACTATTATTGTTATTGTTATTATTAATAAGCAGAGGCTGGGTGGCCCTTGGGGTCTCATCCAACTCTTAAGGTATTGTTGTTGTTGTTATTAAGCAGAGGCTGGGTGGCCCTTGGGGTCTCATCCAACTCTTAAGATATTATTATTGTTATTGTTATTATTAATAAGCAGAGGCTGGGTGGCCCTTGGGATCTCATCCAACTCTTAAGGTATTGTTATTGTTGTTGTTGTTATTATTAAGCAGAGGCTGGGTGGCCCTTGGGGTCTCATCCAACTCTTAAGGTATTGTTATTGTTACTGTTATTATTATTAAGCGGAGGCTGGGTGGCCCTTGGGGTCTCATCCAACTCTTAAGGTACTATTATTGTTATTGTTATTATTAATAAGCAGAGGCTGGGTGGCCCTTGGGGTCTCATCCAACTCTTAAGGTATTGTTGTTGTTGTTATTAAGCAGAGGCTGGGTGGCCCTTGGGGTCTCATCCAACTCTTAAGGTATTATTATTGTTATTGTTGTTATTGTTATTAAGCAGAGGCTGGGTGGCCCTTGGGGTCTCATCCAACTCTTAAGGTATTGTTATTGTTATTATTATTATTATTAAGCAGAGGCTGGGTGGCCCTTGGGGTCTCATCCAACTCTTAAGGTATTGTTATTGTTGTTATTATTATTATTAAGCAGAGGCTGGGTGGCCCTTGGGGTCTCATCCAAGTCTTAAGGTATTATTGTTATTGTTATTATTATTAAGCAGAGGCTGGGTGGCCCTTGGGGTCTCATCCAACTCTTAAGGTATTGTTATTGTTACTGTTATTATTATTAAGCAGAGGCTGGGTGGCCCTTGGGGTCTCATCCAACTCTTAAGGTATTGTTATTGTTGTTATTATTACTAAGGGATTGAGATGTGCCTTTCCTGCATGGCAGAAAAGGAGGGGGGTGTCTGGACTGGCTGGCCCTTCCTTGGGGGGTCCCTTTGATCTCTGACGACAATGGTCTGACCGGGCTTTCCTGCTTGTAGGGCCACGACCGCGGGGTGAACTGGGCCGCCTTCCACCCGACCATGCCGCTCATTGTCTCGGGGGCCGACGACCGGCAGGTCAAGATCTGGAGGATGAACGGTAGGGACGCAGGGCAGGGCGGGGGGGGGGGTGTTGGGCCTTCCTGGCTGTGGGCGGGCTCTGGACGCACCTTTCCCGCCTCTCTGCAGAGTCCAAGGCCTGGGAGGTGGACACCTGCCGCGGCCATTACAACAACGTCTCCTGCGCCGTCTTCCACCCGCGCCAGGAGCTGATCCTCAGCAACTCCGAGGACAAGAGCATCCGCGTCTGGGACATGTCCAAGCGGTCAGTGCGCCTTCTCCCGCCCCCCTAATGGGCTTTGGAGTCCTTCCTGGGCATCGTGACCTCGGCTTAATAATAACAAGAGAACGATACCATCCTATTATTAATAATAATTATATATTACTATAATACAGAATAACAATAGAAATATACCGTCCTATTATTAATAATTATATATTACTATAACAATATATAATAACAATAGAACGATACAATACTATTAATAATAATAATTATATATCACTATAATAATATATAACGATAGAATGATACCATCCTATTATTAATAATTATATATTACTATAACAATATATAATAACAATAGAACGATACAATCCTATTAATAATAATAATAATATATAACTATAATAATATATAACATAGAATGATACCATCCTATTATTAATAATTATATATTACTATAACAATATATAATAACAATAGAACGATACAATACTATTAATAATAATAATTATATATCACTATAATAATATATAACGAATGATACCATCCTATTATTAATTATTATATATTACTATAACAATATATAATAACAATAGAACAATACAATCCTATTATTATTAATCATTATTATTATATATCACTATAATAATATATAACAATAGAAATATACCGTCCTATTATTAATAATTATATATTACTATAACAATATATAATAACAATAGAACGATACAATCCTATTATTATTAATTATTATTATTATATATCACTATAATAATATATAACGATAGAATGATACCATCCTATTATTAATAATTATATATTACTATAACAATATATAATAACAATAGAACGATACAATACTATTAATAATAATAATAATTATATATCACTATAATAATATATAACGATAGAATGATACCATCCTATTAATAATTATATATTACTATAACAATATATAATAACAATAGAACGATACAATACTATTAATAATAATAATTATATATCACTATAATAATATATAACGATAGAATGATACCATCCTATTATTAATAATTATATATTACTATAACAATATATAATAACAATAGAACGATACAATACTATTAATAATAATAATTATATATCACTATAATAATATATAACGATAGAATGATACCATCCTATTATTAATAATTATATATTACTATAACAATATATAATAACAATAGAACAATACAATCCTATTATTATTAATAATTATTATTATATATCACTATAATAATATATAACGATAGAATGATACCATCCTATTATTAATAATTATATATTACTATGACAATATATAATAACAATAGAACGATACAATACTATTAATAATTATTATTATTATTATATATTACTATAATAATATATAACAATAGAATACCATCCTATTATTAATAATTACATATTACTATAATAATATAATATATAATAACAGAGCAATACCATCCTGTTATTATTAACTATTATAATATATAATAATATAATAACAATATAATTTTTTATATAATAATAGAACCATACCATCCATTTATTATTATATTATTATTACTAGCTGAGGACCCGGTGGTGCCCAGGTTATTTGAGGAAGGCCTTGTGTGCCAAGGTTGGTTCCTATTAGATGTGTATGTGGCTTGCAGTGGTCTCAGGAAGTTAGTGAAGGTACTGCAAGTCCCATTGGCCGTGGTCCACCCCCCTCCAAACAGCACCAGGACGTAGAGTGGGTCATGGGGGCTCTGTGTGTCACATTTAGTCTTGATCATTCTCCGGATGAGGGTTGCAGCGGTCTCGGAAGGTGAGCGAAGGTATTTCAAGTCCCATCATCTCTGGTCCATCCTCCTTGAAACAGCACCAGGGTGTTGAGTGGGCCAAGGGGGCTCTGTGTGCTAATTTTGGTCTGTAGTGGTCATTGGGTGAGGGTCGCGTTGTGAAGTGGGCAAGTTTGGTCCTGATCCGTCACTGCTGTGGGCCGCAGTGTCTGACTGCCTGAGGCCTTTCCTTTTCCCTCTGAGTCACCTTAGAATGTTGGAATGTGGATGGCCAATCGGAGTCCTTTATGCAAATACCATTTCAGTGGCAACCAATCCCCTCTGTCTGGGGCCGTAGAATGTTGGAGTTCTGAGGCTGGCCAATCAGAGTCCTTTATGCAAATAAACCCATAGTGGCAACCTATCGAAACGCTGGCGCATATTCCTTGGCACCTCCGCACCTCCCAGAAAATGAACATTCCATTTCCAACGGGAGAAAACTGTCATTTGGCTAACTCAAGCATTTAGTTGCATTCTGTTTTGCTGGCCAATCTGAGTCCTTTATGCAAATACCATTTTAGTGGCAGCCAATCCCCTCTGTCTGGGGCCGTAGAATGTTGGAGTTCTGAAACTGGCCAATCAGAGTCCTTTATGCAAATAAACCCATAGTGGCAACCTATCGAAACGCTGTCGCATATTCCTTGGCACCTCCGCACTTCCCAGAAAATGAACATTCCATTTCCAACGGGAAAAAACTGTCATTTGGCTAACTCAAGCATTTAGTTGCATTCTGTTTTTTATGCAAATAGTTCCACAGTGGCAACCAATGCCTTCTGTCTGGTGCCTTAGATTGTTGGAGTTCTGAGGCTGGCCAATCAGACTCCTTTATGCAAATAATCCCACAGTGGCAACCAATGCCTTCTGTCTGGTGCCTTAGATTGTTGGAGTTCTGAGGCTGGCCAATCAGAGTCCTTTATGCAAATAATCCCACAGTGGCAACCAATGCCTTCTGTCTGGTGCCTTAGATTGTTGGAGTTCTGAGGCTGGCCAATCAGAGTCCTTTATGCAAATAATCCCACAGTGGCAACCAATGCCTTCTGTCTGGTGCCTTAGATTGTTGGAGTTCTGAGGCTGGCCAATCAGAGTCCTTTATGCAAATAGTTCCACAGTGGCAACCAATGCCTTCTGTCTGGTGCCTTAGATTGTTGGAGTTCTGAGGCTGGCCAATCTGAGTCCTTTATGCAAATAATCCCACAGTGGCAACCAATCGAAATGCTGGCACATATTCCTCCGCCCTCCACAAACATTGACTTTTATTATATACATAGATATATAGATATTATAATATGTAATGATAATATATTGTATAATACATATAGTGATAATATATTGATAATATATAATAATAATGTATTTTTATAATATATAACATAATAATTTAATAGAAGAGACGCTAAAGGCCATCCAGTCCAGCCCCCTTTCCTCTGCCAGATAGGAAGATACTATTCAGTCCCTCCGGGTGAATTGCCTTCCAGTCACTGTTTATTATTATTATTATTATTTAATAATAATAATAATTAATAATAATAATACCATCCTAGAGTTGGAAGGGACCCCAAGGGTCATCCGGCCCAGCTTCCTTCTGCAAAGCAGAGAGACACCATCCAATCCCTCCCGGCAGATGGCCATCCAGCCGCTGCTTCATAATAGTAACCGTACCAACCTAGCGCTGGACCCCAAGGGCGGCCCAGTTAGACGCAAACGCCATGATTTCAACTTCCTGCTTCTCTTCCTTCCTCTTCCTCAGCACCGGCGTCCAGACTTTCCGCAGGGACCATGACCGCTTCTGGGTCTTGGCGGCCCACCCCAACCTCAACCTCTTTGCCGCAGGTAAGTAGATATTACTACTACCGTGTTTCCCCGATAGTAAGACACCCCCGATTGTAAGACGTATCGGGGGTGTCAGGGGGGTCGGCTAATATAAGCCGTACCCCAAAAGTAAGCCGTACCTCGTCGCCACGCCGCCGCCGCCGCAACCAGCCCATTGGCCGCGGCACACCTCCGCGGCGCACCTTTCTGCCAGGCCTCTCTGACGCGGCGCCTCTTGCTCTCTTCCCCCTCCCTTTCTTCGGGAAGGAAGGGAGGGAAGAGAGCAAGAGGCGTGCCGCGCCCGCGTCAGAGTGAGGCCCGCCGCCGCCAGAGTGACGTGCTTACTCTCTTCCCCCTCCCTTTCTTCGTCCAAGGAAGGGAGGGGGAAGAGAGCAAGAGGTGCCTGTAGACGTTCCTGCACGTGCGCCGCCGGCCGATGGGGCCGGTTGCGGCGGCGGCGTGACGGCGGCGGCGTGGGATGGGGTACGTCTTAGTTTATATAAGACGTACCCCGAAAGTAAGACGTAGGGGGACTTTTCGGGGGGAAAAGAAAGTAAGACGCTGTCTTACTTTCGGGGAAACACGGTACTACTACTACTAATAATAATACATTTTTATTTAGTGATCTCTTGCTTCTTCCTGTTCTGAGAGCTCTTCCTCCGAGTGGGCGCAACTACGATATCGTCGGCGTATTGGAGTTCTATCACCGATGTTGTTGTGGCCTAACGATGATGATAATAATAACGATGAGATCCCCTCTCCTCTCCCCTCCTTTGCCCGCAGGCCACGACGGGGGCATGATCGTGTTCAAGCTGGAGCGCGAGCGGCCGGCCTACGCCGTCCACGGCAACATGCTCTACTACGTCAAGGACCGCTTCCTGCGCCAGCTGGACTTCAACAGCTCCAAGGACGTGGCCGTCATGCAGCTCAGGAGGTGGGTCCGGTGGGCTTTGGCCCATCCCCGTGCATTCCTTCAGAGAGAGAAAGAGAGAGGTGCTACTTCAGACCTGGGCAACCTACGGCCCGTGGGCCGGATGCGGCCCGCCAGCCGATTCTGTCCAGCCTGGGGAGAAGGGCGTCGGGGGCAGGGCCAAGAGGAAGGGGTGCCGCTGCCGCCATCCCATCGCAAGCTGGGACGCAGCGGCTTTGGAGTGCCTGCCATCCCGGGAGGTGATCCGGGCCTGCAGCGGGAGCAGTCGGCGACCTGCGGCGGCTGATCGCCCTTGCGACCCGGAAGATTATTTTCGTCCAAGGGGCCAAACGAGAGCCAAAAAATATTTTGGAGGGCCGCACCTAAAGGCTGAGCTACATGCTAATCTACATAATTTATTTATTTATTCACTTACTATATTTACTATATATTACACATCATTAATATTAACATTAATAAATCAAGAAATATTCATATATTAGTATTAATATCATAATTATTATATTATAGTATATATATATAGACATAATATATATAACATTATATTATATTTATTATATTATTATAATAAAATTATTATACAATAGTAATTAAAACCACTAAAATAAAACAGTGCTTCCTTGTTGTCCCCTTCTCTGGAGAGTTTTATGCAGAGGCTTGATGGCCATCAGTCGGGGGGGCTTTGATTGTGTATCCCTGGGGGTTGGGCTGGGTGGCCCTGGGGTCCCTTCCCTCGCGATGACTTCCTGTTCCCACCTCCTGACCGCGAGCCTTTGAGATTCGTGACGGAAAAGGAAGTGATCAAACCCCATTGGAAGGGTGGGAAACTCAGGACCAAACTTGGCACGAATCCTCAATAGGCCCAAATGCGAACACTGGGGAAATTTGGGGGAAATAGGCATTTGGGAGTTGGAGTTGCTGGGATGTATAGTTCACTTACTAAGGATGCTCCCTGGCCACCGCCTCCTCCTCTTCTCCCCCCTCCCTCCCTCTCCGGAGGTTGCCCCGCCAGCTCGCCGCTCACCTCGCCCGCGCGCCCTCTCGCCCGCTCCAGCTCTCCCAGCGCCGGCAAGCGCCCCTGCCTGGCCTTGCTGTTGCTGCCACTGGGAGAGCCAGAGCGGGCGAGAGGGTGTGCAGGCGAGAGGGCAAGGCAAGCGGCGAGCTGGCGGGGCGAGAGGGCGAGGCTTGCCTCCCCTGCCTGGCCTTGATGTCGTCGGCGCGAGCGGCGGGTGGGACGAGGTGAGCGGCGAGTGAGCCTGCCTGCCTGCCTGGGCCCTTAGGAGGGCCGGATAGAATCGGCCAAAGGGCCGTATCCGGGGGCCGGGCCGTGGTTTGCCCACCCCTGATGTACTATATTATTTATTACATTACTAGCTGTACCCGGCACACTTTGCTGTGCCCTATTTAGGAGTCTGACAGTTTGTTATGGGTCGGAATGTTCATGTTGGCTGGCCAGTACAGCAGTTATGCAAATCCGCCCTTATTGGCAGCCAATCATGTTCTCAGAATGTAGAGGCTGGAAGAGTCTTTGGTAGCCCCGGAGGATGCTGGGAAATGTAGTTTTATTTTTACTTGTTGTTTTGGGGGCCTTTTAGGGTTTGGGGAAGTTTCTTTGCTACAAACGTATCTTGCTTGAGGCCTATTTCTGTTGGCAGGTTTTGTGTTTCTGCGTTGTAAGGTTTCTCTGTTTGAGGTAGTCTTCACATGACGGCTCTTCCTTTATATATATACGGTAGATTATTATAAAATTATTATAAAATAATAATAAAAACCACTAAAATTAAATTAAATTCAAAAAGAGAAGGTGCGAACTAAGATGGAGGCTGACATCCTCAAGAGAGGAAGGATCCCAAGATCGAATGGCCCAATGGACCCAGCCGAGAGCAGAGGACGATTGGAGGCTGCAGACCTCCGCCCGCTCTTGCTTCCAGCCGTTCCCCAGCTGATCGCCCCGCCATGGAGTGCCTGCCATCCCGGGAGACGATCCGGGCTGCAGCGGGAGTAGTCGGCGACCTGAGGCGGCCGATCGCCCTGGCGACCCAGAAGACCATCAAGGATGTCAGCCTGGATCGCCTCCCGGGATGACAGGCACTCCAAAGCCACCACTCCTCTGGCCTGCCTGGCGACATTCTGGGGATGGAGGGCCGACCCGAATCCGTACCCGATAATTTCCGCCATTGCCTTGAGGCCTTTACTGGATGGCTGCGAGCCAGTAGGTTGAATCCAGCGAAGACGGAGATCCTGTGGCTCAGTCGCCCGGGCGGCAGGGAGATCCAACTTCCAACCCTGGACGGCGTGACGTTATGTCCGTCGTCATCTGTTAAAAGTCTTGGCGTCACCTTGGACTCTCAACTGACGATGGAGACAGTAGAGGAGCGTTTTTCCATCTATGCCAGGCGAGGAAGTTGGCTCCCTACTTGTCCCGTGGCAACTTAGCCACGGTGATCCAAGCCACGGTCATCTCAAGATTAGACTACTGTAACGCTCTTTACATTGGCCTGCCTTTGTTGGTGATCCGGAAACTGAAACTGGTGCAGAACGCGGCGGCTCGGCTGTTGGCAGGCGCCTCTATGAGCAGCCACGTAGCACCTATCTTGCGCAAACTGCACTGGTTGCCGGTGGAATGCCGGATCACCTTCAAGGTGCTGGTATTGACCTTCAAGGCCTTGAATGGTCTGGGGCCAGTGTAACTTAGGGACCACCTGTTCCCATACTGTCCCGCTAGACCGTTGCGCTCGGAGACAGGAAATCTCCTGGAGATCCCAAAGGCGAAGAAGTACCATCTTAGGCAGGCCCAGATTAACCCCTTTTGGCGCCCTAGGCCACACTTTGGAATGACGCCCCCAAACCAACCTCTACCGCACCCAGGGGCGGTCCTACAGGTAGGCCAAGGAAGCGGCCGCATGGGGCGCCATCTGGGAAGGGGCGCCATCTGGGATGTTCCTCAGGCGGCGCCTTGGCTGCCTGCTTTTGGGCCCCGGCCTTGTGCGCTCCGACGCCGCTTCTGGGCATGCACAGAGGTTTTTGCGCAGGCGCAGTTGCTCCGGGGCTGAAGTTGAGCGCAGGGGTAACTGCGCATGCGCGAAAACCTCCGTGCATGCCCAGTAGTTCCTGTGCGCAGAAGCCTGTAAGCAAAGCACTCCCTATCGGGCAGGCAGGGAGTTCTTCCCCTCTCCCTTTGTCTCCGCCCTGCCGCCGAATACGGTGGCCCAATTGGGCAGGCAGGGGGCGGAGACAAAGGGAGAGGGGAGGGGAGCCAAAGGGGTATTGGCGACGTATTGCCTTCTGACAGCCGCCACGGGAAGTAGCCGCCGCGCGCTGAGGCGAATTCCCTCGCCAGGCCCATTCACCACACCCACCCACCTCCCCGCATGCCAGCCGGGAGCATCAAGGAGAGACAGGCGCAACTGCGCAGGCAAATAGTAATATATAATATTTTATTTTACTTTATTTTGGGTTATTTGAGTTTTATAGGAGTCATGAAAATATTTAGTAGAGGATAATTTTATTTAAATAAATAATTTTATTTATTATTTTATAATAATAATAATAGAACGTTATATCATATTATAATGTCAATATATTATAATACAACTATATTGTAATGTAGTATAATATAATTATGACATAATATAGTATGAGTATGTACTGTAATATATTGTACTAGTTGTACCCGGCACGCGTGCCCTATTTAGGAGATGCGAGAAAGTCTGAGTATGTAAGGGTTGGAGTTGTTGTTAGTTATGGTGTTGTTGGGGCCATGGCTGTGTTGTTGTGGGTTGTTGTGGTGGGTGGGATGTTGAAGTCCTGGGGAGTTGTTGTTGTGTGGTGTTGCTGGCGTTCTGCAGAGCTTGTGGATATACAATGTTTTTTGTCTTTCCGTCTGCTGTGTTGATGTAGAGGTTGATGCGTGTGTGGGTGGGGTACTTTGGAAGTGAGTGGAGGTACTTGAAATCCCATTATCCATGGTGTGTCCTCCTCTGAACTGCAGTCGGATGGAGTGTGGGTCATGGGGTGCATTGTGTGCCAAGTTTGGTCTTTATCGGTCTTGGTTCTGGGCCACAGTGGTCTGTGGGGAATGATGGGTTTTGAAGTAGTACAAATCCCATTATCCATGGAAGTACTTCAAGTCCCATAATCCATGGTCCACCCTCCTCCAAACTGTAGTAGAATGTAGTGTGGGTCATAGGGGCTCTGTGTGCCAAGGTAGGTTACTGTCAATTCAGGCCATACACAATGTCCAATGAGCTGAGGGCTAGTCGGGAACAGCAAGTGAATACTGTCAATTCAGGCCATACACAATGTCCCATGAGCTGAGGCGTAGTCGGGAGAATCAAGTTAATGAAGCCTTACTGTCAATTCAGAGCGTAAATAACATCCCATTAAGTGAGGCCTAGTCAGGGAAATTAAGTTAACGAAGCCTTACTGTCAATTTTGGGCGTGGTCTGTGATTTGTAGGGGTGTAAATTTTCTGTGGGAAGTGATTTGGGTGTTTGTGTTTGTGCCTCAGCCCTTTGCCTTTTCCTCCTCTGACAGTTTATTATGGGTCGGAATGTTCATGTTGGCTGGCCAGTACAGGAGTTATGCAAATCCGCCCTTATTGGCAGCCAATCATGTTGTCAGAATGTAGAGGCTGGGAGAGTCGTTGGCAGTCCCGGAGGATGCTGGGAAATGTAGTTTTTTAAACTCATTTTGGGGGCCTTCTAGGTTTTGGGGGGGAAAGTTTCTTTGCTACAAACGTTCCTTGCTTGAGGCCTATTTCTGTTGGCAAGTTTGGTGTCTCTGCGTTGTAAGGTTTCTCTGTTTGGGACTGTCGTTCCATGACGGGAATCCCTTTATATACATTGATACAATATAATACTACTAATGGTATTGTGATATTATAATTGTATATTTGTTTTACATGGGGGGGCGCCGAAATAATGTTGGGGGGGCAAAATAATGTTCGCTTACCATATAAAATTACCTTAGACCGCCCCTGACCGCACCCCCTCACCTCCTCCTCCTCGCGGCGCCGCACGCCCTCCTTCCTTGAGTCAAGGAAGGAGGGTGCAAGGCAGAGGAGGGAAGTCCCGCCCCTGGGGCCGGGAGTGGGGGCGGGGCTTCCCTCCACCTCCTCCTCGCGGCGCGCCCTCCTTCCTTGAGTCAAGGAAGGAGGGTGCAAGGAGGAGGCGGAGGGAAGCCCCGCCCCCGGGGCCGCTGCCGGGCATGCGCAGCAGGAGGGCGTGAGCGCCTCTGCCTCCTCTGCCATGTTCCTGGGTGCCACGCATGCCCGGCAGCGGCCCCAAGGGGGCGCCATTCCCTCCTCCCCCACCCCCTCGCAGCACTCTCCCCCTGCCCTCCCCCGAGAGAGAGAGAGAGAGAGAATCATCTCCACGCCGCGCGTTGTGGTTTTGTTTCACCATATTTTTTTGGGTCCGTGTGAACTGCGCCCCCCTTGGCTTGCGCCCCTAGGCCATGGCTTAGGGCAGTGTCTCCCAACCTTTTTTGAGCCGCGGCACACTTTTTACATTTGCAAAATCTTGGGGCACACCACCAACCAAAATGACACAAAATGACACTCTAACACAGTCATACATATAGTTAACATGTTTTTCAATGTATTTATACACTCAGTGTGAAACCTGGGCCTGTTTCCATGAACACAAAATAGATATCCTGGCAGGAATGGCAGAGAGGCACAAACTTCCCACACAGAACTCCCATCACCGAGAGAAAATACTATAAGAGTTTGGTGGGCATTGACCTTGGGTTTTGGAGTTGTAGTTCACCGACATCCAGAGAGCACTGTGGACTCAAACAATGATGGATCAGGACCAAACTTGGCATAAATCCCCAATATGCCCAAATGTGAACACAGGTGGAGTTTGGGGAAAATAGACCTTGACATTTGGGAATTACAGTTTCTGGGATTTATAGTTAACACACAAACAAAGAGCATCCTGAACTCTTGCAACAATGGAATTGAACCAAACTTGGCCTATTGAACTCTCATTACCCACAGAAAGTACTGAAAGGGTTTGCTTGGGAATTGACCTTGAGTTTGGAAGTTGTAGTTCATTTACATCCAGGGAGCACTGTGGACTCAAACAACGTTCCTGCTTAAGTGGCTGAGGGCGGAAAGGAAAAGGGCCCGAGGCTGCTAGGAATGGTGGGAGTTGGAGTCCAAAACACCTGGAAGGTCCAGGTTTGCCCATGCCAGCTGACAGAGACCTCTCCCTCCCCCTTCGCGCCCTTTCTTCCCCCTCCTGCCCAACACTTACTTCTTCTTCTCCACTGCCGCTTCTGCCGCCATTTTGATCCGAGGGGGCAGCGTGAGCGTGTTCAGGAGGGGAGGGGGAGGGAGGAAGGCGCGACCGGTGCGGGCGCTACTGCGCAGACTCGCCCCAGAGCAAAGCGACTCAAATAATGATGGATCTGGACCACATTTGGCATGAATCCTCAATATGCCCAACTATGAACACACAGGGAGTGCCTTTATCGAGGTACGTTTCTTAGGGTTTTTATACTCCAACACACTAGACTCTCCCCCCTCCCCTCCTGAGGGTTCCAATTTCCCACGGCACACCTGATGATCGCTCATGGCACACTAGTGTGCCCCGGCACACTGGTTGGGAAACACTGGCCTAGGGTGGCCTTATGGGTAATCTGGGCCTGATCTGACGGCTACTCGGAGCAGGGCCTTTTCGGTCCTAGCCCCCACTTGATGGAACGCATTGCCTTCCGAGATGCGCGCCCTTTCAGGCTTGCTGGCGTTCCGGAAGGCCTGCAAAACACTCCTGTTCCAACAGGCATTTGGCTGCTGAAATCTGGCAACCTTGGTGTCACCATCTGTTATTATATTTTAAGGTTCAATACCGTTGTTTTGACCTTGTATTTTATCGTGTATTTTATCGCCATCTAGTGTCTTATTCTGTTTTATGCTTTAATCTTGCTGCTGTGAGTCGCCCCGAGCCATCCGGGAGTGGCGACTGAGAAGCCCAAATAAATAAATACATACATACATACACTAGCTGAACCCGGCACGCGTTGCTGTGCCCTATGTAGGTGATGTGAGAATGTCATGGTATGTATGGTTTTGTAGTGTTGGGAGTATGTTTGTTGTGTGTATTTGTATGTGTGTGTATGTGTTTTTGTAGTTGATGGTGTGTTTGCTCTTTTGGTGGTTTGTGTGCATGTGTGTGTTTTGGTTTTGGGGTGCTTTTTTCTTTCTGTCTGTGTATATATATGTGTGTGTTTGTACTGTGTTTGGTTTTTTGTGTGTGTGTAGTTATCTGTGTGTGTTTTGTGTTTGTTTATGTGTATATATTTTTGTGTGTTTGTATATGTATAGTTATGTATGTGTATATATGGAGAGGTGGGGATGTGTGTTTTTGTGTGTATGTGTTAGTGTGGAGGTGTTTGTTTAGTTGTGTGGAGATATTTGTGTTTGTATGTGGTTGTGTTTTTATATGTGTTTTTATGTGGGTTTTTGTAAATGTTGTTTTGTTGTGATGTGTGTGTGTGTGTGTGTATGTGTAGAGGAGGAGGCCGAAGAGGATGGCGATGGGGATCCGCTCGGTTTCCTTACCCCGCCCCTCTCCTCGGGCTGGTTTCCGCTGTTCGAAGAGGAGGGCACTGGGAGATGCGGCTCCCCCTCGGCCTCGTCCCTAGGCAGCGGAATGGAGGCTGCGGAGGGGTTGGAGGAAGCGGCCATGGCGGAGAGGGCGGGGAGTACGGGACTCCCACAGTGCTGTGCGCGGGCCTTGTGGGCTACTTCCTGTGTGTTTTCCGGCTGGCAGCGGGAAAGGCGTCCCCGCGTCCCGCCTCCATGCGGCGCCTGGAAGGTAAGTCAACTACATCTCCCAGAAAGCTTAGCGCCGGCCCGTTTCCTTGCGACCGGCGCGGAGACTTCTGGGAGTTGTAGTTGAGTTACCTTCCAGGCGCCGCATGGACGGGTAGCGGGACGCCTTCCCTGCGTTCTCGGCCGCGGCGCCGTCCTTGTCCGTCTGGCCCTCTCCTCGGGGCTAAGGATGCGGCTGAGAAGGCGGGCAAGGCGGCAGCCGGGTGTCCCGTGTTCAGGAGCGGCGTGGAAGCGCCGGAGGAGGTGGGCATTGCGGCGGTGGCACGGGGCCGGGTTCTGGATTGTGTTGGGTTTTGTGACGTGTGGTTGGCGGCCATTTTGTGTTTATGGGGTTGTGCGCATGCGTAGCAATGGTTTTTTTGTGGGAATGTTTTGGGGGGGTTATGTTGGTTTTTGGGGTGTTTTTGTGGGTGGGTGATGTACCTCGTGGTGGGGATGAGTGGCCCTGGGTTTTGTTGTGGGTGTGGGGAATGTAGTTTTGGCGTGCATTTGCCCCTTTGCACGACCATTTCCCTTTTATATATATAGATAAATAAATAAACCAAGGTGAATTAATTCCCGCTTTTCCTGCTCCTTTCTCTCCAGCGGCTCCAAGTTCCCCGTGTTCAACATGTCCTACAACCCGGCCGAGAATGCGGTCCTCCTCTGCACGGTAAGGCCGTCTGGCCCTAGATTTCCCACGTCTGGATCCAATTCCACAAAATAGTGTTTGTTTTGGGGTCTTAGGTAACATCATTTAGTTAATTAGTAACACTATTTAATTAGAACATTAAATATTTTTTTATTTGGTTGGTTACCAATGCTCCCATTAGACAATGCATAAAGATGTGGGTGAACTACAATTCCCAGAACCGTGGGTCAACCCTCTCCAAACCAGGCCTGAAAGCACAGCTGGCCACGTTGCATCTGTGCGCCAAGTTTGGTCCAGATCCGACATTGGCATTGTCCATTTGGAGTGAAGCTTATGGGGTTTTTTTTCCTCCTTTCTCCCCTTAGAGAGCCAGCAACTTGGAGAACAGCACCTACGACCTGTACACCATCCCCAAGGATGCCGATTCCCAGAATCCTGATGGTAGGCTAATAATAATAATAATAATAATAATTTTATTTCTTACCTACTTCTTTTTGTGGCTCAAGGCAGGTTACAGAATAATAATAATAATAATAATAATTTTATTTCTTACCTACTTCTTTTTGTGGCTCAAGGCAGGTTACAGAATAATAATAATAATAATAATAATAATAATAATAATTGTATTTCTTACCCACTTCTCTTTGTGGCTCAAGGTGGGTTACAGAATATTATTATTAATAATAATAATTGTATTTCTTACCCACTTCTCTTTGTGGCTCAAGGTGGGTTACAGAATAATAATAATAATAATAATAATAATTGTATTTCTTACCCACTTCTCTTTGTGGCTCAAGGCGGGTTACAGAATAATAATAATAATAATAATAATTTTATTTCTTACCCACTTCTCCTTGTGGCTCAAGGCGGGTTACAGAATAATAATAATAATAATAATAATAATAATAATAATAATTTATTTCTTACCCACTTCTCTTTGTGGCTCAAGGTGGGTTACAGAATATTAATAATAATAATAATAATTTTATTTCTTACCCACTTCTCTTTGTGGCTCAAGGTAGGTTACAGAATAATAATAATAATAATAATAATAATAATTCTCTTTGTGGCTCATAATAATAATTAATAATAATAATTCTATTTCTTACTTTCTCCTTGGCTCAAAAGCGGGTTACAGAATAATAATAATAATAATAATTTTTATTTCTTACCCACTTCTCTTTTTATAATAATAAGGCGGGTTACAGAATAATAATAATAATAATAATAATAATAATTGTATTTCTTACCCACTTCTCCTTGTGGCCCAAGGCGGGTTACAGAATAATAATAATAATAATAATTTTATTTCTTACCCACTTCTCCTTGTGGCTCAAGGCGGGTTACAGAATAATAATAATAATAATAATAATAATTTTATTTCTTACCCACTTCTCCTTGTGGCTCAAGGCGGGTTACAGAATAATAATAATAATAATAATTTTATTTCTTACCCACTTCTCTTTGTGGCTCAAGGCGGGTTACAGAATAATAATAATAATAATAATAATTTTATTTCTTACCCACTTCTCTTTGTGGCTCAAGGCGGGTTACAGAATAATAATAATAATAATTTTAATTTTATTTCTTACCCAGAATAATAATAATAATAATAATAATAATTTTACTTCTTACCTACTTCTCTTTGGGGCTCAAGGTGGGTTACAGAATAATAATAATAATTATAATTATAATTAATAATTTTATTTCTTACCTACTTCTCTTTGTGGCTCAAGGCGGGTTACAGAATAATAATAATAATAATTTTATTTTTTACCCACTTCTCCTTGTGGTTCAAGGCGCGTTACAGAATAATAATAATAATAATAATTTATTTCTTACCCACTATTCTTTGTGGCTCAAGGCGGGTTACAGAATAATAATAATAATAATTTATTTCTTACCCACTACTCTTTGTGGCTCAAGGCAGGTTACAGAATAATAATAATTATTATTATTTTATTTCTTACCTACTTCTTGTGGCTCAAGGTGGGTTACAGAATAATAATAATAATTTTATTTCTTACCTACTTCTTGTGGCTCAAGGTGGGTTACAGAATAATAACAATAACAATAATAATAAAAGTAATAATAATTTTATTTCTTACCCACTTCTTGTGGCTCAGGGTTACAGAATAATAATAATAATAATAATAATTTTATTTCTTACCCACTTCTCCTTGTGGCTCAATGCGGGTTACATAATAATAATAATAATAATAATAATAATAATTTTATTTCTTACCCACTTCCCTTTGTGGCTCAAGGTGGATTACAGAATAAGAATAATAATTTTATTTCTTATCCACTACTTTTTGTGGCTCAAGGCGGGTTACAGAATAATAATAATAATAATAATAATAGAAACACAACAAGATGAGTCCACATTAAACAAGACCACTCTGCTGGCTGTTGTATTGTTGTATTGGATCACACGTTGGACACTTCCCAAGTGCCTTGGACTGAGACGTATCGGCGAATAATGCGTTCAGGTCCAAGTCGGGTGGCCTTTTGCAGCTGACCGGCGGGGATATTGTCAGTGCCGATTGTGTTTAAGTGCAGGCCAAGGTCTTGAGGCGCTGCACCCAGTGTGCCCATCGCCATTGAGAACACCTTGACAGGCTTGTGCCAGAGTCTTTGTATTATTATTTTTTATTATTATTATTATTATTGTATTTCTTAACCACTTCTCTTTGTGTCTTAAGGCGAGTTGCAGCATCATTTAAGCACATCAATATTGTAAAGGATTCTATAAATGCATATATTAAAATGTATTCTGTATAAAAGATAACATACTAAAAAGTATTTCCATAGAGCGCATATTTAGCGGCCTCCATCTTTTCCCCGGTTCTCCCCCAATTCTCCAGCTTGAAAAATTCATGGGCTTGTCGTTTGGGGGCGCCCCCTTCTGTTTTGGATGGCTGCGGGTATATGTGTGCATGTGTGTATATATATATTTCATAAATCCATGATTGGAAAAGCTGCTGCCGAAGCGCCTGTCACAATGCCCAGCCGCGGGTGGCCCCTTCTCCCTCCTGGATCCAGCCGTGCCAAAGCCAGCCGGCTGTGGCTCTTCCTTCCGCCGGGAATCGAGGCGCCACCTGGGTCCCTTGTCATCATCCCGTCCCCTGCTGCTTGGCTCCGTCGTCCGTGCCGTTTGTCAACGGATGGCTTTGCGCTCTTGCAGCCAAGAGCCCCGGGCCGTCCTTTCCGAGGGGCCGGAAACCCCGCCGTTTCCCATTTCGGCCTCCTTTCTCGACGTGGAATATTTGGAATCCATCACAGAGCAGAGTCCAGCATGCTTCAGTTAAGATCACCACCACCATCATCATCTTAATAATGGGCATCTATAGCAGTGTCCAGCTATATAGCAAGTAATAATAACAACAGTTGGCCTCTATAGTAGAGTGCCGGGAAGCCAGTGCTAGATATGAGCTGATGATGGTGGAGATGATGATGATAATTGGTATCTAGGTAGAGTCCAGTGTAGCCAGTGCTAGATATGAGCTAATAATAATAATAATACAGCTATGTAACAGGTAATAATAACAACAGTTGGCCTTTATAGTAGAGTGCCGGGAAGCCAGTGCTAGATATGATGCTGATGATGGTCTAGGTAGAGTGATGATGATAATTGGTAACAGGTCTAGGTAGAGTCCAGTGTAGCCAGTGCTAGATATGAGATAATAATAATAATAATAATCCAGCTTTATAAAAGGTAATAATAACAATTGGCCTCTATAGCAGAGTGCCGGGAAGCCAGTGCTAGATATGAGCTGATGATGGTGGCGATGATGATGATAATTGGTATCTAGGTAGAGTCCAGTGTAGCCAGTGCTAGATATGAGCTAATAATAATAATAATACAGCTATGTAACAGGTAATAATAACAACAGTTGGCCTCTATAGTAGAGTGCCGGGAAGCCAGTGCTAGATATGAGCTGATGATGGTGGCGATGATGATGATAATTGGTATCTAGGTAGAGTCCAGTGTAGCCAGTGCTAGATATGAGCTAATAATAATAATACAGCTATGTAACAGGTAATAATAACAACAGTTGGCCTCTATAGTAGAGTGCCGGGAAGCCAGTGCTAGATATGAGCTGATGATGGTGGCGATGATGATGATAATTGGTATCTAGGTAGAGTCCAGTGTAGCCAGTGCTAGATATGAGCTAATAATAATAATAAGTACAGCTATGTAATGGTGGGTAATAATAACAACAGTTGGCCTCTATAGTAGAGTGCCGGGGCCTCTAAGCCAGTGCTAGATATGAGCTGATGATGGTGGCGATGATGATGATAATTGGTATCTAGGTAGAGTCCAGTGTAGCCAGTGCTAGATATGAGCTAATAATAATAATACAGCTATGTAACAGGTAATAATAACAACAGTTGGCCTCTATAGTAGAGTGCCGGGAAGCCAGTGCTAGATATGAGCTGATGATGGTGGCGATGATGATGATAATTGGTATCTAGGTAGAGTCCAGTGTAGCCAGTGCTAGATATGAGCTAATAATAATAATAATACAGCTATGTAACAGGTAATAATAACAACAGTTGGCCTCTATAGTAGAGTGCCGGGAAGCCAGTGCTAGATATGAGCTGATGATGGTGGCGATGATGATGATAATTGGTATCTAGGTAGAGTCCAGTGTAGCCAGTGATAGATATGAGCTAATAATAATAATACAGCTATGTAACAGGTAATAATAACAACAGTTGGCCTCTATAGTAGAGTGCCGGGAAGCCAGTGCTAGATATGAGCTGATGATGGTGGCGATGATGATGATAATTGGTATCCGGGTAGAGTCCAGTGTAGCCAGTGCTAGATATGAGCTAATAATAATAATAATAATAATACAGCTATGTAACAGGTAATAATAACAACAGTTGGCCTCTATAGTAGAGTGCCGGGAAGCCAGTGCTAGATATGAGCTGATGATGGTGGCGATGATGATGATAATTGGTATCTAGGTAGAGTCCAGTGTAGCCAGTGCTAGATATGAGCTAATAATAATAATAATCAGCTATATAAATGGTAATAATAATAATAACAACAGTTGGCCTCTATAGCAGAGTGCTGGGAAGCCAGTGCTAGATATGAGCTAATAATAATAATCCAGCTATATAAAATGTAATAATAATAACAATTGGCCTCTATAGCAGAGTGCCGGAAGCCAGTGCTAGATATGAGCTAATAATAATAATAATAACCCAGCTATATAAAAGGTAATAATAATAACAACGATTGGCCTCTATAGCAGAGTGCCGGGAAGCCAGTGCTAGATATGAGCTAATAATAATAATAATAACCCAGCTATATAAAAGGTAATAATAATAACAATGATTGGCCTCTATAGCAGAGTGCCGGGAAGGCAGTGCTAGATATGAGCTAATAATAATAATAATCAAGCTGTATAAATGGTAATAATAATAATAACAACAGTTGGCCTCTATAGCAGAGTGCCAGGAAGCCAGTGCTACATATGAGCTAATAATAATAATAATAATCCAGCTATATACATGGTAATAATAATAACAACAATTGGCCTCCAGTGTAAGCCAGTGCTAGATATGAGCTAATAATAATAATAATACAGCTATGTAACAGGTAATAATAACAACAGTTGGCCTCTATAGTAGAGTGCCGGGAAGCCAGTGCTAGATATGAGCTGATGATGGTGGCGATGATGATGATAATTGGTATCTAGGTAGAGTCCAGTGTAGCCAGTGCTAGATATGAGCTAATAATAATAATAATACAGCTATGTAACAGGTAATAATAACAACAGTTGGCCTCTATAGTAGAGTGCCGGGAAGCCAGTGCTAGATATGAGCTGATGATGGTGGCGATGATGATGATAATTGGTATCTAGGTAGAGTCCAGTGTAGCCAGTGCTAGATATGAGCTAATAATAATAATATAACAGTAATAATAACAACAGTTGGCCTCTATAAGTAGAGTGCTGGGAAGCCAGTGCTAGATATGAGCTGATGATGGTGGAATGATGATGATAATTGAGTCTGTTGAGTCAGTAGCCAGTGCTAGATATGAACTAATAATAATAATAATAATACAGCTATGTAACAGGTAATAATAACAACAGTTGGCCTCTATAGCAGGTGCCGGGGAAGCCAGTGCTAGATATGAGCTGATGATGGTGGAGATGAGTGATGATAATTGGTATCTAGAGTGAGAGTCCAGTGCGCCATTGCTAGATATGCTAATAATAATAATAATAATCAAGCTATATAAATGGTAATAATAATAATAACAACAGTTGGCCTCTATAACAAGAGTGCTGGGAAGCCAGTGCTAGATATGAGCTAATAATAATAATCCAGCTATATAAATGGTAATAATAATAACAATTGGCCTCAATAGCAGAGTGCCGGGGAAGCCAGTGCTAGAATGAGCTAATAATAATAATAATAGCAGCTATATAAAGGCAATAATAATAACAACGATTGGCCTCTATAGCAGGTGCAGGGAGAGGCAGTGCTAGATATGAGCTAATAATAATAATAATATCCAGCTATGTAAATAGTAATAATAATTTAGCCTCTAGAGAGTCCAGGAAGCAGTGCTAGAATGAGCTAACTAATAATAATAGATGAAAACAAAGGTTAATTATAAGCTGCAAGATTTGCCTCTATAGAGAGTGCCGGAAGCCAGTCTAGATATGAGCTGTATGGGGATGTATATGTAATTGGATCTAGTCAGTTAACCCCCTTCTGGTTAAAACAATCAAATTGTGGTGATTAATGTTGGACATTTCAATAATAATAAACATCATTCAAATCATTTTACATCATTTCTCTTCATCAAAAATGAGAACAATAGCCATCATGACGTATTCCTTTCTCACAGGCAAACATCAATGCAGAGCCTTTTCTCTTTCGAATTTTAGGTCTGGGCTTTAGCAGTAAACCAGAGGCTCTGTCATCAAGTGTTCTCCCTTAGCACTAAAATTCCATTAATTTCAAAGCTCAACTGCACTATATTACCTCTAACATATATGGTATAACTTAGCACAGAGTGGATTAAAATGCATTTAATCAGGG
>JARBWK010000022.1:1472525-1509041 GCA_030556195.1 Anolis apletophallus
CCCGATACATTTCATACAAAGGCATTTATACTCGTAATGGATTCCAGTCAGTTAAACCCGCCCTTCTTCATGGTTAAAACAATCATAATTGGCTGGTGATTAATGTTGTTACATGACATTTCAATAATCCAATAAACATCATTCAAATCATTTACATCATTTCTCTGTCATCACTAAAATGAGAACAATAGCCATCTATAAACGTATTCCTTTCTCACAGGCAAACTTATCAATGCAGAGCCTCCTTGTTCTCTCTTCGCAACTTTTAGGTCTGGGCTTCTGCCAGCAGTGAAACCAGACCGGCTCTGTCATGCGCAATGATGTTCTCCCATTAGCACTAAGAATTCCATTAACTTTCATAGCTCAACTGCACTATATTCCCACTCATCTAACATATATGGTATAACTTGGCACAGAGTGGATTAAAATGCATTTAATCAGGGTGTTAGTCTTCTATAACATGTGCCTGATTGATTCCAGACACCAAAACCCTCTTTTCAGAGTTGACGGCAAGCAGGTAGCATCACTCTCTGACTGTACTTTTTGCTTGGAAAAGTACCAAACCTGCTTCAATACAGCTATGTAACAGGTAATAATAGCAACAGTTGGCCTCTATAGTAGAGTGCCGGGAAGCCAGTGCTAGATATGAGCTGATGATGGTGGCGATGATGATGATAATTGGTATCTAGGTAGAGTCCAGTGTAGCCAGTGCTAGATATGAGCTAATAATAATAATAATAATACAGCTATGTAACAGGTAATAATAACAACAGTTGGCCTCTATAGTAGAGTGCCGGGAAGCCAGTGCTAGATATGAGCTGATGATGGTGGAGATGATGATGATAATTGGTATCTAGGTAGAGTCCAGTGTAGCCAGTGCGAGATATGAGCTAATAATAATAATAATAATACAGCTATGTAACAGGTAATAATAACAACAGTTGGCCTCTATAGTAGAGTGCCGGGAAGCCAGTGCTAGATATGAGCTGATGATGGTGGCGATGATGATGATAATTGGTATCTAGGTAGAGTCCAGTGTAGCCAGTGCTAGATATGAGCTAATAATAATAATAATACAGCTATGTAACAGGTAATAATAACAACAGTTGGCCTCTATAGTAGAGTGCCGGGAAGCCAGTGCTAGATATGAGCTGATGATGGTGGCGAGATGATGATGATAAGAGTTGTAGGTATCTAGGTAGAATAATAACAACAGTCCTCTAGTGTAGCCAGTGCTGAGATATGAGCTAATAATAATAATAATAATACAGCTATGTAACAGGTAATAATAACAACAGTTGGCCTCTATAGTAGAGTGCCGGGAAGCCAGTGCTAGATATGAGCTGATGATGGTGGCGATGATGATGATAATTGGTATCTAGGTAGAGTCCAGTGTAGCCAGTGCTAGATATGAGCTAATAATAATAATAATACAGCTATGTAACAGGTAATAATAACAACAGTTGGCCTCTATAGTAGAGTGCCGGGAAGCCAGTGCTAGATATGAGCTGATGATGGTGGAGATGATGATGATAATTGGTATCTAGGTAGAGTCCAGTGTAGCCAGTGCTAGATATGAGCTAATAATAATAATAATACAGCTATGTAACAGGTAATAATAACAACAGTTGGCCTCTATAGTAGAGTGCCGGGAAGCCAGTGCTAGATATGAGCTGATGATGGTGGCGATGATGATGATAATTGGTATCTAGGTAGAGTCCAGTGTAGCCAGTGATAGATATGAGCTAATAATAATAATAATACAGCTATGTAACAGGTAATAATAACAACAGTTGGCCTCTATAGTAGAGTGCCGGGAAGCCAGTGCTAGATATGAGCTGATGATGGTGGCGATGATGATGATAATTGGTATCCGGGTAGAGTCCAGTGTAGCCAGTGCTAGATATGAGCTAATAATAATAATACAGCTATGTAACAGGTAATAATAACAACAGTTGGCCTCTATAGTAGAGTGCCGGGAAGCCAGTGCTAGATATGAGCTGATGATGGTGGCGATGATGATGATAATTGGTATCTAGGTAGAGTCCAGTGTAGCCAGTGCTAGATATGAGCTAATAATAATAATAATAATACAGCTATGTAACAGGTAATAATAACAACAGTTGGCCTCTATAGTAGAGTACCGGGAAGCCAGTGCTAGATATGAGCTGATGATGGTGGCGATGATGATGATAATTGGTATCTAGGTAGAGTCCAGTGTAGCCAGTGCTAGATATGAGCTAATAATAATAATAATAATACAGCTATGTAACAGGTAATAATAACAACAGTTGGCCTCTATAGTAGAGTACCGGGAAGCCAGTGCTAGATATGAGCTGATGATGGTGGCGATGATGATGATAATTGGTATCTAGGTAGAGTCCAGTGTAGCCATTGCTAGATATGAGCTAATAATAATAATAATAATCAAGCTATATAAATGGTAATAATAATAATAACAACAGTTGGCCTCTATAGCAGAGTGCTGGGAAGCCAGTGCTAGATATGAGCTAATAATAATAATCCAGCTATATAAATGGTAATAATAATAACAATTGGCCTCTATAGCAGAGTGCCGGGAAGCCAGTGCTAGATATGAGCTAATAATAATAATAATAACCCAGCTATATAAAAGGTAATAATAATAACAACGATTGGCCTCTATAGCAGAGTGCCGGGAAGGCAGTGCTAGATATGAGCTAATAATAATAATAATAATCCAGCTATATAAATGGTAATAATAATTGGCCTCTATAGCAGAGTGCCGGAAGACAGTTCTAGATATGAGCTAATAATAATAATAATAATCAAGCTATATAAATGGTAATAATAATAATAATAACAACAGTTGGCCTCTATAGCAGAGTGCCGGGAAGCCAGTGCTACATATGAGCTAATAATAATAATAATAATCCAGCTATATAAATGGTAATAATAATAATAACAATTGGCCTCCATAGCAGAGTGCCGGGAAGACAGTGCTAGATATGAGCTAATAATAATAATAATAATAATAATCAAGCTATATAAATGGTAATAATAATAATAATAACAACAGTTGGCCTCTATAGCAGAGTGCCGGGAAGCCAGTGCTAGATATGAGCTAATAATAATAATAATCCAGCTATATAAATGGTAATAATAATAACAACAATTGGCCTCCATAGCAGAGTGCCGGGAAGCCAGTGCTACATATGAGCTAATAATAATAATAATAATCCAGCTATATAAATGGTAATAATAATAACAACAATTGGCCTCCATAGCAGAGTGCCGGGAAGCCAGTGCTAGATATGAGCTGATGATGGTGGTGATGATGATAATTGGTGTCCAGTGTAGCCAGTGCTACATATGTGCTGCTGCTGCTGCTAATAATAATAATGATAATAATAATAATCCTTTATATCTAACAGATAGGCCTGGTTAGGTTCATCGGAATGCTCGTAAAATCGGAATGAATTCAGATTAAATTCCCATTCCGAAATTTCTGAAAAATTCGTAAAAATTTCTGCAATTTTTTCGGAAAATTTTGGAAGTCATTGAGATTCGAACCGCCAGCGCCCCCTACATCCGCATTTTGTTGAACCATTTTTTTCCTTGATCAAACAGGCCTACTAACAGAGTGCAATGGACCCCGTGCTGATAGTAATAATAATAATAGGTATGCATATCAGAGTCGAGTGCAGCATAGACCATGCTAGATATAGAGCAGAGTGCGACGTAGCCCGTGCTCGATGTGAGCTAATCTGTTTGCCACAAAGCAGATGGCAGACTTGGGGGGGGGGGGAGGGCCTCCCTGGGGGCCACTCTTTCCCGTTGGTGCTGCCTTCGTGTGCCAGGCGATGGCGGAAGAGGCCTCCTCGCTCGTTAGCTTGACGGAGAGCCCTGTCAGTGCGCCGCTTGTTGCATCCAGAGGGCCTGGAACCCGGTCTGAATGGTGGCAGGCTGCGCAACTTGATTCGTGGCTTGTGACAGCTACAACTCTTGGCCATTCTCTCTCTCTCTCTCTCTCCCGCAGCTCCGGAAGGGAAGCGCTCCTCGGGGCTGACGGCCGTCTGGGTGGCGCGCAACCGCTTTGCCGTCCTGGACCGCATGCATTCGGTAAGAGAACCTCAAAGGACATGCGGTCCCCGAGTTGCAGGCATCTAACTTACACACAGCTTTCGTCCATCAGAGGCGTTTCTTTGTAGTAAAATAATATGGTTGCACTATTTACAAGAACAAGGTTGCCATAACACAACTAAAGTTCACCTTCTCACTGGGAGAAAGGCCTCAGAGTGTGAGGTAGGCCTCAGAATGAGAAGGCCTCATGTGGGACTAAAGTTCACCTTCTCACTGGGAGAAAGGCCTCAGAGTGTGAGTACCTCAGAATGAGAACACTAAAGTTCACCTTCCTCCCCCAGGGAGGTGTGAGGCCTCCTGACCACTGAGTCAGTAAGACACAAATAAATAACACAACTAAAGTTCACCTTCTCACTGGGAGAAAGGCCTCAAGAGTGTGAGGTAGGCCTCAGAACACAACTAAAGTTCACCTTCTCACTGGGAGAAAGGCCTCATGTGAGGTGAAGATGAGAAGGCCTCATGTGTGAAGACGCATGAGGCCTTCTCATAGCGAGGCCTACCTCACACTCTGAGGCCTTCCTCCCCCAGGGAGGCCTCCTACCACTGAGTCAGTAACACAAATAAATAACACAACTAAAGTTCACCTTCTCACTGGGAGAAAGGCCTCAGAGTGTGAGGTAGGCCTCAGAGTGAAAAGGCCTCATGTGTGAAGACCCATGAGGCCTTCTCATACTGAGGCCTAGCTCACACTGAGGCCTACCTCACACTGAGGCCTTTCTCCCCCAAGGAGGCCTCCTACCACCGAGTCAGAAGTACAAATAAATAACACAACTAAAGTTCACCTTCTCACTGGGAGAAAGGCCTCAGAGTGTGAGGTAGGCCTCAGAATGAGAACACAACTAAAGTTCACCTTCTCACTGGGAGAAAGGCCTCAGAGTGTGAGGTAGGCCTCAGAATGAGAAGGCCTCATGTGTGAAGACCCATGAGGCCTTCTCATAGCGAGGCCTACCTCACACTCTGAGGCCTTTCTCCCCCAGGGAGGCCTACTACCAATGAGTCAGTAGCACAAATACGTAACACAACTAAAGTTCACCTTCTCACTGGGAGAAAGGCCTCAGAGTGTGAATGGTAGGCCTCAGAGTGTGAGGTAGGCCTCAGAATGAGAAGGCCTCATGTGTGAAATGACATGAGGCCTTCTCATACCGAGGCCTACCTCACACTCTGAGGCCTTTCTCCCCCAGGGAGGCCTACTACCGTACTACTGAGGCAGGAACACAAATAAATAACACAAAGTTCACCTTCTCACTGGGAGAAAAGCCTCAAAGTGTGAGGTAGGCCTCAGAATGAGAAGGCCTAGAGTGTGAAGACCCATGAGGCCTTCTCATAGCAGGAAAGGCCTCAGAGTGTGAGGTAGGCCTAATTCTGAGGCCTACCTCACACTCTGAGGCCTTCCTCCCACAGGGAGGCCTACTACCAATGAGTCAGTAGCACAAATACGCAACACAACTAAAGTTCACCTTCTCACTGGGAGAAAGGCCTCAGAGTGTGAGGTAGGCCTCAGAATGAGAAGGGCTCATGATCTCGAGACTGAGGTCCTCTCGTGCGGCGGCCATGTTGGGTTCTCATCCTGCTTTCTCCATTTGGCAGATCCTGATCAAGAACCTGAAGAACGAGATCACCAAGAAGGTGCAGGTGCCCAACTGCGACGAGATCTTCTACGCCGGGACCGGGAACCTTCTCCTGCGCGACGCCGACTCCATCACCCTCTTCGACGTCCAGCAGAAGCGGTGAGGGAGGGAAGGAGGGAGCCAGGATTGCTCTTCGCTTCCACTTCTTCCCCCTCATCTTTTCCTTGAATTGAGGGAAAGGGACCAGGCTTGCTTTTCTTGTTCTCCTTGTCCTCCTTCTCCTTCTTCATTTCCTCTCATCCTTCTTTTTCTCATCATTCTCCTCCTTTTCTTTCTTCTCATCCTTCTCTTTCTCATCCTTCTCCTTTTTCTTTCTTCTCGTCCTTCTCATCCTCTTTCTCATCTCCTCATTCTTATCATTTATTTCCTCTCATCCTTTTTCTTGTCATTCTCCTCCTTTTCTTTCTTCTCATCCTTCTCTTTCTCATCCTTCTCTTTCTTCTCATCCTTCTCTTTCTCGTCCTTCTCCTTTTTCTTTCTTCTGTATTTCATCTCATCCTCTCATCCTCCTTTTTCTTGTCATTCTCCTCCTTTTTTTCTTTGTTCTCATCCTTCTCCTCATTCTTATCCTTTATTTCCTCTCATCCTTCTTTTTCTCATCATTCTCCTACTTTTCTTTCTTCTCATCATTTTCTTTCTCATCCTTCTCCTTTTTCTTTCTTCTCGTCCTTCTCATCCTCTTTCTCATCTCCTCATTCTTATCATTTATTTCCTCTCATCCTTTTTCTTGTCATTCTCCTCCTTTTCTTTCTTCTCATCCTTCTCTTTCTTCTCATCATTCTCTTTCTCATCCTCCTTTTTCTTTCTTCTCATCCTCTTTCTCATCTCCTCATTCTTATCCTGTATTTCTCGTCCTTCTCATCCTCTTTCTCATCTCCTCATTCTTTATTTCGTCTCATCCTCCTTTTTCTTGTCATTCTCCTCCTCCTTTTCTTTGTTCTCATCCTTCTCTTTCTCATCCTTCTCCTCATTCTTATCCTTTATTTCCTCTCATCCTTCTTTTTCTTGACATTCTCCTTCTTTTCTTTCTTCTCATCCTCCTCCTTCTTCTCATCCTTGTCTATCTTCTCATCCTTCTCTTTCTCCGCCTCCTCCTGATTCTTACCCTTCTTTATTTCTTTCTTCTCGTCCTTCTCTTTCTCCTTCTCCTTATTCATATCCTTCTCCTTTTCTTCTCGTCCTTCTCTTTTTCATCTTCCTCCTTCTTGTATCCTCCTTCTCTTCTCCTCCTCTTTTTCTTTCTTCTTCTCCTCTTTCTCCTCTCTTCCTTCTCTTCCTCCTTGTTTTCCTTCTCCTCTTCTTCTTCTTCTTAATAATAATAATATTGGTATTATTTCCTGCCTCCCGGAAACACTTCTGCTCAGCAATCAAGGTGGTCGCCTTCCTTCCTTCTTTCCTTCTCTTCTCTTCTCTCCTCTCCTTCTCATGCTAATGCCTCCCCTTAGGACGCTGGCCTCAGTCAAGATCTCCAAGGTGAAGTACGTCATCTGGTCGGCGGACATGTCCCACGTGGCCCTCCTGGCCAAGCACGGTAAGCCCTCCCACCCCGCCACGAGGGAGAGAGCCGGGGGCTTTCCTTCTGGTGGCTTCCGCTGGGGGGGGGGGGCGCTGCCCAGGGGTCACGCCCTCCCTCTTGTCTCCTCTGCCCGGCAGCCATCATGATCTGCAACCGGAAGCTGGAGTCGCTCTGCAACATCCACGAGAACATCCGGGTGAAGAGCGGCGCCTGGGACGAGAGCGGCGTCTTCATCTACACCACCAGCAACCACATCAAGTACGCCGTCACCACCGGGTAAGCGCCCCCTCTTCGTGATCTCTCCCGACAGATGCCCAGACAGTCTCTCATTATTATTATTATTATTATTATTACTAGCTGTACCCGGCACGCGTTGCTGTGCCCTATTTAGGAGATGTGAGGAAGTGTGGGTATGTAAGGGTTGTTAATGTTGTGACAATGTGTTTTGTGTGTGTATATATGTGTATGTGTGTGTATGTATGTTTGTATGTTTGTGTGTCTCTGTGTGTGTCTGTGTACGCATGTGTGTGTGTCTGTGTATGTATATGTGTTTGTGTATGTATGTGTATGTTTGTTTGTATGTATTTGTGTGTGTATGTGTATGCATGTGTGTGCGTACGTGTGTGTGTGTATGTATGTTTGTATGTTTGTGTGTCTCTGTGTGTGTCTGTATGTGTCTGTGTACGCATGTGTGTGTGTCTGTGTATGTATATGTGTTTGTGTATGTATGTGTATGTTTGTTTGTATGTATTTGTGTGTATACATGCATGTGTGTGCGTACGTGTGTGTGTGTATGTATGTGTCTGTTTATGTACACTTTCCCCCTATATTTCCCCCCTCCCTCTCTCTGTCTGTTTTCCCCTTTTTCTCTCTCACTTCCCCGTCTCTGTCTCACTCTCGCCTCTCTCTCTCTCTACCCCCCCATCTCTCTCTGTCTGATTCCCCCTTATCTTTTCTCCCCCTTCTCTCTATCTTAGTCCTCCCCTCTGTCTCTCTCAGTCCCTCTCTCTTGCCCTGCCTCCCGCTTTGGCGCCCAGGCAGGGCCAGAGATGGGCGCCGCCCTCCGCCGTGGCCCTCTCGCAGCGTCGGCGCCTCAAAGAAGGTAAGCCCGGGAGCTTACCTTCTGTGGCGTCGCTGGATCCGCGAGGGCGGCGGCGGCGGAGGGCGGCTCGCCAATCTCCGGCCCTGCCTCCCGCTTTGGCGGGGAGGCAGGGCCTGAGATGGGCGATCCGCCCTCCGCCGTGGCCCCCGCGGTTGCAGCGGCGGCGCCTCAAAGAAGGTAAGCCCGGGAGCTTACCTTCTGTGAGGCGCGGTCGCTGGATCCGCGGGGGGCGGCGGCGGGGGCGGTTCGCCAATCTCCGGCCCTGCCTCCCGCTTTGGCACGAATGGGGGGAGGCAGGGCCTGAGATGGGCGATCCGCCCTCCGCCGTGGCCCCCCGCGGTTGCAGCGTCGGCGCCTCAAAGAAGGTAAGCCCGGGGGAGCTTACCTTCTGTGAGGCGCGGTCGCTGGATCCGCGGGGGGCGGCGGCGGAGGGCGGTTCGCCAATCTCCGGCCCTGCCTCCCGCTTTGGCGCGCATGGGGAGGCAGGGCCGGAGATGGGCGATCCGCCCTCCGCCGTGGCCCCCGCGGTTGCAGCGGCGGCGCCTCAAAGAAGGTACGCCCGGGAGCTTACCTGCTGGGAGGCGCGGTCGCGGGATCCGCGGGGGGCGGCGGCGGAGGGCGGTTCGCCCATCTCCGGCCCTGCCGCCCGCATTGGCGCATGGGGAGGCAGGGCCTGAGATGGGCGATCCGCCCTCCGCCCGTGGCCCCCGCGGTTGCAGCGTCGGCGCCTCAAAGAAGGTAAGCCCGGGAGCTTACCTTCTGTGAGGCGCGGTCGCTGGATCCGCGGGGGGCGGCGGCGGAGGGCGGTTCGCCAAGCTCCGGCCCGGCCACCCGCTTTGCGCGCATGGGGAGGCAGGGCCTGAGATGGGCGATCCGCCTCCGCCGTGGCCCCCGCGGTTGCAGCGTCGGCGCCTCAAAGAAGGTAAGCCCGGAGCTTACCTTCTGTGAGGCGCGGTCGCTGATCCGCTGGGGCGGCGGAGAGGCGGTTCGCACTCCGGCCCTGCCTCCCGCTTTGGCGCACTTGGGGAGGCAGGGCCGCAGATGGGCGATCCGCCCTCCTCCGTGGCCCCGCGGTTGCGGCGGGCGCCTCAAAGAAGGTAAGCCCGGAGCTTACCTTCTGTGAGGCGCGGTCGCTGGATCCGCGGGGCGGTGGCGGAGGGCGGTTCGCCAATCTCGGCCCTGCCTCCCGCGCGGGCGCGCTGGGGGAGGCTGGGCCGGAGATGGGCGATCCGCCCTCCGCCGTGCCCCCGCGGTTGCAGCGTCGGCGCCTGAAAGAAGGTAAGCCCGGGAGCTTACTTTCTTTGAGGCGCGGTCGCAGGATCCGCGGGGGACACGGCGGAGGGCGGATCGCCCATCTCCGGCCCTGCCTCCCGCCCTGGCGTGCATGGCCAGCGTCGTGCGTGCCCCCGCAACGGCCTGACGCCACCCACGGGACGCGTACGACAGTGGCGCGAGGAGGCGGTTAGGGCGCTGGCGGTGTGGGTGCGAAGGTTCTGGGTGAGTGGGGAGAGAGGGAGACGGGATGTGTTGGGGGGAGGGGGTTTCGGAGTGCGCCTGCGCGAGTGCTTTCCCTGTGTTCTGCGCTTGGGGCCAGCGCAGAACGGGAGGCAATGGGCGGTTTTGGGGGGCTTGTTTTGCGGGGGTTGCAAGGTAGGGAGGTGTGTTTTTTTGTGTTAAGGTTATACCTCGTGGCCTGGGGGAATGTGTCTCGTTGGATTGGTGTTTCTGGGGGGCATAGTTTGGCCGTGCATAAAGTCCTTTGCACGACCACTCGATTTTTATATATATAGATTATTGCTGTGGACTCATCTAGTTGTATCTCTAATAACAACAAAAAAAATTATTATTATCCTGTACATGCGGCCCGCTTTGTCATTTGCGATTTTAAATATTCTATTTGCATATTGTTCTTTTATTTACATGTTTGTATTTTTATTGTGTTGTTGATGTTTTTGATTCTTATTGTAATTTGTTGTTTGGGCCTGGCCTCATGTAAGACGCCCCGAGTCGCCGTTAGGGAGACGGTGGCGGGGTATAAATAAAGTTTATTAATAATAATAATAATGTATTTATTTATTTACTTATTTACTTACGACATTGATATGCCGCCCTTCTCACCCCGAAAAGGGAATCAGAGCAGCTTACAAGTCATATGAACATACAACATATTACATTACTAGCATAGTACTAATACATCATTCATAATATTAGTATTATATAATATTATATTGTTGCTGGGGGAAGGGCCCTGATGTCACAGGAGACATCATTTTTACATTTATAATAATAATAATAATAATCTTTATATCCTGCCACCATATAATAATAATGATAATAATAATCTCTCTCGGCATTACTTCACGAATGAAGACTCTTAGGAAGGACTCATCCCACGCTTTCTACAAGCGCGTTGATGACTAAAAAGGCCCATCTGAGATAGGCAAGTCCGGTTGCAGAAAGCACAGCAGAAAGTCTCCTTGGGTGATGTTGTTTCCAAGTTGCGCTTCTTTCTGCGTTGTCGAGACCCGTTCGGCGTGTCGTCTCGAAAGAGGCCGCAGCATTGTGGGTAGTGCGCCTCCACGCCTCCCGATGTGAGGCCAGGGTGGACCATTGTTGGTGATCAATCTGGCCGAGCCTGAGATGTTGTTTCAGGGAGTCCTTGTATCTCTTTTTGGGGGCGCCTCTCTTACGAGTTCACCATAGAGTAGTATCTTTGGGAGGTGGTGGTCCTCCATCCTAGAGACCTCGTGCCCTGCCCAACGCAGCTGTGTTCTCAATAGCGTGGCCTCAACGCTGGTGACCCCTGCTTGCTCAAGGACGGCAACATTCGTCACATAGTCGGTATATTTAGGATTGTGCGACGACAGCGCTGATGGAAGCGTTCAAGGAGTCGTAGGTGTTGGCGATAGGTGACCCATGTTTCAGACCCATAGAAGAGAACAGACAGTACGACAACTCTGTACACACTGATTTTGATGCTTTGCCTCAGGTGCTTGTTGCTCCAGACTCTTTTGTGAAGCCTTCCGAATGCACTCTATGCCTTTGCTAATCTGTGATCTATCTCTTTCTCAAACTTGGCGCCTGAAGAGATGATGCTTCACAGGGAGGTGAACTGATGAACGGACTTAAGCACAGATGTGCCTAAGCTGACGTGGGGAAGATGGTGTTCTTCCTGTGGTGTGGGCTGGTAGAGGACTTCCGTTTCCTTCAGGCTGACTTCCAGCCCAAACAGCTCTGCAGCTGCTGCAAAGCAGGACGTGAGGCGCTGCAGGGCTGCTTCTGAATGGGCGACAAGGGCAGCAGCATCAGCAAAAAGCAGCTCACGGACTAGATATAGTTTAGAGTCTTAGTGTGAGCCCTCAGACGGCTTAAGTTGAACAAGCTGCCATCAGTACAATAGCGTATATATATGCTATATATATAAATATAATAATAATATAAATTATAATTATGATACATAGCCACTTTGCGTCTCCTTTGAGAAAGATAAAGCAGGGTATAAATAAATATAATAACAACAATAATAAGGCAGGATTGCTTTTAATATATGAATGAATGAATGAATGAATGAATCTTGCTTTTAATATATGTGTTATGGCGACAATTTTTATGCTTATATTGTTTTGTTAATCTTATGGTGGTGTTGTTTACTCTGTATGCATTGTGATGTTATTTGGAATAAAGCTTTATTATTATTTTATTATTAATAATAATATCACACAGTCCTAGGCACTTGGGAAGTATTCAACTTGCGATTTTGGGATACGAAATCCGGCATATAGATCTCGTTTGCTGTGACGTCATGTGTTGTTGTGTCCGTGAAATAGAATCTTAAGAGTTGGAAGAGACCTCAAGGGCCACCCAGTCCCTGCTTAGTAGTACCGTGTTTCCCCGAAAGTATGACACCCCCGATTGTAAGACGTATCGGGGGTGTCAGCGGGGTCCGCTAATGTAAGCCGTACCCGAATGTAAGCCGTACCTCCTCGCCGCCGCCGCAAATCGGCCCATCGGAGGCGTGGCGCGTCGCCGCTTTGCCACACCTCTGTCTCTCTTCCCCCTCCCTTCCAAGGATTATGAGGATTACTACTACTACTACTACTACGCGTCGCTGCTTTGCCACGCCCCTGGCTCTCTTCCCCTTCCATTCCTTTGTCCAAGGAAGGGTGGGGGAAGAGAGCCAGGGGCGTGGCAAAGCGGCGATGCGTCACTCTGGCGCAGCGCCGCTTTGCCACGCCTCTGGCTCTCTTCCCCCACCCTTCCTTGGAGGCCTGGCAGAAAGGTGTGCCACGGAGGGGTGCCGCGGCTGATGGGCCGGTTGCGGCGGCGGCGTGACGGCGGCAGCAGCAGCGGCGTGGGCGTGGTGACGGGGTACGTCTTAGTTTATATAAGACGTACCCCGAAAGTAAGGCGTAGGGGGACTTTTCGGGGGGAAAGGAAAGTAAGACGCTGTCTTACTTTCGGGGAAACACGGTAGTAGTAGAAGTAGTAGTAATCCTCATAATTCCAACGTTGCGTTTGGGTTTGGCTGCAGGGACCACGGCATCATCCGCACGCTGGACCTGCCCATCTACGTGACGCGGGTGAAGGGCAACAACGTCTACTGCCTGGACCGGGAGTGCCGTCCCCGCGTCCTCACCATCGACCCCACCGAGTTCAAGTTCAAGCTCGCCCTCATCAACCGCAAGTACGACGAGGTAAAAGCACGGCCGCGGCACCTCGCTGGGTCGGGGATGAAGTCGCGCAAGTGCAAATGCATCCCCATTGAAACTCTTTGGGAGACCCCCCCCCCCAAAAGGCCTGTTGATGACATGCTCTGGGTTTGAAAGTGTTCTTACTCCCAGTGTAATGGTGTGCTTTGCTTGCGCAGGTGCTGCACATGGTGCGCAACGCCAAGCTGGTGGGGCAGTCCATCATCGCCTACCTGCAGAAGAAGGGCTACCCGGAGGTGGCGCTCCACTTCGTGAAGGACGAGAAGACGCGTTTCAGCCTGGCCCTCGAGTGCGGCAACATCGAGGTGAGCGAGCAAGAAGGGCCAAGGAGGAAGTGGCCCCACACGAGGAGGGCAGGCGTGGGGTCGGGCTGGGTGGCCTCTGGGGATCCCTTCCTTCTTCAGCGTAGTGGTGGCATAGCTAGGACAAGGCTGGCTTGGCCCTGCCCTCCTCAAGGCTGGAGAGGCTGCTGGTAGAGCTGAAGCCGGGGAGGGGGCGGGGATTGGCATGGCATGGCTCCGCCCCCTCTGGCTTCAGCTCTACCAGCAGCTTCTCCAGGCTTGAGGAGGGCAGGGCCAAGCCAGTGGTGGCATAGTTAGCACAAGGCTGGCTTGGCCCTGCCCTCCTCAAGGCGGGAGAAGCTGCTGGTAGAGCTGAAGATAAGGGCGGGGCTTGGCACGGCCTGGCTCCGCCCCCTCTGGCTTCAGCTCTACCAGCAGCTTCTCCAGGCTTGAGGATGGCAGTGCCAAGCCAGTGGTGGCATAGCTAGCACAGGGCTGGCTTGGCCCTGCCCTCCTCAAGGCTGGAGAAGCTGCTGGTAGAGCTGAAGGCGGGAGGGGCAGGGCTTGGCACAGCCTGGCTCAGCCCTCTCTGGCTTCAGCTCTACCAGCAGCTTCTCCAAGCTTGAGGATTGCAGTGCCAAGCCATTGGTGGCATAGCTAGCACAAGGCTGGCTTGGCCCTGCCCTCCTCAAGGCTGGAGAAGCTGCTGGTAGAGCTGAAGGCGGGGGAGGCGGGGCTTGGCACAGCCTGGCTCAGCCCTCTCTGGCTTCAGCTCTGCCAGCAGCTTCTCCAAGCTTGAGGATTGCAGTGCCAAGCCATTGGTGGCATAGCTAGCACAAGGCTGGCTTGGCCCTGCCCTCCTCAAGGCTGGAGAAGCTGCTGGTAGAGCTGAAGGCGGGGAGGGGGCGGGGCTTGGCACAGCCTGGCTCAGCCCTCTCTGGCTTCAGCTCTGCCAGCAGCTTCTCCAAGCTTGAGGATTGCAGTGCCAAGCCATTGGTGGCATAGCTAGCACAAGGCTGGCTTGGCCCTGCCCTCCTCAAGGCTGGAGAAGCTGCTGGTAGAGCTGAAGGCGGGGAGGGGGCGGGGCTTGGCACAGCCTGGCTCAGCCCTCTCTGGCTTCAGCTCTACCAGCAGCTTCTCCAAGCTTGAGGATTGCAGTGCCAAGCCATTGGTGGCATAGCTAGCACAAGGCTGGCTTGGCCCTGCCCTCCTCAAGGCTGGAGAAGCTGCTGGTAGAGCTGAAGGCGGGAGGGGCGGGGCTTGGCACAGCCTGGCTCAGCCCTCTCTGGCTTCAGCTCTACCAGCAGCTTCTCCAAGCTTGAGGATTGCAGTGCCAAGCCATTGGTGGCATAGCTAGCACAAGGCTGGCTTGGCCCTACCCTCCTCAAGGCTGGAGAAGCTGCTGGTAGAGCTGAAGGTGGGGGAGGGGGCGGGACTTGGTGCAGCCTGGCTCCACCCCCCTCTGGCTTCAGCTCTACCGGCATCTTCTCCAGGCTTGAGGAGGGCAGGGCCAAGCCAGTGGTGGGATAGCTAGCACAAGGCTGCTGGTAGAGCTGAAGCTTGGGGAGGGGGCGGGGCTTGGCACGGCCTGGCTCCGCCCCCCTCTGGCTTCAGCTCTACCAGCAGCTTCTCCAGGCTTGAGGAGGGCAGGGCCAAGCCGGTGGTGTCATTCTCCCTCCAAGAATTAACTGACAGGATTTCCTCTCTGCCTAGCAAATCTTAACTCCACTTCAGATAGTCCTTCCCCGGATCTATCTCTACTCCTCTACCAACTATCTTCCCTGATACCGTGTTTCCCCGAAAGTAAGACAGCGTCTTACTTTCTTTCCCCCCCCGAAAAGTCCCAGTACGCCTTACTTTCGGAGTACGGCTTACATTGGGCGACGGTAAGCCGTACCCCCGGCCGCCGCGTCACTCGGTCCCGCCTCCTCCGCCGCCGCCGCCGCCCTCCCTGCGGCCGCCTCTTCTCGGATCGGAAGAGAGCGGCTGAGGAGAACCCCTCAGCCGCCTCTCTTCCGTTCCCGAAGAGGGGCTGCAGAGAAGCGATCGCGCGGTTTCCCTGCAGCCCCCTCTTCGAAGAAAGGCGGCAGAGGGCTCTCAGCCGCCTCTCTTCCGTTCCCGAAGAGGGGCTGCAGGGAAACCGCGTGATCGGTCTCCTTGCAGCCCCCTCTTCGGGGAAAGGAAGAGAGGCGGCTGGGGAGAGCCCTCTGCGCCTCTCTTCCGTTCCCCGAAGAGGAGGCCGCAGGGAGGGCGGAGGAGGAGGCAGGACCGAGTGACGCGGGCGGCCGGGGTGCGGCTTACTTTCGAGTACGGCTTATATTAGCCGACCCCTCTGACACCCCCAATACGTCTTACAATCGGGGGTGTCTTACTATCGGGGAAACACGGTAGCTGTAGAATCTACTCACTAGCTAACCCTGCTACCGTGTTTCCCCGAAAGTAAGACAGTGTCTTACTTTCTTTTTATCCCCAAAAGCCCCACTATGTCTTACTTTCGGGGTATGTCTTATATTGGGAAAAAATTGTCAAAAAAAATTCGGAGGGGCACCACCGGCTGGGAGGGGCGCCACCGCGCCGACTCCGTGCCCCCACCGCCGCCGCACTGCCCTGCGTCGCCGGCCGCGCACGCGCAGAAGCACCTACAGGCGCTACAGCGCCTGTGGATGTTTCTGCGCACGCGCGAACGTCCACACACACGCAGTCGCACCCAAGCGCGCCTGCCGCTTTGGAGCCAGCGCGCATGCGCAAAACCTGCACGCATGCGCTCTGGCTCCAAAGCGGTAGGCGCTTGGGAGCAACTGCGCTTGTGCGTCGTTCGTCGCGCGTGCGCAGAAACGTCTACAGGCGCTATAGCGCCTGTAGGTGCTTGCGCTGCAGCGGCCGGGCGGCACAGGCAGGCAGGCGCAGAAAGGCGCACCGCGGAGGTGTGCCGCGGCCGATGGGGCCGTTTGCGGTGGTGTGGCGGTGAGTGACGCGGCGGCAGGGGGAGGCGGCAATATGTCTTACTTTCGGGGTACGGCTTATATTAGCCGACCCCCCTGAAACCCCCGATACGTCTTACAATCGGGGGTGTCTTACTATCGGGGAAACAGGGTAGCTACCTGACTACTTTCAGGCTTCTTGTCTACCACTAACTCCCACAACTCCTCTCCAACTCCCACAAATTACTTCACTCTACTCCCAGACTCTGTCTGACAGGGTTTTTCAAAACGCCCCCTTTCAAGGCATTTCTTTTTCTTTTTCTAAGTTAGGCTCCACCCCCTTCTCTACCAGCCAATCCTAACTCCCCTCATTTCCCTCCAGGCTGCTCTTAGGCACGTCCCCTTTTGGAAATGAGATCTAAGATGGCTGCCCCCAGGCAGTAGGCCAAAGAAATTGGCAGCCATTTTAAATCACATTTCCAAAAGGGGGCGTGCCTAAGAGCAGCCTGGAGGGAAATGAGGGGAGTTAGGATTGGCTGGTAGAAAGGGGGCGGAGCCTAACTTAGAAAAAGAAGAAGAAATGCCTTGAAAGGAGGCGTCTTGAAAAACCCTGGCAGACAGACCAAGCCTCCCAGGCAGGAAATGCATCCCATCATGCAGTGGTGCCTGGTAGCGACAGAGACGGACCGTGTGGCCTCTGAAGTCCAACTTCCTTGCTCTGTGTCTTTTCCCAGATTGCGCTGGAGGCGGCGAAGGCGCTGGACGACAAGGGCTGCTGGGAGAAGCTGGGGGAGGTGGCGCTGCTGCAGGGCAACCACCAGATCGTGGAGATGTGCTACCAGCGCACCAAGAACTTTGACCGGCTCTCCTTCCTCTACCTCATCACCGGCAACCTGGAGAAGCTGCGCAAGATGATGAAGATCGGTGCGCAACGCCCAACGCCCGCCCCCCCCCCTACTTCTGGCCATTGGCCTTAGTATACACTGCGCATGCGCACTGACCCTTCTTTCCTCCTCCCTTTCCAGCCGAAATCCGGAAGGACATGAGCGGACATTACCAGAACGCCTTGTACCTGGGAGACGTGGCCGAGCGCGTGCGCATCCTCAAGAACTGCGGGCAGAGTGAGTCACGTCCAAGTTATCAACAATCAATAATAATGGATCTGCGGCTGGGGTGGAATTTGCATAATCCCGCCCATTGCCCCTCCCTTAACCCTTTCCTCCACCACGGACACCCCAGTGTTTATTATTCTCTCAATTCGTGTGAATTTGCATAATCCCGCCCACTGCCCCTCCCTTAACCCTTTCCTCCACCACGGACACCCCAGGGTTTATTATTCTCTCAATTCGTGTGGAATTTGCATAATCCCGCCCACTTCCTCTCGCTTAACCCTTTCCTCCACCACGGACACCCCAGGGTTTATTATTCTCTCAATTCGTGTGGAATTTGCATAATCCCGCCCACTGCCCCTCGCTTAACCCTTTCCTCCACCACGGACACCCCAGTGTTTATTATTCTCTCAATTCGTGTGGAATTTGCATAATCCCGCCCACTTCCTCTCGCTTAACCCTTTCCTCCACCACGGACACCCCAGTGTTTATTATTCTCTCAATTCGTGTGGAATTTGCATAATCCCGCCCACTGCCCCTCCCTTAACCCTTTCCTCCACCACGGACACCCCAGTGTTTATTATTCTCTCAATTCGTGTGGAATTTGCATAATCCCGCCCACTTCCTCTCGCTTAACCCTTTCCTCCACCACGGACACCCCAGTGTTTATTATTCTCTGAATTCGTGTGGAATTTGCATAATCCCGCCCACTTCCTCTCCCTTAACCCTTTCCTCCACCACGGACACCCCAGTGTTTATTATTCTCTCAATTCGTGTGGAATTTGCATAATCCCGCCCACTTCCTCTTGCTTAACCCTTTCCTCCACCACGGACACCCCAGTGTTTATTATTCTCTCAATCCGTGTGGAATTTGCATAATCCCGCCCACTTCCTCTCGCTTAACCCTTTCCTCCACCACGGACACCCCAGTGTTTATTATTCTCTCAATTCGTGTGGAATTTGCATAATCCCGCCCACTTCCTCTTGCTTAACCCTTTCCTCCACCACAGACACCCCAGTGTTTATTATTCTCTCAATTCGTGTGGAATTTGCATAATCCCGCCCACTTCCTCTCGCTTAACCCTTTCCTCCACCACAGACACCCCAGTGTTTATTATTCTCTCAATCCGTGTGGAATTTGCATAATCCCGCCCACTTCCTCTCGCTTAACCCTTCCTCCACCGCCGACACCCCAGTGTGTATTATTATCTCAATTAGTGTGGAATTTGCATAATCCCGCCCACTTCCTCTCGCTTAACCCTTCCTCCACCACGGACACCCCAGTGTTTATTATTATCTCAATTCGTGTAACCCTTCCCTCCACCACGGAATTTGCATAATCCCGCCCACTTCCTCTCGCTTAACCCTTTCCTCCACCACAGACACCCCAGTGTTTATTATTCTCTCAATTCGTGTGGAATTTGCATAATCCCGCCCACTTCCTCTCGCTTAACCCTTTCCTCCACCACGGACACCCCAGTGTTTATTATTCTCTCAAAAATAAATTTCAAATAACCCAGGCAATGCCAAGCTAGTAAATAAAAAATACTCATTGGTCAGATTACAGATTACATTGTGTTGTTTTACTGTATTTCTATTATTATTATTGTTATTATTATTATTGGGATCCTCACGAACTGCAGCCAGAGTGAGTGACATGGAAGTAGTAGTAGTAGTAGTAGTAGGTCGTCTCTGTTTGCTTCTCCTCCCGACCTGATCTTTCCCCTTTCCCCTTCTCTTGCTTCTCTCTCTCTCTCTCTCTCTCTCTCTCTCTCTCCGCAGAGTCCTTGGCCTTCCTCACGGCTGCCACCCACGGCTTGGAAGAGGAAGCTCAGAGCCTGCAGGAGACCTTTGACCCGGAAAAGGAAGCGGTAGGTGTCACAGGGGGTGGGGAAGAGAGTAAAACCCAAAAAACACAAAACAACGCCCCTAAATTGAGCTGCGCAATGGGATGGAATGTCTGAAAAGCTCTGGCCATGTGGCAAAGAGGAAACACTGCAGAGTCTTGGTCACAGTTAGCAGAGATTTCATATCCCAGCCTCCGACTTTGAATAAGCCCACTTGAGCCCTGGCTTCCACCCAAACAAACTCCTTTGGAGGTTGGTTCTCCAGTTGTTGCTACGTGCATGTCTTTACAGCTCTGTGGTCAGTATATAGAGATACAACCATAGCAAGACACTCACATGACGGGGATGGCAATGGATTATAGATCTAGAGATGGCAAAGAGCAAGTGCACGGACACATTTATTTATGTATTTTACGACATTTATATGCCGCCCCTCTCACCCCGAGTGTAAATACAATATATGATATTATTGCCATAGCACAATATTAATCTATTATATAAAGGAGGTTCCGTCATCGAACGACTGACAGAGACAGAGAAACCTTCCAAGGCAGAGACGCCAAACTTGCCAACACAAATAGGCCTCAGGCAAGGAAGGTTTTTAGCAAAGAAATTCCCCCCCCAACCTAGAAGGCCCCCAAAACAACGATTAAAATAAAACTACATTTCCCAGCATCCTCTACGGCAGCCAGCGAAACCCATTGGCCAACATCGGCCCACACAAAATGCAGGGAGGCTGAGTAACTATAGTAACGCTGGGCAGAGCCAGCCAAGGCTAGGATAGAATGCTGAGTGATTTGAGTTTAGTCAGTTGGTGTTTGAGGGTTAAACTGCCAAGGCCAAGATCTAGGAGGGAGACAAATAGGGCACCAGGGACACAGGCACCACTGACAAACACATACCCCCAGAATAACACAAACTTACAAAACCCACAAAAAAAATCCTGCAACACAACCCCCCAAATACACAACAAACACACTGGCAAAAGCAACACCTCCTCCACATCACAACCAGCACACAGCCAGACTAAGACTACTATGTCACCACAACACACACAAAATACACCCCACAAATACCTGACAACTTTCCCAACACAAAACCCAGGACTGCACTCACTACTCACCACCACACACACCTCCAAATACACACACGTCCCAGGCACAATACTCCAGCAATTCCTACCCACACAACACACCACAACTTCCTATCACAACCCACCCCCCAACCTTACGGGACCCCGCACACACAACACCTACCACCACCACAAACAAAAACCAACTCCACCTATACTCCAACCACAACACAACACTGCACTGATACTCTACAAACACACACAAACACCCAAAATACCCCACCCACACAAGCATCAACCTCTACATCAACACTGAAAGACAACAAACATTGTATATCCACAAGCTCTGCAGAACGCCAGCAACACCACACACCGACAACTCCCCAGGACTTCAACATCCCACCCACCAGAACAACCCACAACGACACAGCCATGACCCCAACAAGACCATAACTAACAACAATTCCAACCCTTACATACTCAGACTTTCTCGCATCTCCTAAATAGGGCACAGCAACGCCTGCCGGGTACAGCTAGTATATATATATTACATTGTACTATAACATTATGCTGTAATACAAAATATATAATTATAATATATTAGTAGTAGTAGTAGTATTATAGTGTATTACGTTATAATATTATCAATATTTTATGTATATACAATATATTATATTACGCTTTACACTCTATACTTCATATTATATATATTATTACTAGCTGAGGACCCGGCGGTGCCCAGGTTAATTGAGAAAGGCATTGTGTGGCAAGGTTGGTGTTTATGAGTTGGATATGTGGCTTGCAGTGGTCTCTGGAAGTTAGTGAGGGTACTGCGAGTCCCATCATCCATGGTCCATCCTTCGCCAAACTGCACCAGGATGTAGAGTGGGACATGGGGACTCTGTGTGCCAAGTGTGGTCTTGATCAGTCATTGGATGAGGGTCGCAGCGGGCTCTGGAAGTGAGGGAAGCTACTGGAAGTCCTATCATCCACGGTCCCCCCTTCTCCAAACTGGACCAGGACGTAGAGTGGGTCATGGGGGTTCTGTGTACCAAATTTGGTCTTGATCAGTTTTTGGATGAGGGTCGCAGCAGTCTTGTGAAGTGAGTAGAGGTACTTAAAAGTCCCATCATCCAGGATGTAGAGTGGGTCATGGGGGCTCTGTGTGCCAAGTTTGGTCTGCATTGGTCATTGGATGAGGGTCGCAGTGGTTTCAGTAAGTGAGTGAAGGTACTGCAGATCCCATCATCCATGGACCATCCCCCTTAGAACTGGAGCAGGATGTACTCTGTGTGGCAAGTTTGGCCTGGATTGTGATTTGTAGGGGCTGCAGTGGTCTGTGGGAAGTGAATCAGGTGATGGTACTGCAAATCCCATCATTTGTGGCCCATCCTGCCCTAAACTGCTCCAGTTTGTAAAGTGGGCCATTGGGCCTCTGTGTGCCAAGTTTGGGCCTGATTCATCATTGGTGTGGACCACAGTGCTCTAAGGAAGTGAATTGAAGTACTGCAAGTCCCATCATCCATGGTCCATCCTCCCTCAAACTGCACCAGGACGTAGGGTGCATCTTGGGGGTGTCTGTGTGCCAAGCTTGGTCTTGTTCTGTCATTGTTGGGGGCCTAGTCAGGAAAATCAAGTTAAGGAAGCCTTGCTGTCAATTTTGGGCCTGGTCTGTGATTTATAGGGGCTGCAGTGTTGTTTGGGAAGTGAATGAGGTGAAGGTACTGCAAATCCCATCATTCGTGGTCCATCCTGCCATAAACCGCACCAGGTTGTGAAGTGGGCCATTGGGCCCCTGTGTGCCAAGTTTGGTCCTGATCCGTCATTGCTGTGGGCCGCAGTGACCGCCTGCCTGAGGGCTTTCCTTTTCCCTCTGCGTCCACCTTAGAATGTTGGAATGTAGATGGCCAATCAGAGTTCTTTATGCAAGTATTCCCTCAGTGGCAACCAATCCCCTCTGTCTGGGGCCGTAGAATGTTGGAGTTCTGAGGCTGGCCAATCAGAGCCCTTTATACAATTAATCCCACAGTGGCAACCAATCGAAACGCTGCCACATATTCCTCTGCACCTTCTGCCCCCTCCACAAATACTGACTTTTATTATATACACTAGCTTGGGGACCCGGCGGTGCCCGGGTCACTTGAGAAAGGCATTGTGTGTCAAGGTTGGTCCTTATTATAAGTGTACGTGGTTCGTAGTGGTTTCAGGAAGGTAGTGAAGGTACTGCGAGTCCCATTATCCATGGTGTACCCTCCTCCAAAGTGCAGCAGGATTTAGAGTGGGTCATTGAGGCTCTGTCTGCCAAGTTTGGCCCTGATCGATCATTATTGGGAGTTGCAATGGTATCATGAAATTATTGAAGGTACTGCAAGTCCCATCATCTGTGGTCCATCTCACACAAAACTGTACCAGGACGTAGAGTGGGTCATGAGGGCTCTGTGTGGCAGGTTTGGTGTTGATCAGTCATTGGATTAGGTTTGCAGCAGTCTTGGAAAGTGAGGGAAGGTACTTCAAGTCCCATCATCCATGTTCTGCCCCCCTCCAAACTTCAGTAGGATGTAGAGTGGGTCTCTGGGGCTCTGTGTGCCAGGTGTGGTTTTTATAGGTGTTTGTTGGGGGCCGTAGTGGTCTGTGGTAGTAGAGGGGTGTGAAAGTACTACAAATCCCATCGTCCATTGGCAGCCCCCCCCCCCCCAAACCTCACCAGGACGTGAAGGCAGTCATGGGGGTTATGTGTGCCAAGTGTGGTCTCGATCAGTAATTGGATGTGGGTCGCTGCGGACTTGGGAAGTGAGTAGAGGTAGTTCAAGTCCCATCATCCATGGTCCGCCGCCAATCAGAACACCCACATACATAAAAACATTCCGCTTTATTATATACTAGCTTGGGGACTCGGCGTTGCCCGGGTCATTTGAGAAGCGCAGCAGGATGTAGAGTGGGCCATGGGGGCTCTGTGTGCCAAGTTTGGTCTTGATCCATCATTATTGGGAGTTGCAGTGGTATCATGAAATTACTGAAGGTAGTGCAAGTCCCATCATCTCTGTCCCCCCCAAGTGTAGTAGGATGTAGATTGGGTCATGGGGGCTCTGTGTGCTAAGTTTGGTCTGTATTGGTGAATGGATGAGGGATGCATTCTTTTTCGGAAGTGAGTGAAGGTACTTCAAGTCCCATCATCCGTGGTCCGTCTCACACCAAACTCCAGTAGGATGTAGAGTGGGTCATGAGGGCTCTGTGTGCCAGATTTGGTGTTGACCAGTCATTGGATTAGGTTTGTAGCAGGATTGGGAAGTGAGGTACTGCAAGTCCCATCATCCATGTTCTGCCCCCCTCCAAACTTCAGTAGTATGTAGAGTGGGTCACTGGGGCTCTGTGTGCCAAGTGTGGACTTTCTCTGTGTTTTTGGGGGGCCACAGTGGTCTGTGGGAACAGAGGGGTGTGAAAATACTACAAATTCCATCATCCATTGTCAGTCCTCCCCCAAACCTCACCAGGACGTGAAGGCAGTCATGGGGGTTATGTGTGCCAAGTTTGGTCTCAATCGATAATTGGATGAGGGTCGCAGCAGACTTGGGAAGTGAGTAGAGGTACTTCAAGTCCCATCATCCATGGTCCACCCTCCTCCGAACTGCACCAGAATGTAGAGTGGGTCATGAGGGCTCTGTGTGGCAAGTTTGGTGTTGATCAATCATAGGATTAGGTTTGTAGCAGTCTTGGAAAGTGAGGGAAGGTACTGCAAGACCCATCATCCATGTTCTGTCCCCCCCAACTTCAGTAGTATGTAGAGTGGGTCACTGGGGCTCTGTGTGCCAAGTGTGGTCTTTATCAGTGTTTCTTGGGGGCCACAGTGGTCTGTGGGAACAGAGGGGTGTAAAAGTACTACAAATCCCATCATCCATTGTCAGTCCTCCCCCAAACCTCACCAGGGCGTGAAGGCAGTCATGGGGGTTATGTGTGCCAAGTTTGGGCTCGATCAGTGATTGGATGAGGGTTGCAGCGGACTTGGGAAGTGAGTAGAGGCACTTCAAGTCCCATCATCCATGGCCCACCCTCCTCCAAACTGCACCAGGACGTAGAGTGGGTCATGGGGGCTGTGTGTGCTGAGTGTGGTCTGTATTGGTCCTTTTTGGTGGCCTCAGTGGTCTGTGGGAACCAAAGTGTTGGAAAGTACTACAAATCCCATAATCCGTGGGTCATGTCCCCCTACCCACGCCAGGGCATAAAGGGGGTTAGGGGGTTATGTGTACCAAGTTTGGTGCAGGTCCATCACCCGCGCTGGTCGCTGTGGCCTGTGAAAGTGGCTGCCACATCTCCGCCCTGGCCTGTGAAAGTGGCTGCTTCCGCCCTTCTGCCCTCCCGCCCTCCGCATACACACATACAAACATTCCGCTTTATAGAGGTATACAGATACAGATAGAGATGAGATAGAGATAGATATTATACATTATACTCTATACTTTCTTAACCCTTTGGTGGACTGGGCTGTGAACACATGTCAATCAGAACTGTATTTCTCCATGCGTTCCTATCTAATACAGCCTTTTTCTACCTGGCAAGAAGGGCCAGGCCCTTATGCTTTGGCCTCCCTCCTCTTTGCTTTGAGTAGACCTTTAGAGGCCCAATGGCCCAGTCTCAAGCCTCTCTCCCTCCTCTTCGCAGATCCCGGAGATTGACCCCGAGGCCCGCCTGCTACAGCCGCCGGCCCCCATCATGCCGCTGGACACCAACTGGCCCCTGCTGACCGTCTCCAAGGGCTTCTTCGAAGGCACCATCGCCAGCAAAGGTGCGTCAGTGGCAGCAGGGCTTCGGGTTGGTGGTTTGGGGTCATTGGAGACCCTTCCTGTTCGGGGGAAGAGGGCAAAGTGTACGGGAAAGGCCCCCCAAGCCCTTACAGGGCCTTTTTTGGGATGCATGAAGCGAGACCTCTCCACTTGGGCCTTGCGCGTGCAGATTGTACTGGGCAGTCGCTCTTGGATCTGAGCTTCCCTCCCTTCCAGTTAGTGTTTATGTTCATTTTCAGCCGTTGTAGGGTCGTTAGCTGCCTTTTGGCCCTATTATTAATTATCATAATATTATTATTTATTACTAGCTGTCCCCTGCCACGCGTTGCTGTGGCCCGGTCCGTGTATATGTGTTTTGTGTGTGCTATGCTAATAATAGAATGTAATATAATATATTGTATCTATATATATAAAAAGAGAGAGTCCGTTTTTGACGCCATTGCACGGACACACCATAACACCCAGACCCTCAAAACCCACCACACACATTTCAACAGACCAGCAGCTACAAACATGGCACAAAAAAAACCCAAAGCATAACTCCTAAGACCCCTAAAACCGGCCCCCCAAAAACCCCATACAAACCTATGGAGGGATCCGGAACACCAAAAACTACAACCAAAATGGCGCAAAACCACTTCCTGTCCCACAAATAACACTCCCCGGAAGTTGTCCCTCAAAAAAAACCCGCCAGGAAACACATACCTAAAACACAGACAGTTCGTAGCCTTCTCCCTCTCCTCCGCTGCCTCTCTTCCGCTCCCAGCAGAGGAGGGAAGGAGAGGGACCATGTGGGCCACTTTCGCAGGAGGAGCTGAGGGACGTGCGCCAACCACAGCAACGCTCTCCAACGCAGCCCTCCTCCCTCCGAAGGTCACTCTTCGACCCACCCTGTGGCTGGGAAGTGACGAAGGGGAGCGATGGCGCGGCGCCATGGCCGCTCTTCCGGCCCCTTTTCGCTCTCCTCCGCCGCCTCCGTGCTGCTCCCTGAAGAGGAGGACGAAAGGGGCCCCCGCGCAATCGCTCTCCCTTCGCCCTTTTTTTCTGGAAGCGGAAGAGAGATCGCGCAGGGGCCCCTTTCGTCCTCCTCTTCAGGGAGCAGCACTGAACCGGCAGAGGAGAGCGCACAGGGGCCGGAAGAACGGCCATGGCGCTGCCGCCATCACTCCCCCTTCGCCACTTCCCTGCCACAGGGTGGGCCGAAGAGCGACCTTCGCAGGGAAGAGGGCTGCGGTGGAGAACGGTGCTCTGGTCGGGCCCATGTCCTCCACCTCCTCCTGCGAAAGGGCCCGTGGTCTCTCTCCCTTCCCCTCCTCTTCTGGGAACGGCAGAGAGGCACCGGAGGAGAGCGAGAGGGCGGCCATCAGGAACCAGAACAGACGGACAACGAAGACACAGGCAAGCTGACCAAAAACAAAACAAAAAAAAACCCCACTACTGCACAAAAAAACACAAACCTACACAAATAAACACATACATAGACACCAATAGTATATATACACACACATACAAATATATACACACACAAAACCACAAACACATATATACACAAACCCATACATTCACCCACCCACACACAAACACCCCCAAATATACACAGACACAAATAAAAACACACACACACAACAATTAAACACACATACAGCCATACATACACACAACCAAACACACATATATACACACACAACACACACTCACATCATAACATACCCTTACATACTTTCCAACATCTCCTACATAGGGCACAGCAACGCGTGCCGGGTTAACTAGTATACATATAATAATGATAATTACAATCTAATAATAATATGATATTATAATTGTATATTTTATATTATATGCAATATTGCTAATAATATTACAATATTGATTGATTGATTGATTGATTTTATTATTTATGAGTCGCCCTCCACGTCAGTGCTCCGGGCGACTTACACACAAAAACACATAAAAGAATTCAATAGTTAAAAGCTAAAAGAATAAAAAGATTAATTAAAATAGTTCCAGTAGCTCAGGCTAAGTCTGGGGGGTGTCCTTAGCCATAAGCCTTTCGGAAGAGCCAGGTCTTCAGTGCGGTCAGGAACTGGGGCATGTCCCGGATGGCTCTCTGATCCGCCGGCATCAAGTTCCAAAGGACAGGGGCCGCGATGGAAAAAGCTCTCCGTCTCGTGGTGTCGAGGCGGGCCTCACTCACACCTGGGATGCGGAGAAGGTCCCTGTTTCCTGAGCGCGCGACCTTAAATGAGCTGGTTCGGACAAGCGGTCTTTTAAATAAGCTGGGCCGGCGCCATGGAGGGCCTTAAAGGTAAGCGACAGGATCTTGTGGATGGCTCTGAGCTCGACTGGCAGCCAGTGCAGGCGCTGCAGAGATGGCGCGATATGGCATCTCAGCGGTGTCCCGGTGAGGAGTCTGGCGGCTGCATTCTGCACCAGCTGGATTTTACGAGTGGTTGACTGCGGCAACCCCACGTACAAGGCATTACAGTAGTCCAGCCGTGATGTCACTGTGGCATGGACCACAGTAGCCAGCGCATCTGATGGAAGGTAAGGTGCCAGTTGACGTGCCTGGCGTAGGTGGAAAAAGCTCCTTACTTGTCGCAGCAACCTGGGCCTCCAGTGAGAGTCTCGAGTCTAGTATCACACCGAGACTCTTCACCGACGGGGCCGGGATCAGCGGCTCTCCCTCAAAGAGAGGCAGCGGAATGGGTGGCTCTGGGCGTCCCGGCCATAGAATCTCTGTCTTTGATGGATTGATCTTGAGTTTGTATGAGCGGAGCCATCTGGTCACTGCCTCTAGTCCTTGTCTGAAGTTCTCAGGCACCGATGTTACACCTGGCTCAAGCTTCAGCAGAAGCTGGGTGTCATCTGCATATTGGTAGCACCCCAATCCAAAACTTCTGGCTATGCTTGCCAAGGGTTGGACGTAGATGTTAAAAAGCGTTGGTGACAAAATGGCGCCTTGGGGGACTCCACAGTCCAGGGTGGATTTCTTGGACGCTTGGCCTCGCCACTCAACACGCTGCGAACGGCCCCGCAGGAAGGAATCGAACCAGGCCAAAGCTGTGCCTTGAATCCCAATGGCTGATAGTCGCCGCAACAGCAAGTCATGGTCCACCGTGTCGAACGCCGCGGTGAGGTCAAGCAGCACCAGGATAGCAGAACCTCCCTTCTCCAATTGGCGGCGGATGTCAGTCCGTAATGGCCACCAGGGCGGTCTCGGTCCTGTCCGGCGCGGAAACCCGATTGTAATGGTATAGTACAATACAGTAATATATAATACTGATATTGTACTATGCTAATATATATTATATAAAATAATAACTTATTTGGTATTTATTTAATAATAATAGTGTAATAATATATTTAATATTAATACATTTAATAATAATAATAATACAAAATTAAAATCAGAGGTGAAACACCATTAAAACAGATTTCACCAAGATATACAGGTGTTAAAATAACAAAGGTGGGTTATCAATCAATGTCGTCATCATCATCATCATAATAGTAATTTTTGCAGGCAAAGGAGGGGCCTTGGCCGCGGACATCGACATCGACACCGTGGGCACCGAAGGCTGGGGAGAAGACGCGGAGCTGCAGCTGGACGAAGGTGGCCGTGCGCAATCAGTCCTTCTCGATTAGCAGCCGTCGTTATGTGTATCCCACTGGGGTTGGGCTGGGTGGCCTTTAGGGGTCTCTTCCAACCATCTCTCACACGATCATATCTATGGCCATCTGCCTGTGGCTGGGAGGGACTAGACGGTGCCTACCCTGCATGGCAAAAAGAAGGGGGTTGGGCTGGATGGGATGTCCTAGTGTTGGGATGGGATCCCCAATAATAATAATAATAATCCTAGTGTTTGGATGGGATCCCCATTATTATTATTATTATTATTGGGGATCCCATCCAAACACTAGGATTATTATTATTATTATTATTATTGGGGATCCCATCCCAACACTAGGATTATTATTATTATTATTTTTGGGAATCCCATCCCAACACTAGGATTATTATTATTATTTTTGGGAATCCCATCCCAACACTAGGATTATTATTATTATTATTTTGCGGAATCCCATCCCAACACTAGGATTATTATTATTATTATTTTTGGGAATCCCATCTCAACACTAGGATTATTATTATTATTATTGGGGATCCCATCCCAACACTAGGATTATTATTATTATTATTATTGGGGATCCCATCCAAACACTAGGATTATTATTATTATTATTATTATTATTATTTTGCGGAATCCCATCCCAACACTAGGATTATTATTATTATTATTTTTGGGAATCCCATCTCAACACTAGGATTATTATTATTATTATTATTGGGGATCCCATCCCAACACTAGGATTATTATTATTATTATTTTTGGGAATCCCATCCCAACACTAGGATTATTATTATTATTATTTTGCGGAATCCCATCCCAACACTAGGATTATTATTATTATTATTTTGGGGAATCCCATCCCAACACTAGGATTATTATTATTATTATTATTATTTTGCGGAATCCCATCCCAACACTAGGATTATTATTATTATTATTATTATTGGGGATCCCATCCCAACACTACAATTATTATTATTATTATTGGGGATCCCATCCCAACACTTATTATTATTATTATTGGTGATCCCATCCCAACACTAGGATTATTATTATTATTATTATTATTATTATTGGGGATCCCATCCCAACACTAGGATTATTATTATTATTATTATTATTGGGGTTCCTATCCCAACTCTAGGATTATTATTATTATTATTATTGGGAATATGTCTATCTCCTAGCGGGTTGGACTGGATGGCCTTTGGGGGTCCCATTCCAACTCTAAGCGTCTTTCACGGCCCTCGTCGTACGGGGAGAACGTTGTCCCTGACCGGTGTCTCTGACCCACTTGCAGATGGCTTTGTGGACGCCGGGGAAGGCTTTGGCGAAGAGGCCTCTGCGGCGAAAGGCAACGAGGAAGGAGGCGGGTGGGAGGTGGAGGAGGACCTGGACCTGCCCCCCGAACTGGTAAGGCCCCCCAGGGGAGAGCAGGTGGGCTGCCCCCCCGTCTCCGGGAGCACGACAGCCCTGCGGTGCTGACCCTGCCGGCCTGCCTCCCTCCCTGGCCCCCTTCCTCCTCCTCTCCTTTTGTGCTTCCAGGAGGCGGCCGCCGGTTCTGCCGGGGAAGCTGAGGACGGGTTCTTCGTGCCCCCCACCAAAGGCACCAGCCCTGCCCAGGTAAGGGGGGAAGAGGCGCGGCCACGGGAATCACTTCCGTGGTTGTCGTACGCCGTAGAACGGAATTAAAGGCCACTCCCAGAATGCATTGGAGACGGACAAGGACAACACCTCCGTCCTTCTAAGGCCATTCCAATCCCTCTTGCGCCGCCCCTCCTGCCCATGTACTCGTGAATGGGTACACATGGGGGGTCACATGGGGGGGATCGGGGACACAAGGGGGGGGAGAGAAAGATATTGGTGGGTGGGTGGGGAGATTGACAGATAGATAGATAACGAGAGGAATGTATTGATGGATGGATAGGTGAATTGGTTGGTTGGTAGGGAGGGAAAGACACAAGAGAAGCCATGCTCAGCTCTTTGAGGATGGATGGAAGGAAGGATCGAAGGAAGGAAGGATGGATAGATCGAAGGATGGCTGGATGGAAGGATGGATGGATAGATCGAAGGAAAAATGGATGGAAGGATGGATGGATAGATAGATGGATGGAAGGGTGAATGATGGATGGATAAATAGATTGAAGGATGGAAGGATGGGTGGATTGAAGGAAGGAAGGAAGGAATGAAAGATGGATGGATCGAAGGAAGGATGGGTTGAAAGATGGATCGATCGATCGAAGGAAGGATGGGTTGAAAGACGGATCGATCGAAGGAAGGAAGGATGGATTGAAAGATGGATCGATCGAAGGAAGGAAGGATGGGTTGAAAGACGGATCGATCGAAGGAAGGAAGGAAGGATGGGTTGAAGGATGGATGGATGGATGGATCGAAGGAAGGATGGGTTGAAAGACGGATGGATCGAAGGAAGGAAGGAAGGAATGAAAGATGGATGGATGGATGGAAGAAAGGAAGGATGGGTTGAAAGATGGATCGAAGGAAGGAAGGAAGGAAGGAAGGAAGGAAGGAAGGAAGGAAGGAAGGAAGGAAGGATGGGTTGAAGGATGGATGGATCGAAGGAAGGAAGGGTTGAAAGACGGATGGATCGAAGGAAGGATGGATGGATGGATCGATCGAAGGAAGGATGGGTTGAAAGACGGATCGATCGAAGGAAGGAAGGAAGGATGGGTTGAAGGATGGATGGATGGATGGAAGGAAGGAAGGAAGGGTTGAAAGACGGATGGATCGAAGGAAGGATGGAAGGAAGGATGGGTTGAAGGATGGATGGATGGATCGAAGGAAGGAAGGGTTGAAGGATGGGTTGAAGGATGGATGGATGGATGGATCGAAGGAGGGATGGTTGGATTGAAGGAAGGATGGGTGGATGGATCGCAGGAAGGAAGGAAGGATGGGTGGAAGGATGGATGGATAGAAGGAAAGAAGGATGGGTGAATGGATATAAGGAAGGGTGAGTGGATGGATGGATGGAGGGATGGATGGATGGATGGATAGATAGATAGATAGATAGAAGGATTGGTAGATAGATAGATGGATTGGTAGGTAGGTAAAGACACCAGTCAATAGATAGGTGTATTGGTGGGTGGGTGGATGGATGGAGAGGTGGATGAACAGATGATAGAAGAAGACAAAGAAAGAAAGGAATAGGTAAGTGGGTTGGCAGAAAGAGAGAATAGAGCAGAATAAAGCTATTGCCATTGTACATTGTGCAACGGAATTAAATGCCACCCCCCGTGACATATGCATATATGTAGAATGGCAAGGGCCAAGCATGCCTTCCTTCCCCTTTGGCTTGGGCTCGGCCTCTGGGTCCAGGCCTTGACCCTCTTCCCTTCCTCTTCCTCCTCCAGGTCTGGTGCAACAACTCCCAGCTGCCCGTCGACCACGTCCTGGCCGGCTCCTTCGAGACAGCCATGCGGGTGAGTCCTCCCTTCGGGGGCAAGAGGAAGGCGAGGCGGCAGTGTGATGCGCCCACGAAGAAGGCCAATACCAGCATATTCTACTATTAGTATTATATAATATATTGTACTAGATCAATATCAGGTTGGGTGGTGTCTTCCTTTATGGTAGGAGGGGGTTGGACTAGATGGTCTTTGGGGTCTCTTCCAGCCCTAGGATCCTATTATTATTATTATTATTATTATGGGGTCTCTTCCAACTCTAGGATCCTATTAATATTATTAAGCAGAGGCTGGGTGGCCATCTGTTGCGAGGGATTGGATAGTACTGAATTGGATGGCCTTTTGGAGTCATTATTATTATTATTATTATTATTATGACGCTGGATGGCCATCTGTTGGGCGGATCAGATGGTTCATTTAATGCAGAAGGGGACTGAATAGAATGGCCTTTGGAACTCTCTCTCTCTTCCAGGATGCTGTTGTTGTTGTTATTATTATTATTATTATTATGGGGTCTCTTCCAACTCTGGGATCCTACTAATATTATTAAGCAGAGGCTGGGTGGCCATCTGTTGCGAGGGATTGGATAGTACTGAATTGGATGGCCTTTTGGAGTCATTATTATTATTATTATTATTATTATGACGCTGGATGGCCATCTGTTGGGCGGATCAGATGGTTCATTTAATGCAGAAGGGGACTGAATAGAATGGCCTTTGGAACTCTCTCTCTCTTCCAGGATGCTGTTGTTGTTATTACGGTATTATTATTATTATTATGGGGTCTCTTCCAACTCTAGGATCCTACTAATATTATTAAGCAGAGGCTGGGTGGCCATCTGTTGCGAGGGATTGGATGGTGCTGAATTGGATGGCCTTTTGGGGTCATAATAATTATTATTATTATTATTATTATTTTGACGCTGGATGGCCATCTGTTGGGGGGATCAGATGGTTCTTTTATGGCAAAAAGGGACTGAATAGAATGGCCTTTGGAACTCTCTCTTTTCCAGGATGCTGTTGTTGTTGTTGTTATTATTATTATTATTATTATGGGGTCTCTTGCAAATCTAGGATCCTATTAATATTCTTAAGCAGAGGCTGGGTGTCCTCTGCTTCCGAGGGATTGGATAGTGCTGAATTGGATGGCCTTTTGGAGTCATTATTATTATTATTATTATTATTATTATTATTGTGACGCTGGATGGCCATTTTGTTGGGGGGATCAGATGGTTCTTTTATGGCAGAAGGGGACTGAATAGAATGGCCTTTGGAACTCTCACTCTTCCAGGATGCTGTTGTTGTTGTTATTATTATTATTATGGGGTCTCTTCCAACTCTGGGATCCTATTAATATTATTAAGCAGAGGCTGTGTGGCCTCTGCTTCCAAGGGATTGGATAGTGCTGAATTGGATGGCCTTTGGATGTGGTTATTATTATTATTATTATTATTATGGGGTCTCTTCGAACTCTGGGATCCTACTAATATTATTAAGCAGAGGCTGGGTGGCCATCTGTTGCGAGGGATTGGATAGTACTGAATTGGATGGCCTTTTGGAGTCATTATTATTATTATTATTATTATTATTATGCTGGATGGCCATCTGTTGGGGGGATCAGATGGTTCTTTTATGGCAGAAGGGGACTGAATAGAATGGCCTTTGGAACTCTCTTTTCCAGGATGCTATTGTTGTTATTATTATTATTATTATTATTATTATTATGGGGTCTCTTGCAAATCTAGGATCCTATTAATATTATTAAGCAGAGGCTGAGTGGCCATCTGTTGCGAGGGATTGGATGGTGCTGAATTGGATGGCCTTTTGGAGTCATTATTATTATTATTATTATTATTATGCTGGATGGCCATCTGTTGGGGGGATCAAATGGTTCTTTTATGGCAAAAAGGGACTGAATAGAATGGCCTTTGGAACTCTCTCTTTTCCAGGATGCTGTTGTTGTTGTTATTATTATTGTATGACCTCCTCCTTCTCCTTGGTTCCTGCCGTGCAGCTGCTGCATGACCAGGTGGGGGTGGTGACCTTTGCCCCCTACAAGGCGCTCTTCCTGCAGAGCTTCTCCCGTGGGCGCTCCACCTTCCAGGCCCTGCCCAGCCTGCCCGCCCTCTACGGCTTCCCCAACCGCAACTGGTACGCCTCTTTCTCCATATCCGACCCCGACCCCAAAGCCTCACTCGCACTCAAGAGTGGTAGGCCCTGCCCGACCCCCCCCCCCCCCGACCTGATGCTCCCTCTCCTCCCGGGGCTGCAGGAAGGACCCCGGCCTGAAGGGCTGCCTGCCGGCGGTGGGGCTGAAGCTGGCCGACCTGATCCAGCGCCTGCAGCTCTGCTACCAGCTGACCACCGCCGGGAAGTTCGAGGAGGCCGTGGAGAAGTTCCGCTCCATCCTGCTCAGCATCCCCCTCCTGGTGGTCGACAACAAGCAGGAAGTGGCCGAGGTGAGCAGGAAGTGGGAGAGCCGAGGGGTAGGTAGGGAGCCACGAGAGAGAGAGGGAGAGCACCCAAGCAGGAAGCGGCCGAGGCCAGGAAGTGGAGGAGGAAGAGGAGGAACAGTGGATAGATAGGTGGCGCTGGTGTTGCTAAAGTTCTGGTGGTGAACACTAGGTGGCGCTGGTGCTTTGCTTCTACAGTGTTGCTAAAGTTCTGGTGGTGAACACTGTAGAAGCAAAGCACCAGCGCCACCTAGTGTTCACCACCAGAACTTTAGCAACACTGTAGAAGCAAAGCACCAGCGCCACCTAGTGTTCACCACCAGAACTTTAGCAACACTGTAGAAGCAAAGCACCAGGCGCCACCTAGTGTTCACCACCAGAACTTTAGCAACACTGTAGAAGCAAAGCACCAGCGCCACCTAGTTTTCACCACCAGAACTTTAGCAACACTGTAGAAGCAAAGCACCAGCGCCACCTAGTGTTCACCACCAGAACTTTAGCAACACTGTAGAAGCAAAGCACCAGCGCCACCTACTGTTCACCACCAGAACTTTAGCAACACTGTAGAAGCAAAGCACCAGCGCCACCTAGTGTTCACCACCAGAACTTTAGTAACACTGTAGAAGCAAAGCACCAGCGCCACCTACTGTTCACCACCAGAACTTTAGCAACACTGTAGAAGCAAAGCACCAGCGCCACCTAGTGTTCACCACCAGAACTTTAGTAACACTGTAGAAGCAAAGCACCAGCGCCACCTAGTGTTCACCACCAGAACTTTAGCAACACTGTAGAAGCAAAGCACCAGCGCCACCTAGTGTTCACCACCAGAACTTTAGCAACACTGTAGAAGCAAAGCACCAGCGCCACCTAGTGTTCACCACCAGAACTTTAGCAACACTGTAGAAGCAAAGCACCAGCGCCACCTAGTGTTCACCACCAGAACTTTAGCAACACTGTAGAAGCAAAGCACCAGCGCCACCTAGTGTTCACCACCAGAACTTTAGCAACACTGTAGAAGCAAAGCACCAGCGCCACCTAGTGTTCACCACCAGAACTTTAGCAACACTGTAGAAGCAAAGCACCAGCGCCACCTACTGTTCACCACCAGAACTTTAGCAACACTGTAGAAGCAAAGCACCAGCGCCACCTGTGTTCACCACCAGAACTTGAGCAACACTGTAGAAGCAAAGCCCCAGCGCCACCTAGTGTTCACCACCAGAACTTTAGCAACACTGTAGAAGCAAAGCACCAGCGCCCCCTAGTGTTCACCACCAGAACTTTAGCAACACTGTAGAAGCAAAGCACCAGCGCCACCTAGTGTTCACCACCAGAACTTTAGCAACACTGTAGAAAAGCACCAGCAAGCACAGAGCACCCTGCTGTTCACCACCAGTGTTTACACTGTAACACTGTAGTGTTCACCACCAGAGACTGTAGCAGCACTGTAGCACCAAGCGCCACCACCTAGTGTTCACCACCAGAACTTTAGCAACACTGTAGAAGCAAAGCACCAGCGCCACCTACTGTTCACCACCAGAACTTTAGCAACACTGTAGAAGCAAAGCACCAGCGCCACCTGGTGTTCACCACCAGAACTTTAGCAGCACTGTAGAAGCAAAGCACCAGCGCCACCTAGTGTTCACCACCAGAACTTTAGCAACACTGTAGAAGCAAAGCACCAGCGCCACCTACTGTTCACCACCAGAACTTTAGCAACACTGTAGAAGCAAAGCACCAGCGCCACCTACTGTTCACTACCAGAACTTTAGCAACACTGTAGAAGCAATGCACCAGCGCCACCTAGTGTTCACCACCAGAACTTTAGCAACACTGTAGAAACAAAGCACCAGCGCCACCCTAGTGTTCACCACCAGAACTTTAGCAACACTGTAGAAACAAAGCACCAGCGCCACCTAGTGTTCACCACC